>JARHVA010003628.1:0-565000 GCA_037957365.1 Torreya grandis | reverse complement strand
ATAATGATCCAATCCATGAGAGGTGTATTACTTCTAGAAGCATATGTTGTTATTGTGCATGTAGAGAAATACTTAATCTGAGTAGGGAAAATTGCACCCAGGCCCCCTATGTCTTTATATCCTAAACCCCCATGCATAATTCCATCTTTTTTTTTCTATTATGACTCTAGCACCCATTCCTCTTACTTCTAGTCCACCAATTCCATTAGCCTTGGTTTCCCTAAGTGAGATGCATGAAGTCAAGTCTCAATTAGAGAGAATTAGAAATGAGTTAATAACACTCAAAGGAAACAATCACACTCCAAGCCTTATCAACCTTTCAACCAATAATATCAATCAAGTAAGCCTCCCTACCAATATGACACATAAAACCAAAACTAGCTTACATATAATAGACCACTATATTCCCCAAATGCCCCAAATCCAAAAAATGTGAAAACCTCTAGATCCCTCAGTCCTATGTAAAACAATATTACATAGGGCTTCAAATGGTGCTTCTCATGTAATCAACTGTATAACCAAGATGCTTGTATAAATAGAGCCTTAAACCAAGCACTCATGGTCCATAACCTATTATAATTTTGTAGATGAGGGATGCTCAAGTGCTAGCATAGGAACAAGATGAGTCTACTTTTATAAACTGGTATGAGAGTGACTTTAATTATGTAAATCAAAATTAAATACCTAATGTAGGGAGTAACCTAGTTTATTTTAAAAATATATTCTTAGATAGATTTGTCTCCTCCAGTGCCTTCTCTTTCAGTGCAATCAACTTTAGTACCTTTAATTTATAACACTTGTGAGAATCCCTCAAATGTGCATGAAAGTGGCAATGCATAAAGAGAGTTGTCCTTAGGTTTGATAGTAAGTGGGAGCTTAAAGGAACTCAAATTCCCCTTAACATAGTCAATTAGATGAAAAATATTGGATTGAATGTTACTATGTGGGATGCTCTTATGATTCCTTCCTAGAGGAATTTTGTACAAGATGCCTTGAATGGCTTCTAATCATGAGATTCATTTTAGATCATGTTGAATTCATCCATGAACATATGTCAACCAAAGGAATAAGTGTCCAAAAATGGCAAGCCATCCCCATTCTATATCTCTTTGATTATTGGTAAGCATCTCATACATAATTGTATGATAGACTCGAGTGAGAGCAGCTTAGTAATACCAAAGAAGATCACAAATATGTTTGGCATAGTATACTCACCCATGTCAAAAGGATTCATCTAATTATATGGAACTATAGTGATAACTATGAGAACCATTAACGACTTGAGTTTCACCATACATACATGTTTGAGTATTTATATTGTAGAAGACATTATAGTCATTGACCTACTCCCATACTTCACTATATACCTCTCTCAAGACATTAATACAAATATGGGTGGATACTTATCCTTGTATTGGTTGCACATGCTAATTAGGACTAGATATGGGACCAATATGACCATCAAAGTTGAGCATATTTAAAAGAATCACATAGATCCATACACTCTTAGTCTATCTGATATGATATCCACCTTGTCTGATTAAGAGAAGATTGTTATCCTCCATGGGTCTACCACACCTCTTGAGGAAATTATAGATGATCTAATTTATGACTAGTCACATGCACACTATGAGTTTGAACTTTACGATAACACAGGGGAGACAAGGCTAGGAACCTACTATGTTCTTGAAGAAAACACCTTATTGTTGGATCTTGTGAAGGTGCAAGAAGACCTTGAAGCCATGTGTCAATTATACTTTGATAGATCCTAGAGAAAAATGGAACATGATTCAATGTTGTCATGATCTTTCCTTATAAGGAGAAATATTTCCATGTGTTCAAGTTTTAGTTTAGCTACACAAATAATGTTGTTGAGTATGATCCACTGATCTAGGGACTCCAATTAGTGTAAAAGAAAGGGATCAAAGCACTATAGGAATTTGGGGAAAATGAACTAGTGGTGAACCAGGTTAAAGCATAGAATATGTCAAATAATAGCTTGATGAAATATTAAAAACATGATATATTGGATATGATAGAGGAATTTGATGCTTTCAATATTTATTCCATACCAAGGGTGTAGAATGATGATGTTGATAGACTCATAACCATGGGTGCACATATGACCTCCCATGTAATATAAAGGATGATTTTGATCAACTCATAAAGTTTGTGGTTATACTAGTAGTACTAAACAATAAAAATAATTTGTAAGTGTTCAAGAGTGATGAGGACATTATCAACTTATTTCAAGATGAAACTAAGTTCTACATCAAGAATCAACCATGATTACAAGTCCAATATGATAAATTAATAATTCAACTTAAGAGGAATAAGATTACCCAAGGGTTATTTATGCTATAAATCATATTCAATTTATATGACCAGCTCAAGGGAGAGATAAGGAGCATAATAGTGAAGGAGGAAATATTCAATCTAGTGGTCATATCTGATGACAAGCTCTTAAAGGTTGGGAAGATATGTTCCCCAACTAAAATGAAAGAGTTCAGTGAAATAATTAAGAGTTATGATGACATATTTGTGTGGATATACCAAGACATTAAAGGTTTTGATCTAGGCTTACCCCATCATATTATCAGGTTTGACCTAAATACTAGGTATGTTAGGTAGAAGCAAAAGTTAGTTAACTAAAAGCTCGAGTCCCTAATGAGAAAGGAGCTATCAAAGCTCATAGTGTCCAATATAATACTCCCAATCAATCATTCTTCATAGGTCACCAACCTAATCCCATTTCATAATAAGAATGGAGAGATCTAATTTTGTGTAACTTTAGGGATCTTAACAAAGCCTCTCTCAAAGACCACTACTCCCTCTTGCCAATGGAGTAAATTCTAAAAATAGTCACAGGTAGAGAAAGGTTTTTATCACTAGATGGTTATTCAAATTATAACTAGGTGATTATGTGGGAGTGTGATCAATTTAAAATGGCATTCACCACTAAATGTGATACTTTTTCATGCCAAAGGATGACCTTTAGTTTGACAAATGTAGGAGATACCTTCCAGAGGACCATAGATATGGAATTTAGGGGACTCCTCAACAACATAATATTGGTTTACCTTGATGATATACCTATTTTTTTAAAGTGTGAAGTAGATCACTTCAGCCACCTAGAACAAGTCTTTGATAAATGCTCAGAGTTTAGGATCTCTTTAAAATTGAACAAGTGTGTGTTTATAGTGCATGAATGTAAGTTGTTAGGACACATTATCTCCAAAGAAGGACTCACATGTTAGAGGTACAATCACTGAGGGGGGGGGGGGGGGTTTGAATCAGTGAGACTAGAAAATCCAACTTAAATTTTAATCCTTTTAAATTCTTAATCAATTAATAATAAGCATTCATGAATCATACACATCATTCATAGTAATGAGCAAGAGAGACAATGAAATATCAATCACATACCACCTGATATATGTGAAAACCCTCTTGGGGGATAATATCCATTAGAACCTATAATTATAATACTATCTTAATATAACAAGAACTAATTTATACCAGCTGCAACTGATCAAGGAACTGCCATCCCTTATTTTAGTGAGACTATAATCCCACAAGGAACTACTACAACTATTTAGCACAGATTCCATAACAAACAGACCTTTAACAATTTTCACCTTGCAAGGAGGATGCAACCCCCTTAGATGTTGATCTACTATGAAAACACCTATGAACAAATCCACCTTTGAACTGATGTCTTTAACACCTAATGATAGACCTTTGATTATTGCTCTTCACCTTCACTCATACTCAAATAACAAGAGTACTATTTTGCTAATAGAATTATGACCTATAGGTCATACAAATAGTATTCAATATATTACCCTCTCCAACTCATCTACTAGGTACCCACCCTTTCCTTTTCTTCACAACACTAGATATCAAATGCACATTCCACATATAAGTCTCTCTCAAAGTCTAGAAACCAACACCTTTGGTTTCACCATTTATAGAGCTATTATGATTACCAACATCTTGGTAATCCATTAGGCATACCTTAACCCTTATGGAATCTATCATATGAAGACACATCTCAATAAAATCTTCATACGTTGGCCATACTTTATATGGGTCACCCTTAAGTAGCTATAACCTTCAATTAGGCCCTTGTAGCTCTTATAGGTCTTATGGAGACCTATTCACCCATTTATCACCTCATCAAATAGAAAAAACACATGATTGCATCCAAATGCATGGAACCATTCCATATGATCTATAATTACCCCTTAAGTGCTAAAAACCAACATAATATCTTTTTGCTTAAGCATAATTTACTCAAACAACATTTTGTGCACATAGTCACCATAAACAAATATACAATCAACTTATAAACCATTTTTCATACTATGTATGATTGGTCAAACCTTTATAATTCATAAAAATCATCCACATGAAGTCTAAAACACTATAAAATATTTAAGTCAATATGAAACATTGGAATAACATTAGAATGAGCTCAAATATCCTTCTCAGGTCACTTGTAGAGCACAATCGAACACATAGTCAAATTTGGACCATCATAACTTTGACTATACACACTTTCAGATCTTCAAAAATTTATTCCCAAAACCACCATGGAGTCCTATATAAATTTGCATTTTACTTCATGGTAAAATTATGCATATATCAAAAGATATAGCCAAAATATAGATCACTAGTTTCTCCTTTGTTAAATTAAAATATTTGAATTCAAATGATCATAGTTAAACTTTAGACACTATGCTCACATCTCGTGTCCTCATGTCTTAAGAGTGATCATGAACCATAAATATTATTCAAACTTTAATGCATAGTGCACCAATTTCCAAACATTAAACCTTGAATCAATTGGCCTCATCTTGTGCAATTTGGCAACTTTGACCTCATGTACTTTGTCAATCTCTCATATATTGTCCTAGCTTTAACAATGTTAGATAATTATCACTTTGACCTCTTGAATTTAATGCACACCATTGATATCTATCTATATTATTAAACACTCAATATTGATCCTTAGAAGAAGCTCGATCTTTATCTCTGCTCAACATTATACATCAAACACTTGGCACCATCTCGTGGCATCCTAACATCTTGGAATAAACATGCGCTATCAATCCTTTTTTAATAATCTTGATCTTTACCTAGTGTAAGCATCAAACACTTTGACCTCTTTAACTTATTGAAAACTATAGATCTATATATATTAAATCCCACACACTGTTGGATATTCATTTGGTCTTGATCTTTATCTCTTGCAAAAATGACTATGGGAACCTTTTTAATCTATTTGTAAGGTCAACGTTTCACTTCCATATCTTTTGTTTCACTCAAGTGCATGTTCTAAAATTTGGATCATATGAAATTCTCACACAAGAAAATAAAACTATGTATCAAATTAATCTTGCAACCTTTGCATGTGTGATATATAACACCATTAATCTATTTACTCAAAAAAATTCTACCATAGAGATAATAATGTCAAAAATTGCTTGGAAGGCCAACTTTTCACATGCATATCTTTTGATGCACTTTAGAGAATGATCTAATATTTAGTTCAAATAAACTAAACATAAAATTTAACAAATAAATATGATCAAATTCTCTTGAAATTTCCAAATTTTTGAGATATGCCATCACCAAACTAATTACTCATCTCTTTCTTACCTCATTTAAATTTGGCTAAGTATGGGAAAACACTGTCAAACTGCCTGGGAGCCCAAATTTGCACTTCATATATTTTAATTGTATTTATTGCATGATCTAAATTTTATCAAAAATAAAATAGAGAATTATATGATTACAACCATATGACCAATTCCCTATGACTCATCCATACATGGTAATGGTGACATCATCAACTACCCACTCATATTTTTTGCCACTAGACCCAAATTGTCTAGATGAAAACTATGATCAACAAAATAAAATACACTCATGAAAACAAGAAATAAAAGCATATAAGCTATATTAGGGACCTTTTCACATCTTAAAATCACTATATTTATCCCTAAAAATCTCTAATCATGCCAAAACTGAAGATCAACCAAGCCTTATTCAAGCATACTACGACAAACACATTGCACACTTTGTCACTATCACTTAGATTATTAATGAACTTCATCCACTCACCTAGAAACCTCCATGACATCATTAAAAATGATCCAAAAATCTCCCCCTTTGTCATTGATGTCAACAACCATCATATAGCAATATACAACCCACCTTCCTTCTCTCTTTTCAAGCACTCTTACAATAATAACTTTCTCCCCATTGGACACAATGATAAAGTGGACACAATCTGATCCTAAGGACCTAAAAATACCAATAATAGGAGAGGAACATATTATAAATATGATACAAATTCCCCCTTACCTTGAGCCTACCTTTTCTTTCCCTTGATAACTTCCTCTTCCTCCAAGCCAACACTCTCTTCAACTAAACACTGTGAATAATGAATAAAGAACACACAAAACACTAAAATATTATGGAACTCATAAATAAACATATGAGATGGACTCCCCCTAAGATATCTATTACATTTTACCTTTTGATCATCTTCAAATCTCCACACATCATGAAGAACCACCACACATGATTATTAACCTTCTCTATCAAGCTACTATAAGGACCACCAACAAAATTTCATGCAACTCACAAAATAGGAAACATGCACTAAAATAACTTGAGAAATCACCTTAGAATAATCATGCCTTTCTCTTTTGGATAATTTGATTAAAAGACACTCTTCTTCATATTAGGCCTATCTAGCCTCCTTGTATCCCTTCTTGGAACTTGTAGAGCCCATAATTTTTATTAGACACATCTTTAGGACCTAAAAATTCATATCGAGTGTAATCTCATATTCCCCCTCAAGTGCACCAATTTGTATCACCTAGATCATCCTTTGAAACATAATTCCTTCACAAACTTACTAGTTAATTATGACTCCATCTTGATAAAAACATGAATATCTTAAAAATTAAAAACCTTTAGATATCTATGAATCTTTTTCTAGCCACCCATTTGGCCCATTCAATAAATTACAAAGCCTTAGACCTCAAATCATAAGGAATACCACTTTTATATCATATCTCAAAACTCTAGAAACTCAAAACAAACAAGGTTAACAAACCTCATTATGGTCAAATCACACCTCTAAAACTTCTTGTACACCTAGAGACACCCATTACACACTTTTGGACCAATATTTGAGCATCCATACCTTTAGGAACATTGACTTACTATAACCCATTTTAGGTCTACTTACCCTTAAGCAAAAAACTAAGAAAACTAAGAGCACACAAAAATATATTTGATTGGCACAAACATACCTTTAGATCACAAAAACACTTAGAGAACATCATAAATAAGTGCATAGACCTTTTTGAGCACCAAACTCTTCTTGACATTCCATCAATCTCATTAGGCCACTTGGAGACACAAATTTTGACCCTATATTATATCACTTTCATAAATCTCTAAAAAAAATTCATGATCTTGTTTCTCCCCCTTAACCAAAGACCCTATCTAATTGGAATTATCATATTTATCACACAAACTTACTTCTCCATAAGAAATATGTCTCCTAAGAAGGATAGGTAGAAACACCCTACTTTGAAATGTCCTAGAATAATGTGAAACTATGAGGTGCCTACAACTCCTCATCTTCCTTTTCCTGCTTGGTCATTTGATACTTATAGTTATTCTTCTTATTCTTAGGATTAAGATAATAAAAATTCTCATCTACTACAGCATTCTCCTTTTATTCTAGGATTGTATTGACAATACATGGAGAAAATAAAGATTCATGACATACCTTTTCATCTAAATAATCCACCTTGTAGCTTGGAACCTCATCATTAGGCACAGACAATTGATGTTCCTTATATGATACATGATCAATAATAGTAGGATGTTCACTTGGATCTATACAAACATCAGGACTAGCTTCAACCAACACCTTGGTCTTCTCTTTGAGCTTAGTCTCTTCACTCACAACATGAGAAGATAATGAGATCCCTTATAACTCTTTAACTTTTGAAGAATTCTCCACCATATAAAATAGATTACTTTGACCTATAGTCTCATCATGACTCATACTTACCACCTTTGATTTCCATGATTTGACTTGCCTTCTTCCTTGCACTCTACAATCTTGATTAAACCTATCTAACATCTAGACCTTTGCTTGCAAAACCTAGCAATGTGACCTCATTATTCACAATTGTAGCACACCACAATCCTTGATGGAAACATAGTTGTTTTACTGTGTTTGGAAAAAAAATTGAAATATGTCCCTTGTCATGGAAAACAAAAAAACCTCCCTTTTTTAAAGAGGAAACATTTTTTATAATATTATGTGAATAATGGTTTTCAAAGTGTCCCACATCAAGATAGTTTAAGCACTTAATTTTTCTCACTCCTTTTTATTGATGAACCCCATCATCATCCCATGCAAACTCATTTATAATAGGTCTCTATAATTATCTATCTTCATGCCTAAATTAATTACATGTGTAATATTAACCATTTAAAACTTGCATACCTCATGGCATTTGGCTATCTGATCTAAATTGTCTTCAAATTATGATTATCTTAGTTCACATTAGTCTTCATCTTGTCTTGAGTTACATTCTTTTGTTTTTCTTCATATCCAAGACCAATTATATCACTAGCATGCTTTAAAACCCTTATAAGGTTTCTAGATCACATGAGCTCTTTTCAAATATCACAAATGACTTCACCTTACTAGATGTCTTCTCTAACTCATATTTCAATGACTCATTGTTAATTACATACCTTGAATATTCATCTTCTTTGGCTTTCAGGATTGTAGATAGAATTTCTAATTAACAATTGAGATGATTGACCATATATTCATTCTGCTTGGTATCTTCATTCATTCTTGCCTCATACAAACTAAATTTCTCCTCATATTCCTTGAGTTTATACTTCATCTTCTTATTGATCTTCTTCTCTATTATTAGTTCTTCAAGAGCATTTATCAATGTAGTTTCATAGTCCATCTCATATTCATCATCATTTGGATCACTCCAAGTAGACTCATTTTTATGTGAGAAACTTCCTTCTTAAGTCATGAACATGGATTCATCTTCAATAGGTCTATCATCTTCATGATCATATTCTAACTCACTATCTTCACTCTCATTTGATGAGTTATAATATTCTTTGGTGTAGAGAATCTTCTTATTTTTAAAGGACTTTTTTTGTTAAACTTTCTAAATATTTTCTTACTATTTGTCTTCTTGTCTTCATCTTGGTGTTCACCATGCTCTTCATCATCATTCTTCTCATTCATATGAGGTAACTTATAAGAAATGTGTCCTATCTCTCCATAGTTGAAACATTTGAGGGATAGTGTATCCTTATATTTCCTTCAGCCTGTGATTAATTTATTAGTAATTAAAGCAATTAATTAATACTCATATATATCAAAAATCTCATCTTCTTTGGTTTTATTACCTTGTAACTTATTCTTTAGCTTCATCTTTATCTTGAATCTTCTTCTTCATTTGGTGGAATATCATCATTCTTATTCATCTCATAGGCAGTAAAAATGCCATGAAATTGATCCATCTTCAACTAATTAAGATCATGATTTTATTATACCATATACATTTGGATCAAAATTGAGGGATAAATACATTAATACCTTTCAAACTATAGTATCCTCTTTAATTTTCTCTCCAAGACCTTTGATGATGTTCATAATGTCATCAACTCTTTGTAAAAAAGATGCCACAAAATCTTCATCTTTCATCTTGAGATTTTCAAATTACCTTTTGTGAGTCTACAAATTAGAAACCTTGACCTTTTAATCTCTTTCATAAAATATATGATTTTTGTCCCATGTCTATTTAGTATATTTACAATGGATTATCTTGGTGTATTTAGTCTCTTAAAGACCACAAGTGATAGCATTCATTACCTTAAAATTATTCTCAAAAAACTTCTTATCTGAAGCACTAGATGGAGGAGTAGTAGGAGAAACATAACCATCCATAATATATTGCCATACATCAAACCCTAGGGACATAATATATGTCTTCATCCTTTCACTCCAAAAATCATAATTGGATCCATTGAATATCAGTCCTTGCTTAGTATAGAAACGTCCTTAATGACTACTTATATTGTACCTTGGATCACCTTCAAGTTATCAAGCCTTTACCAAAGGACCTGATATGATACCAATTGTTAGAGGTACAATCACTAAGAGGTGGTGAATTAGTGAGCCTAGAAAATCCAACTTCAATTTTAATCCTTTCAAGTTCTTAATCAATTACCATAAGAATTCATGAAGAATAAACATCATTAATAGTAATGAGCAAGAGAGACAATGCAAGATCAATCACATAACACATGACATATGTGGAAAACATTCTTTGGGGATAAAATATAATGGAACCTACAATTGGACTACTATCCTAATATAAAAATAACTAATTTAGACTAGTTGCAATTGGTTAATGAACTACCATCCCTTATTTTAGTGAGACTGCAATCCCACAAGGAGCTACTTTACCTATCTAGCTAAGGTGGCATAAAAACTATACCTTTATCAATTTTCACCTTGTAATGAGGCTAAAACCCCCTTAGATTTTGAAATTCCACAAAAAAACCTATGAAGACATCCACCTTTGAACTGATGTCTTCAACCCCTGATGATGGACCTTTGATTATCATTCTTCATCTTCGATCATACTCAAACAACAAGAACACTATTCTACCAACAAAATTATGACTTATAATTCATAAAAATAATCCTCAATATATTCTACTCTTCAACTCATCCATTGGGTACCCACCCTTTCTTTCACTTTAGAACACTATGCTCACAATTCACATTCCACATATAAGTCTCTCTTAAAGTCTAAAAACCAACACATTTGGTTTCACCATTTATATAAATATCATGATTACAAACATATTGGTTGGACATTAGGTATGCCTTAACCTTTAAGGCATATATCATATGAATAAACATCTTAATACAATCTTCATAGGTTGGCCATAACATCTATGGGTCACCCTTAAGCATCTACACCTTTCAATTAAGCCCTTGTAGTTCTTATAGTCTCATGGAGACCTATTCACCCATTTATCACTTCATCAAACAAAAAAATAACACAAGACCACTTATAATGCATGGACCCACTATATATGATCTATATGTCCCCCTTAAGTTCCAAAAACCAAAAAAATACCCTTATGCTTAAGTACAATTTGCTCAAACAACATTCTGTGTACATAGTCACTATGTAAAAATATATAGTTGACTTTTAAACATTTGTTCATATTGTATATGATTGTCCAAACCTTAATAATGAAAATATATCATCCACATGGAGTATACAACACTCCAAAATATATAATTCAATATGATACATCAAAATACCATTAGAATGACCTCAAGTATCCTTCTCAGGTCACTTGCATAACATAATCAAACACACATTAAACTTTGGACCATCATAACTTTGATTTTACAAAATTTCATATATTAAAAATTATATTTATAGATGAACCTTAGATTCCTCTATAATTTCACTTTTAACTTCATGGTCAAAGTCTACATAGATTGAAAGATATAAGCAAAATATAGAGCACTAGTTTTTCCTTTGTTAAATTCAAATATTTAAAAGTAAATGATCACAGTTAAACTTCAGACACTATGCTCGTATCTTGTATCCTTAAATATTAATATTGATCATGCACCATAAATATTATTATATTTTTAATTAATAGTAATCCAATACCCAAACATTAAACCTTGAATCAGTTGACCTCATCTTGTGTAATCTAGCAACTTTGACCTCATGCTCTCTGTCGATCTCTTTGAGATTGTCCTAGCTTTAACAATGCTTGAAAAATATCTATATGATCACCCACTCACCATTTATACTTTAATTAATCTAAATATTTATCTCTAATCAATGTTAAACATTCAACACTTGGCACCATCTTGTAGAATCTTGATATCTTGAAATAAACATGTTATGCCTATCCTTTTGGAAGGATCTTGATCTTTACCTAGTTTAAGCATCAAACATTGTGACCTATTTGACTTGATGCACACAATAGATATAAATGTATGAAATCCTACACATAATTGGATATTCATTTGGTCTTGATATTTATCTCTTAAAAAAATTACTAAGTATGAGAACCTTTGCAATCTATCTATAAGGTCGACTTTGCACCTCAATATATTTTGCTTTGCTCAAGCACATGTTCTAAAATTTGGACCATATGATATCCTCACATAGGAGAATAAAAAAATGTAAAAAAAATATCTAAAAAATTCACACATGATATATATAACACCATTAATGTAATCACTTAGATTTTTCTACCATAGAGCTAAAAATGTCAAGAATTGCCTGGAAGACCAACTTTGCACATGCATATATTTTGATGAACTTTGACGTATAATCTAAAAATTAGCTCAAATAAACTAGGTTAAAAAAAACCCATATGATAAATTTATCTTGAAATGTCTACACATGTGATATATTCCATCACCAAATTACTTACTTGGATATTTCTTACCTCATGCAAATTTAGTGACGTATGGGAAAACATCGTCAAACTGCTTGGGAGCCCAACTTTGCAATTACATATATTTTGATGAAATTTAGTTCATGATATAAAATTTAACACAAATAAAATAAGGACCAATTTTATCATAACCATATGAACAATTCCCTCTAAATCATCTACACATGGTAATGATGACATCATCAAATTATGTACTTAGATTTTCTACTACTAGACCCAAAATGTCTAGATGAAATCTATGATTAACCAGATGAAATACACTCATGCACACACGAAATCAAAGCATATAAAACATATTATGGACCTATTTCACATCCTTAAATCACCATATTCATCCTTGAACATCTCTAATCATGCCAAATTGAAGATCAACCAAGCCTTCTTCAAGCATACTAGGATGAGCACATTACACACTTTGTCATTGTCACTTATACTATCAAATCACTTCATCAACTCACCTAGACACCTCCATGACATCATCATAACATCATTAATAATTCTCTAACATCTCAATCAATATAGAATGAGTTGATTCCATTCTATCACACTCTCTCCTAAGACATAAGAACGGCCTCCAAAGCTTCTTGGGAAAGATTAACTTCATAAAAAGGTTTGTTCCAATCTTCACATCTCTATTTAAACCTCTCACAACAATTCTCAAGAACATTGTGTTCAATTGGACCTAAGAAGTCCAAATTTTTTTTGAGACCATCAAGCACACCATCATAAAGGCTCATATCCTAATAAACCTAGATTATATAAGTATTTTATCATTTAAATATTAAAAAATAATGAAGGCATCTAAACAATCCTCAGACAATATAATAATGACCAACTATATCAGCGTGTCACTTTGTTTAGTCAGGTGCTCAAGGATTATGATTTGTGTTATAGCTTCATAGAGAAGCACACCCTTTAAGTTACGAGAGTGCTCAATAAGTTTAGGTATATGATCTTTACCAAAAAAATCCAACTCATAGTTATGCACTTGAGTATAAAAGAGTTATTACTTAGCAAGGACATCAATGAGAACAGAGAAAGTTAGGTCATAAAGGTGATGGAGTATGACATGGACATAAAAATCACCAAGCTAGTGTGGGGAAGGGAATCTATGAATAATTGGCTAAGGACATAAAGTTTAAATATGGAGTTGTAATTTTAATATGTAAATAAGAATTAGAATATCAAGAATATTCAATGAACTAGACATAGAACATGATAACTTTCCTTCAAACTAGCTTATATCTGCTTCTCTTAAATAAGTCTAGGCATAGGCACTTTAGATTATAAGCCATTCATTATGTGATATTTAGTGGTGCATTATTCAAAAGAGACATCAATGGAGTCCTCTCGAGATTCATAGAATCAAATCAAGTAAATAGGATTCTATAAGTATTCCATGATGGGCCATTAGGAGGCCATTACTCACCTAAAACCACTGCTATCAAAAATCATGTGATCTAGATATTTTTGGCCAAATATATTTAAGTATGATAATGCATGGGTGTGAATTTACAAAATGTTCCTTCTTTGTAGGAAATTTTTTTTGGTATCCCTCCCCTATGCCTGGTTTAAGTTGATCAACCCTTCATGTAATGGCATATGGATTTCATTGGGATGATAAACCTACCTTAAATAATAGGTCATAAATAGATCCTCATGTAAACCAACTACTTCACAAGGTGGACATAAGTAGTGGTGCTTAAGGAGGCTAATGAGGTATCCATATTATACTTCTATGAAGGAATTATATCAAGGTTTGGTTTTCTAGCCGCCATTATCTCTAATAATGCATTAGCCTTTCTTGGAACTAAAATCAATGAGTGGGTGGTCAAACACAAAATCCACTTGAGAACATCATAAAACTATTAGCATCAAGGTAATGGTCAATATGAGTCCACAAATAAGAATTTTATTTGCATTATAAAGAGGACCATGGAGGATAATTAACAATCTTGGCATACTAAGCTCAAAACCACCCTTTGTGTTGATTGAGTCATGCCCAAAAGAGTGTTGGGAAACTCACCCTTAATGCTAGTTTATAGAAGGGAATCCAAATTTTCCACCTCCCTCAAGTTTCCTTCATTGTAACTTACCCATTAGTTGGATCTACTCAAGATTGATCCTTTCATATTAGGGTTATCTAAGTTGATGGAACTTAAGAAACTATAGTGTGAGATATGCACACTATGGAACTTCAATAAGCCCAAAGAAAGAGGACCTTTGATAAAAGGATGACTAACAAAATTTTCCAAGAGGGATATTTAGTGCTCAAATGGGATGTAAACAAAGTGAAATCTGTAAGGCATACTAAATTCAATGAAATATAGAGAAGTCCATATACCATAATCAGCTACAAATAAGGTAACTCTTTCCAACTTGCTAAACTAAATGGAAAAGAACTACCCATCTTAGTCAATGGGATCCATATTAAGCACTACCTCCATTGATTCATGTATTATTTATAAATAATTAGCTTCAATGTTTTCATTTCCCTATATTCCTTGTACACATTGTTTTAGGATAGATTTTATTTCCTCCAAGCACTTGTGCTCAGTGTTCTACTTCGCACAGATCTTATTTCCTCTAAGTTCCTTTGGTGAATTTTTTTTATTTTGTTAGGAAATATTAGTCTATTCCAAATCCATAAGAACATAGCTACTATATTTAAGGGCCAAAATGACTAGAAGTTTTAATGAATCCATACAAAATGGATTACTTTAAAGGCTATTGCATTCCCACTTAGCAAGAAAGTAGCCTGCATAGGTCACCATAAGTGTTGAATTTATAAGTGACCCCTATATTGCATGGAACACACAAGGATCTTATTTAAGGTTTACATTCTTGTGAAGTGTTAAGTTCCTAAAATAAATCCTACATGTAGATGCTTCCCATATATGACCATGGTTAAAGTGATTAATGCAGATCTAAAAATTGATTAAGTGTCAATTCACACTGATGGTATATTTCTAATGTGCACCTCATATAGAGATCCTCCACTACATAAATGGTGAATGGGTTTAAAGGCACAAATCCCCTAGTCTTTAGATAGTTTAGGAAGAATTACACAAGGATCTGTTCTAAATCATGAAGATTTTACCTAGGATCTTCAATCATCTTATACACTCCTATTCAAAAGACTCCTTATGCATCCATTATTAATTCCTACACCAAATCATAGATTTCCACTTTTACACTCTCAAAAATCATAGTATGTGATCTATGTTGCACACCACTCCCTTCATAGACCAATGAAATATCCTAGATTTAGAATACATACTTATGGGAGCCATCAGAGGAAATCTAACATGAGAGAGTTAAAATTCATATAACCCCATAGAGGACTTATATTTATATGCATTCTTCACCAACTCGTATCTCATTATATAACTTAAATATAAAGTCTTGAATGCAAAGATATCCTAAAAATATGTAAGGCACCAATTCTTATTAAATGCATAATAATGATGTGGCATTTCAAAGGAGGCCTACGTAACAATTGACAAGTGGTAGTGAAGTATAAAGTGATAGTTTAAAAGCAATTGAGTGGTGTTTGAGGCCTTTTTATGATGAGTAAATATATAAAAAACTATCAAAATTTATAATATGATGACGTGCCACCCATATGACTATCCCAAATATCTTCTATTCTCATACAAGCGCATGGATCCATAAGAATCCTACCACTAACTCCTAGATCTGAATCACCAAGTAAAATTTAAGAAGCATGGATGTGACACCATAATAGAATTAAAATATTTCATATACCACCCCAACGGGTCCATTAATTATAAAATTATTACTTATAAAATCTTTTTTATTCATTGTAAGAAGGGGTTTGACATTTTTTAACAACCTCATGTTGCTAAAATATGCCCTCCAAAGAAAACTTTTGTTGGTTGAAATTTGTAATTTAATGAGAATTAAGTTAACCTCCCTCTATTATTATTACAATCTATGTGTGATTTATGCTTGTTAATCTTTGGATGTGGGTAATGTTCACCCCTCTCATTGTCATCCATTCCCAATACCTATGTGTGTAAATTAGAACTCACTTGCATGTCTATTATTTGTCCATTCAGGTCTGCATTAGCCTTGTCTATGGATAACCTCTATCCCTCTCAATGTTATGTTGCATGGTCACACCTCTATGATAAATACTTGTGCATTTAGAGTATCCATGGTGGAATCTGTGTGATATTATCTTATTCTTAGAGTTTTTTAGTGTGTTCATCAAGGTAGTGTAAGTGTTCACTCTATTATTGGTGCATCACCTTTTACTTTCCATTAATCTCTTACCTTCTCCTTCCCTTTTCTACTTTTCAAATCTAGGTTTAGCACTAGTTGTAGATTTACCTTTCTAATATTTATGTGTGTGTGTTGGTCCTAAACCATGTGCATTTATAATTTAAGGAAGATGTCCTAATCTAGATGTTCATCACAAAGAGTGTAAGGGTCCCACACCTTGGGGGTGTTCCCATTATTACAATGAGACATTGTACCACTCTTTGGCATTTAATTCAGAGACACAAGGCATATAAATGTCATGCATTAACATGTGCTAGAGACATTCAATTATGGCTACATATTTTGAGTGATAATAGTTACCACTACATTCTAAAGGTAATGAATGGTGCCTTATTTTACTTCTCACCATATACCTCAAATATTTAATAGTTACCATCCTTCTCTCATTAGTTTCCCATAGCTTATTTGGGATTCTAGAGTTCATGTTATCAACATTAAATGAGATAGGGTGCCCCATCATGCATATAAAATTGAAGTTAATCATAATGTTCCTACTTAACCCCCTTTGCCTCCCATGAATAAATACAATCATCCCAAAGGGTATGAAATCAATAACCAACTAAGTAACACCCATGCAAAAAATTATATATTGGAGTTACTCAAGAGATCAATGGTTTACAAAGACATCTTATATTAGGCCTTGTGAGAAATAAATATACGTATTAATAAAAATCTATATAATTTTACTCTATTATGAGTACCTTCAAGGACATTAAAAAACCACCACCTTTGACAAAAAATACTTCCCTAAATAATACCTAAAAGAGTAAAATATACCATTCTTCATTTAACTTCAAGTAAAAAAAGGTCAAATGTATGTTGGTAGATAATAGTTATGGATTTAATATATGTAACATTACCTTATTATAATAATTGGGGATCGATATGAATACTATTCAAAAAGAGTATCAAATAATAAAGGATATGACAATAATCCATGTCATATAATTGGGACCATATCATTAGATGTAATACTAGGTCCCAATATGGTACCTCCTACCTCCCACATTATGCCTAATCAGTTACATTCAAACTAGATTTTGGGATGCCTTTAGATATGTTTTATGGAAGCATTACCATAAAAATTACAAAAATGTATAAAATTCATGCATGAAGGTTATCCTTATACACAACCATAAAATGGTCATTATTTCATATAATTTAAGATGACCTAATATACTAATGAGAACCAATTATAATCATAGTTGGAAGATCACTCCATGATTCCTCATCACAATGAATTCTAGTAGCCAAAGTGCATACATATGAGTTGGGTGAATAAAATACCAAATAGGAAAAGCTAAGGGCCTTATTTTGGATATTTTTCATCTTTGACATTCAATGAATATGATATTATTTCTACTCCAACTTGGACTCTAGAGTTATTTTATTAGTCACATCTAGTTAAGGCATGTAAGGATTTTCATGGAGAATTAACATGCTTTGATACCATGAGAAATACCTTTAACTAATAATGTTTTATTTGCTTAATTTTTAAAGTAAAATGCTTTCTTTCCCTTTATATTACATTACAATAAATAATCTAGTTATGCTTATAGGATATTTTGTTTAAATGATGTTGGATCATTGATTATAAACTTTTAAATTGGAAAATGCATGTTCACAATGTTATGTGATTTTATCTATGTGAATACTCCTATTTATTAATATGCTGACATATTGTAATTGATTGAGTGCTCCTATTTTGATTAAATTATATAACTTTGGATATTATGCTATAAGAATTTGATGTGTGTATTGAGTGTGTATGAGTATGGAATGGTTAATGAAGGAATGAGACTATATCAATCATGGTTATATCACTAGAATCCCTAACATAGAGATAAGAAATTATTGAAACCCATAATATATATTCAATTATCTAGATGTCATTAATCATATCTTTTAGCATTAACATGTTATATAGGTAGCCAGCTTTTATTTTGGTTCGTGAAATTTATTATCTCCTTACCTTTAGATATTTCAACCCAAGTAAACTAATGCCTAGAATGTCTAAGGGTATATTGTAGGCTTGCATATTAATTGCCTAGGTCTTGAACCAAGTGGAAAAGGTGAGTTAGTCTAGGAAGAAACCATAGAATTATTAAAAACTACCATGTGCTATTATGGATGGGTAAAATGAGTGCTCATTTATGAGGCATGGGTTGGTAAGTAGTGGGGGTTTGACGATTCTAGACATGTCTATATAAATAAGTTGAGATCTCCACTAGGGTTACTTTTTGAAAATTCAAAAAGAATAGACTAATTAGAGGAGAGAAAGAAGAGAAAGGAAACATAACTAAAGATTTGGTTAAGAGATTTGAGCCTTTAGATAGCCATAGGATAGCATTGTGGAGGACTTGGATTCAATAGGTGGGCTTCCAAATACCTTGTTTACAACTTATTTTCTTGAATAAAATTAGTTTTGTTTCTATTGATTCATATCTTGTGCTTGGGAGAATAAGAACACTTGGTTTATTTTATTTATTTTCTTATTTTTTCCATGGATGTGCATTGGCCACCTTTATTTCATTCTCAATTGAGTTTCTTGGTGATGATTGTTTCCTTTTTTATTGACTAGAATGTCTTAGCATTCTTTTTGACACATTATATAGATATTTATGATAATATTGAATGGTATTCTATGATGAAACTTCTCATGGTGGTTGATTGTTAAGCCCTCCCATGATAGGCGTGGTGGTAGATTACTTAACCCTCCCATGAATGTCATGGTAGTTAATATTAGTCGCTCCTATGCTAGGTATGGTAATAGGCTGCTTAACCTTATCATGAAACCTAGATGGAAGCAATTGAGTGAGGGATCCTCTTGATATTTATTCAATTGGTAGACCATGTTTTATTTTATGTTTCCTTTCTTACTAGTTTATATCCATAAAATGCTTAGCTCAATTTGAATATTTGTCTGATTTAAAATTAAATTTGGAATCTTCATAGGGTAGAGTCAGGAGTAGGACTATCAATTCATGTATGGTCATCCCCTTAACTTAAGACATCACTACCTAGTTTCCTCCTTAGCCTTTACTATTATGTAAACATGCTCAAAGCTATGAGTCTCAAACTTGAGGGTGCCTAGAAAAATATATTGATGATGGGAAAAGGTTAGGAAGTGAGGTCTCTTTTATATGACATGCATTTGCATTAGAGTAGAGACAGATCATTATTGAAGATTGATTATTCTCCTTCTATTGAATTAGGCCTAGAGATGTTTTTCATGTTTATGTAATAAATAAATAAAAATCCCATTTATTGACAACATAAAATGCAACTAGTTTGTTTAAAATAATCTTTTGAAATCTAGTGTATTGTGTTATGACCCATCCCTGGGCAAAAAGTTTTGTTATCTATATATTGAAACTCACTTATAAACTATAGTGTAATAACTGAAATATATACTCTAATAGTAGATATTTTTGGAAGGAGTGATGTAATATGAGGAAAAGTCCATTAGGCATATATGGATTCACTAATAAAATGACATCATGTTCTTACTTTCTTAAAACCTTGTTATAATTGGCCTATTTAACATAGTAATATGTTCCTTTTTCTATATTTTATCAATTCATGTCATTGGTTTTTTAGTCCATTCATGTATTGGAAGAACTTAAAGGAAATCATCGTATGATTTTTATTGGAAAATAAATTATAACTTAATCATCTAATCAGAATATTGATGAAGTTATTGTAAAATAAACATTCTTGCAAAAGAGCTCCTTTTGAAGCATATGGGTGAGCTGAATTTTGTAGATTTATTCTATTTCAAGACAAATTAATATAAAAGAGAATTTAAAATATCTTTGTCCTTATTTTATGTAAATATAAAATATTTTAACCATATATATTTGGGATGCAGGCACTCATATAGAGATTAATTTAATATAAGAAAGAAGATTTTGATAATTATCCTATGTTTGCATATTTGTACACCTTTTAGTGAGTATGTTTCTCAGTTCCTCCATCTCTAAATGTAACCGAATGGATGATTGTTAATACTAGGTGTATAATCCCTGAATGAATTGAAAAATTGACTCCTTATAGTTAAATAATTCCTTAATATTCTTAACCTTCAACATAGATTAAATATTCCCTTGTCATTATTATTAGACTAAACTAATGAAATTATTGGTTTAGGTTTGATAAGTCAAATCAGGCTAATGATTTATTCCATTTGATGTCAAGGATTCAACATTTATATGCCTTTTAGTCATTTAATGTGAATACATACATTATAAAGTTTAATTAAGTCTCTTCTAAAGAATGTAGGCTTTGATATAGTTGTATTATCATTAGTGATCAATTAAAATGTGTAACAATTTTAGCATATCCACTTGTTATGTCTCTTGGGTGAATAATCAACCCCTTATGACTTATTCAGTTGTCTATGTTGACTATTCCTTAAATTCACATTTGCCTTAGCTAAATTTACGTTATTCTACCTATATTATGTCTTATGCCTTACTCATTTTCCTTGAATTTTGGCCTTTTGACTTAGCCTTCAACACTCTACCTCAGCCTTTCCTTGAGATATTCCATGAACCTGCCACATGGTGAAATCCAAGAGTATGAGATATTTATGTGCATCTTAATAAAATTTCCATAGTATTATACCATCTCAATCCTAACTCATACATCATGGGATCCTAAGACTTAAAGGTTGGCCACCTAGGGTACTTTGTCCTAAAGAGACTTATGACCTAACTCATCATACTGATGCCATGTGGAATCATTACTAAATACTGAGATGAGGTGATGTCCTGTAAGGGATTCTAGTTGGTAGTGGATCTTTAATAATCAACTCACCATGATGATACCACATGGAATCATAGTGGGATCTCAAGATGTGGCAACATCTTAGGATCATGGGATATAAGGGTGATCCACAAGACTTCATTGATAATCTAAACCCTCTAAAATTTTAACTCACCATGATGATACCACATAGCGTGATTGTGTGAGTCCAAGTAGTCTAGGCACTGGATAGAAGAGGTAATGAGTGGTGTCCAACTAGGAGCTAGGATTTGAGGGCAAACTTTGGTAGTTATTTACATGTCAAACCTATGCTTTACCATGATTGAGCCTTACATAAACCATTGATCTATTTCTATAAATAATGGGTAAAAATAATATTATATCGATCTTGATCTTGGTTATATTTATATGGAGATATAGCCTCTTCGATCAAGGACTATGTTGATAAGTTAGACTTCAATTATTCACTTACATGTGGACCCTTAAATTATGATAGTTTTAGATTAAAAAAATTATAAGTGTCTTTTCTAGTGATTTTTCCAATAGATTTTTTGTTGGGATATTTGGTTCGTGGCTTAGCTATTGTGGGCATGACATTTTGGTATCAAATCCTGAATTACTACACTATGAGCTCTAGTTAATTAGTTTCGATTTATAGTGTTTTATATCTACATGAGGTCTAATATTTATCATGTTGTTATGAAAGATGAGAATAGGATGTTGAACACATCAAAATTATGATGGGATTGGGGATAAAGAGTCTCTCATTCATTTATGTCTTATTGATAGAGCACCTTATCTTTTCTTGGTCATACAACAAATTCATGATGTCCTATAGAAGATATTGTCAGTATCATAACATGAGGTTGAGATACATTCTACACAACAATCTCAGGGTGAGAAAAGATCATTTGAGAGAGAGAGGTCTCCTAGTACTTCTCATCAACATTCAAAGGGTGATAGAGGTGAGTTTCTTCACCCAAGTGAGCACTAGGAGAGGTGAGACTTAGATTTATCTCCTAGGCCTACATGTGAAGACCTAGTAGAGGAATTCATTAAACTTCATCCTCCTACTTTTGATGGTCTAAAGAAGGGATTTTGAATATAGGTTTATTTAGCTAGTATGTAAGGATGTTTTACTTTTTATTAATATGATACCAATTTGAAGACTCAATTATAAACATAGCTACTTAAAGATGCAACTAAAATGTGGTGGTAAGGAGAAGAGAATAATATCCATTTCAAACCTACTTCCCTCACCTAGGAACTATTTGAAGAGAAATTTAGAGCATGATATTTACACACCCCCCACCATTATGTTCAAAAGAAGGTAGATGAGTTTTTGGTTCTAAAACAAGGAGTAGCACCATGACACAAATGAGTGTCTTTTTCTTAACTTGATTAGATATGTATATGGATACACCAATGATAATATCTATGTAAACATGTTCATTAGATACTTGAATTTGGAGTGGGCCAGTATAGTACACATTCTAGCTCTCATGATTATAGTAACCATAGTAGAAAAGGCCTACTTAGATAAGGAATCTTAAGGAAATACTTAAGAGGCTTGAGAGAGGTTTTAGGGTAAGATGTAATCGCAAGATGACTTGAGGTCACAAGGATCCCAACCTACACCTAAAATAGGTTGGAATCCAAATAAATCTAATTTTATGCCTCTTCAATAGTATCAATAATAAGAGAGTAATAATTCTAGTTGTGGTCAAAACCAAGACCAATATTAAAAAATAACACTATGGGTGGATTGATGTTATACCTCAATACCATTAGCATACTATACCTACATATAATTAGTAGTTAGTGAAGGTGGGACCATTAGGGTCAATAGAATTAGTCATTTAGAGATAAGTTAGATCCCCCTCAAGGAGAGACCAGTGTTTAGGTGTGTTTTTTATGTGTAGATCCCCTTATCACTTTACATGTGATTGACCTATAAAAACATCAAATACCAATAGGCATAAATTTTATATGTTAGAGTGACACTAGGTGATGTGGTTTGAGGACATAAAATCTATGTAGCAGTGGATGACCACCAATCCAAACACCAAGAAACAATCATTGAGACCATAGGTATGATTGATGGATTTTTTATCATAATATTGTTTTATTATAGAGCTTAAATATCCTTTATTTACCCTCTTCTCATGTACCATTATGGGATTATGTCTACAAGGCAATTAGAGAGTTGGTCAATAGAGTTGGCCACACGAGCCAATATGTCCAGTAGCTCCTTATTGAGTAATTATGTTGTAAACCTTGGCATATTTTCCACCATATTGGATTTGCATATTATACCTTTAGGAAACTATGAGGTTATTTTGTGAATATATTGGATTATGTATTATAAATTCAAGTTGTATTTCCATGAAAAAGTTGTCAAGTGTATCGATGACCTTGGAACTCCCATGGTGATATATGAATTTAAGATACTTGTTTCTCTTCACATTATTTCTAAAACATAACTCAATAAAAACATACATAAGGGTTTTTATATGTTTACCATCATGGTAAGTGATAGATGAGAGGAGTCAGAGAAGGCTTCTTTGGATGACCATCTCATTCTTTGGGATTTACTTGATGTGTTTCTAGATGAGTTTCTAGGTATGCCCATTCTGAGAGATTGATTTTTAGATTAACCTTGTACTAGGGGCTGAGCCCATCTCAAAATCACCATATTAGATCACCACACCATAGTTATGTGATCTCAAGATGTAACCTGGGAAACTTTTAAAGAAGGGATTAATTCATCCTAGTGTGTCCTCTTGGGGAGCATTGATCATATTTATGAATAAAAAGGATGGATCCCTTCATTTCTAAATTTATTACCACCAATTTAATAAGGTAATGATTAACAAACATTATCCCTGGCTCAAAATTAGAAACATATTTTTTTACTAGATGTAGGGATCCAAGGTTACTAGATGCAAGGAGCCAAGGTGTTATCCAAAATAAATTTGAAGTTTGGATACCATTAGTTGTGTATTATAGAGGTAGATACCCACAAAATTGCATTTTGAACATGGTATGGGAATTATGAGTTTATAGTAATATTTTTTGGTTTGACTAATGCCATAGTAGTGTTCATTAGCCTCATGAATAAAGTATTTCAAATTTACTTAGATTGTTTTGTGTTGGTATTTTTGATGAAATATTGATATATTCACTAAATGATGAAGATGACGAGGAACATTTGAGACAATTCCTATATGTTTTGAGATAAAATCAGTTGTTTGGAAACTTGTAAAAGTGTGATTTTACATAATCATAGGTTTAATACCTTGGGTACATCATCTAAGGAGAGGTAATTTTAGTATACCCCTCTAGGATTCAATCCATTATGGAATATATGATGCTCATAAATATTTTGGTGGTTCATAGCTTCATGGGTTTGGGAGGCTATTATCGATTCTTTATGGAGATTTTTTCTCACATTGTGAATCCCATTACTTCATTTTAGAGGAAGGAAAAGAAGTTTTTATGGTCAGCAGAGTGTGAGGAATCCTTTTAGTTTCTAAAGGAATGACTCATTAGTGCTCCCATTTTCTTTGTACCTAATCATATGGGACATTTTTTTGTTTTCATATATAAAAGGTAGGGTTAAGAGATATACTCATGTAGGAAGGCAAAGTTATAGCATATGAGTCTCAAAAACTCAAGGATTACAAGTTAAAATACTTCACACATGATCTAGAATTTGTAGATATATTTCATTCTTGTCTTAAATGGAAACACTTCTTGGTTGCTACTTTGTTCTAAAAATAGACCACTTGATTTTATAGCACATATTCAATCAGCCTAAACTCAAAGCTCATCAAATGTGTTGGATGGAACTATTATGTGAATATGATTACAATATTATATATATCAATGGAAAGGAACATATGGTTGTTGATGCCTTGAGTAGGAGGCATCATGAGTTAGTAGAAATGAGCTTATGCATAAACTTATGAAATATGATTTTAGGGAAGCTTCCTAAGGACAACCTCTACAAGGAAGTGTGAAAGGTGTTATATTTTGGTCTAAATATATAAAGTAAGGTAGAAGGATATTCTATTGATCTAGATTTACATTTGTTTCATAAATGGAATATCTATGTAGCTATAGTGGTTGTCTTGCATGAAATAATTTTTCCTGAGTCACATAGAGATCCTTACCAAGCATATCCTGGGGTAAATATTATACATGCATAGTTAAGATAACTATACCATTGGGCTAATTAGATATGTGACATTGTTGATTTTTTAGCTCATTTCCTAGAGTGTCAAATGTTCAAGGCCAAGCATCAACATGAAATAATATTTTTATACCCTAAAAATATCCAAAAATGTAAATGGGATACTATATCCATGGATTTCATTGTAGGTTATCCTACCTCATCATATCACCATGACACAATCATGGTTACTATAGACAAACTAACCAAAGTAGTCTAATTTTCTCCCATTAAGACTACTTATAATGCCCCTTCAGTGGTGAGATATTTCATGGATGACATTGTTCAAATTCATAGGATTCTTCTTAAGATTATCCTAGGCAGAGGTCTATTTTAAACTTCACATTTTTGGACATATTTATACAAGGCATTGGGCAAGCATATTAATTTTAGTACTTCTTACCATCCTAAGAAATAAGGATAGATTTAGAGAATGAATTTGCTTACCATAATAGTTATCATAGCTCAATCAAGATGGAGCCTTTCTAGGATTTATATGGTAGAACTTGTATATCCCCACTAAGTTGGGATCATCTCGAATATAGAGTCATGATTGGTCTTTCTATGTTGGAGGACATGAAATGATAGGTAGTTAAGATTTAGTATCACTTTGAGACTGTTAAGGATTGAAAAAATAAGTATGTTGATGCAAAGAGGACTAATTGACATTTCAATATTTATGAAAATGTGTTCTTGAGAGTGAGAACCAACAAGATCATTATCCATTATGGAAAAGGTTTGAATATGGCACCTTATTTTGTAGGGTCATTTGAGATATTGGATACTATTAACCTAGTAACCTATATATTGGCCTTACCACCTAGTCTATCTCATATTCATAATGTATTTCAAGTCTTAGTTTTATGTTGGTATGTACCTAACATTTTGCATGTATTTTATTGGATGGAATTATAGGACAAGACAAATGGATATTTAGTTTTAGAGCCCATGAGGATTAATTACATAAGATACTAGCCCTTTGAGGTAGAGGGATAGACTAGGTCAAGGTCTAGTGGGACAAATATGATGAATAAATAGATACTTGGGAAGATGTAGCACTATTGAGAGTTCAATACCATCACCTCATTTTGTAACTTCTAGGAGGAAGTCTACATAAGAGGAGGGGGATGCAAGGCACCTATTTTGGATAGTGTTAATCTTTGACATTAATGTATATGAGATTATTACTACTCTGACTTGGACCCTAGAATTATGTTATTAGTCATGTCTAAGGTGCATAAGTATTTTCATGGAGACTTATCATGTTTTAGACCATGAGAAATACCTATTACTAATCATGTTTTAGTTTCTTAATTATGAATGTAAAATGCTTGAATTCCCTTTATAGTATGTTGTAATAAATAATTTGGTTTTGCTTATATGATGTGTCATTTAAATTATGTTGGATCATTATTTATAAACACATAAATTATAAAATGCATTTGTGTAATGTTATGTGATTCTATCTATGTGAATGCTCATATTTTTTGATATAGTGACAACTTGAAATTGATTGAGTGCTCATATTTTGATTACATTTTACATATTTAGCTATTAGTCTAGAGGAATTTGATGTGTTCATCAAGTGTGTAGGAGTATGGAGTGGCTAATGAAAGAATGAGATTACGTCAGGCATGGTTATATCACTATCATCCTTACCACAAATTTTAATTCTTCTTGAAACTCATCCAAGTTAGTCAATTGTTTATATTACATTCATCTTCTCTTTCAACTTTAACATTTTGTATAGGTGTCCAACAATTATTTTGTTGGAAAAATTATTATCTCCTCATCTTAAGATCTTGTAACCTAAATAAAATAATGCTTAGAATGTTTAGTGATAGATTTTAGGCTTGTCTATTAATTTCAAAGGTATTGAAATAAGTGGAAAAAGTGAGTTGGTCTAGGAAGCAACCATATAAGTCTACAGAGCCACCATGAACCATTATGGATGTGGAAAAGGAGAATTAATTTATGAGGAATGGGATAGTAAGTAGATGCGGTTGGTCAATTCTAAACATGTCTATATGAAGAAGTCGAGATCTCTACTGGGGGTATTTTTTTCCAATTCAAAAAAATAAACTATGAGATGAGAGAAATAGGAGGGAAGCATGAAGGAAGAGCTTATTGAGAAAGTTGAACCTTTAGACATATAGAGGATAGCATCCATGGGGCATTGGAATCAATACGTGGGATTAATAATACCTTATTTATAAATTATTTTCTTTAATAAAATTAGATTTGTTTTTATGGATTGATCTCTTGTGTTGGGTAAAATAACACCACTTGGTTTATTTTGTATATTTTCTTGTATTTTCCATGGATGTGCATTTGACACCATGTAGTTATTTCCCAATTAAGGGCCTTGGTGATGCTTATTTACTTTTGGATTGACTGTAATGTCTCAACCTTATAATTGAAATAGTATATAACTATTTTGAAAATATGGAATGGTTTTATATGAGAAAACTTCTCATGGTGATAGATTGGTAAGCCTTCTCATGTTGGGTGTGGTGGCATGTTGCTTAACCATCCCATGAATGTCATGGTGGTAGATTTTTGGGACCTCCCACGGAGGGAATGTTAGTAAATTGTTTAAATCTCCCATGATAACTAGATGGAAGAAATTGAGTGAGGGATCATATTCTTATTTATTCAATTAGGAGGTGATTTTCTATGTTTTGTTTGCTTGCTTATTATTGATAATTTGGCCTTCTAAGACAAATTTCAGACCCTATAGTCCAATACTTTCTCATAAGGCCCTCCAAGAGTACATGGTATTCCTATACCTTGTCATGATCCTCAAAATGGTCTTTATAATCTTTTGTTATCATTGTTTAAGGTTGTTTTGATAAAATTAAGGTAAATGTTATTCTTGACCTTATGGTTATATGATCATTCCTAGCATGGTCAAGTGGGTCCAAGGGTGTTAAGTGGTTGAAGGAATCATGTTGAAACATGTCGTGTGATTTCCAAGTCATATCACACCTACCATAGTTTGTACAACTCTTATAAAGGTGTAAAATCAACTTTATAATGTTGCATTCCACTTTCAAGCTGCTTTATTGATATATTTTGTAACATCTAAATAGGAGTTTTGGAAATAAAGGAAAAGTTTACAATAGAGGGAAGAGATAGACACATCACTACATGTTTTTATAGGAATTTAAAAACTTTAGAGGCACCTGAAAAATCATCTACATCAGTTTTTAAGCAGAATAGATACTTTTCATAGTAAAAAGAGAGGGTTTTTAGGTTTTTTGTATAGTTTTTTTAGAGAAAGATCAAGTTTAGACATGTGCATTGATTATTTTATGCCTCCTAGTCCCATATCCATTATTTTTATGGATTTTCAAGTCAAAATGAGTCTTGAATAAATCCCTTTCCTCCATAAATCTCCTTGGTAGCCCTAGATATCCATTTAGGTTTCTGTTTGGTATAGACAAAGGATAAAGAATGAACACTTAATAATTTTAGAAGATGAGGGAACCCTAGATTTATTAAATTTTATGGAATTATATAATATTATAGCCCCTTCATTATTTAACATTCACTAAGAAGGTGAAGGATTCATTGTGTTTTCTCCACCCAGGCAAGATTCAAGTTTTCCTCAGTTTATCCATTTTTTAGCGTGATGAAAGAAGAATGGAAAATTGGATGAATTATCATTATGATAAAAAAATATTATACACCATCCTAATATTCATCATTGTATCATAATGATAAACCTTCATTATTATCATTATGAGTTTTATCCATCAAGAGACAATAAACCTTCTTTTGAAGTAATTTACAAGTTGATAATAATGAAGTTATGTTGATGCCTAAATTTATGCCACAAGTGCCTAGAGTGTTTAAAAAACACTTATCATTTTATAATTCCTAATAACTCAATTCATGACTTACATTTTGTAATAATATTGTTATCTTCGATGGAATAGAGGTAGAATAAGTGATTATTTCATAATATTAGGTGGTTGGGAGCCACCATGGCCAAATAGAAGTTCTATGTAAACTATGAAGTTCTATGCTAATAATAGTGAATTATTAAAAATAAATAATCTAAAGACTAATATAAGATGGATATTTACAATTATAATTAAACTAAGGTGATCTGGTTTTTTAAAAAATCAAAAAGAAGGGTAGGGTATAAAGAAAGATGTTGCTGATATTCATTCCAAACATCATGACAAAGTTTAGATTTCATCTAGACATGCACTTAACCAATGTGTTACCTAAAATAGCTTAAGCCCAAATCTTACCACACATTATAAAAACTCATAAGAAAGGTGGAAATAAAGAAAATAAGAACCTAGTTCACTTTAAAGATTTATTCTTGTAAGCAAACAACATTAACCCAAATGCAAGAAAAGTAAATGAAATGAAATGAACCTAATAAATTTCAATCAACCTAGCATTGGCACAAGTTAAAAAATATACAATTAAAATATGCATGCCAAGACTTCATAGAAACCATTCAAATCTGAATATAGGAATAAGCAAGTGAGAGAGAAGCCATGATAACAATGAACATAAGAAAATTCTAGATAATCTTTGCATAATTACTTGTTTATATTAATTAATCCAAGTTTAAAAAGTAATTTGGATCTAAGAAATCCCTCCCTTTTTAAAATTTAAAATACCCCTTGTATATAATGATCAAGGTGGTATGTCATTTAGTCCTAACTAATGAAAAAATTACAGGTGTAGGGACAACTGTCCTTTCCACAAACATTCTACAAATACACTAGACTTTCCCAATACAATAATCTTTATGCAATATGTTTTACAAACCACACATGCCTTTGAAAATAGAATATTCCACTTTTAAACTGGATAAGGTTTATCCATAGGAGAGAATATTCTAACTTTGAGAACCCTCTAGCTAATAAGGTGTTTCATTACTATTGTAGGGTCTTCATTGATTTCTAATGTAACATAATACATGCACTACCATATCTTCATGCTTCTTGAGGACATAGGAGAGGTCCCCCATAATTGTTATAAATCCTTTTAAACAGCTTTCTAATGGACTCTAGCTCAACTTATCTTTACACAAGTGACAATTCAGGTCCCTTTGGGTCAATCATAATGCTAACCAGGTTTGGTTATGGTCCTCACCTCACCAGGGCATTCTTAAAAGTTTTAAAAATGCTCTAATGATGGTCATGAGCTCAAACATCATGAGCTTAGATCCCTACTAGTACATTACTAGGTCTATAAGGTATTTGATTTGGCACATTACACTCATGTGGCTTTGATGTGGCATTTCCATGGTATCTCTATGGCATTTTTCTCGTCACTATTTAAAATATGATTGTTACCTTTGAATTTAGATTAAAGTAGCTATCTTAAAATTTATGTCTATATGCCCATCATTTGACGTCAGTGTGAACATCTTTAACAAGCTCATGACCATCAATTTGAAACTCATCTTTGAAAATATTTTCTATTTTAAAATTGGTGTCCATTCAATCATCATTTGACATATGTATGAACATCATTGATGGGCACGTGACTATCAAATTAAAGCATGCATCAAGGACCATTTTATATCTTTTCACTTATCATTATTGGGTTATTCCTATTTCATGTGTGTACTATGTGGTGACTGCTTGATGATTTTAAGATTTTTGTACTAGACTCCCACACATTGTTTGATCTTTATACTAGGATCCCATGATGGCGACACTTGTCACCCTTATAGAAATCCATATAACCTTAGATGATTCAATGTCCCACATATAATTTGACCAATTGTACCAGGTTCATGTAGACCATATATCTCAAGAACATGCTTGGGTTTTAACTCTTTGGTCAGGATTTAACTTTTCAATGCTTGTCATGCTTCATTATATTCATCTCATCTGAGCAAATGCAGACCATTAGATCAAGATCTGAGGGATGTACTTATATTAGTTACTAAAAAATATATTACCAATAATGTACATTTTTCACCCTCTCACTCATCTTAGGCTCCGTTGAAGTCTTGATTTGGTTCACGTCATTTGATCAATATTATTTGAGCAAATGCAAATCATTGATCCTACAAATAAGAAATAAATTTAAGCTCAAGAGCATATATAAAGGACATAGGATAAAAGATTTAATCTAAGTTCTAAACACATTAAAGGGGACCCCATGAATTAAAAATGTGCCAAGGCATAAATACTTTGGACCAAGGTTTTAAACCTAAAACAAAAGGACCCCATGAATAAGAAAGACATAGAATAAACTCTTAGCCTTATAACAAAGGGACCATGTGATTATTTAGACCAAGCTAGGATGCACAAAACAAAGGTATCATGGGACATAACAGATTCCAAGCATAAGATTTTTAGTCTAAGGTTTGGTTGTGATGAAAGACGCGACCAAGCCTTACGATAAAAATTAAACTAAATCCATGGTATGATTAATTTGTTCCTACTTAAATTTAAATAAATAGTTCTTACCAAATTTAAATTTGAATAAAAAGGTCCAACTAAAACATTAGGATAGGGTTTAAAAATATGAAAATAATTAAACAATTATATACCAAGATTAGTATAATATTAATTTAACATTGAAGCATAAAACCCTAATCATGTTCATTCCCAAACGAGATCCATTAAATCTATAACCTAAAACACAAATTTCTAATGTTAGTACTTTAGATAAGATTAAACTAAAACCATGAGTAAATAAATCATCCAAACCATGGTGTGGATGATATTCAAATAAAAATAATGTGCAATCATGCTAAAGACACTCTAATCAAGTGAATCTTCAATTTCAAGGTATAAATTATCATAATTTGATACATGGGTCCCCATTTTTTAAAAATGGGGGTATGTTGACCTCAACAATTTCTTAATGTTTTAGAGTCTCTAATAGTTAAAAAGTGTTGGTGAAGTCTCAAAACACTCCCAAGCCTCCTCGAGGCTCTAAAACAATGGTTTTTAGTGACTATGTGGACCTAAAAACCTACAAGATGGTGACCACCTATGGTTTCCATATACAGCCAAATAGTTTGAAGAAATCATGGAAAGGTCACCTTGTTCAAGTCTCATGATTGTGTTGTCATTGATCAATATTTTTGAAGTGAATTTACCAAATTCAAATAATCTATGAATATTATCTCAAATAGGTTTTGAACACCAACTAGTAAAGGGGTCATAGTGTCTCTTATTTAGATCAATGCAAGAAGGCTAGTCAGCCTATAGGTCTATAAGATCTCTAGGAAACTAATAGAACCAAAATTTGGATATATATAATAATAATATCTTTTGGAATTAAAATTTCGCTCAATAATAATGATATAAATTTAATTTAATCTTAATGAGCACTTTTGAATATCAAGTGTAGTATATTTTTCACTATAAGGGACTATGTAGGTTGTCTTGAAATGTACTGGTCTAAATAGAAAATAAACTTATTATGAGGAGAGATAGATGTCCAAGGGACCCAAAAAGACAATTATGTGAATATTATAATGTTTTATCTCTATTTTATTCATCAATAAATTGAGCATAAAGGGTGTTCATTTTGACAAGCTCAGTTAGAGAAAACTTTGAGCCCATATAGACATGTTATTAGTGGAATGAGAAAAAAATATGAACTTTGCATTGAAATAGGTACTCTAATGATCAAGGATGATTAAGAATCCATGATAAGGGTTTTCATGATGATAAGATTACTCAGATACTAAAAAAAAGGAAAATCACCTCTTAAATGAGCACTCACAGTCAAAAGCCTAGAGTTGAACATCTACATACTTGACTATAGATGGAGAACATGTTAGCAAAGGAATACTATTTTAAGGTGATAAAAGGTATAAGAAGAAAAATTTGAAATATGGTAAAATTATAAAATAATATAAAATTCTTATGTAAAACTCACTTCAATAATAAACCTTACCTCTGACATTTCACACACAATCAAGGATGCCAATTGTTACCTACAGGTCAACATGAGAAACCAAGGTAGTTGAGTGGAATATGGATTGCAAAAGGAAATCAAAGTTATATATAAGTATCATGATCTTATGAAATATGTTTTACATTATCAGAGGGAGCTCAATATTCTAATGGAGGAAGATACCCCTCACATAGCCAAAAAACATAGAATTACCACTTAGAGGAAGGGTTATGAGGAATGGAAGTGTGTAAAGAGATATGCATGGATGATAAATAAAGATGTGGGAATATACCTATATACTTGTTTCTCAAGGATCATGGTCATAAATTGAATTAATTTAGTCCTCTAAGGCATGAGGATCCTAATAGGCTAGCTGGTCCTAATAGACCCAATTGGGCATGTGCATGCCAATCATGAGAAAATAGGGCTATGACTGTAGGTTAGAAAAAAATTGAGTGGAAGTGAAGGTGTGGGAGGATACCTAGTAATTTATAATACTAAATTCCAAAATTCATATTGGTGGTTATAATCCTTTGAAATAGGGAAGAACCTAATGGCTTAATTAGATCTATTAGGCCTAAATTGACATTTATAGATTTGCACATGGGAAATCATGGATATTTACATGTTTGGAAGTGTTTAAAGTTGGGAAGCTTTAGGAGGATGAGTGAATCTTTTTTGGATAATATCATGAAGTTTTGTGACCCAATAAAAAATAATAAAGATCAATTTTCAAATCTCTAGTGTCAAACTGGCCTAAAAACTCAAAAACCCTAAGCAAGAGCTAATGGGGTTGTAGAGGATATATGGAAGAGATTAGAATATAAGAACATGGTAATAGGTTAGGTGGGTTTTAAAAAATTCATAGGAGGTGTTGGAAGTAAAAAACAAACACATTTTTCTTTTTTTCACCCTTTTCTTCTCTCTTGACCTCTTAAAATGTAGGGTTTTGAGCCCAAGAGGCACTTTCTTCACTTTGGAACACCAGAGAGTAGATGAATGGGGTCCTCATCCAATAGAATAAGTTGAAGGAGGTCGTATAATTTAATCTATTGGAACTAGTTTTATCATTCAATTCCTTAAGGATATGAATAATTATTAAGTATCCATTCCACTCTAAATCCTGCCTAAACCCCACAAAATAACTTAATGGATGAAAAATTGATAAATTTGAACTCAAATTCCATAAATTATATTGGTATATTCATTAAACACATTGTGCACTCTAAGAATATCCTAATCCTGGTATTGATTTGTATGAACAACTGTACAGATACATCAAACCTTATTTTTTGTAAGATTTAGTGAAAAATCCAAGCTACAAAACTTTATGAATAATTTAAAACCATTCAAGGGCATACTATGAAGTTTATTCCAACTTATCAAATCAAAAAATAGAACTAGTCTAGAAGTGCTAATGAAAGGTGACCTAATCACATTAATGAGTAAAATTTGATGGTGTGAACTATTTTAAAGGCATGTGTCATGGTGTAATATAATTTTTTAGACATGAAACATAATAATTTAATGATTCCTAAGGTCTTATACAAGTCTCATGGCCATCCAAATAACAAGAACCAAGTGACTAGGCCTAGTTGCCTAATAGGCCTATTTTTTTGACAAGAAAATATCACTATTACCATAAAAGGCTAATAAGAGAGTAAATTTAGGGCCATAACATCATTATGAGTACTTAATAGAGGAGATAAGGCAAATTTCATGACCATTATGGATTATTAGGTGGTTTTAGTCTTAGTCAACATGCATAAGGGGAAGGTAGGCTACTTAATGATCCATCAAGAATAACCAAACCATAATCCTGCCATTGTAACTACTAAAAGGATAGGTAGTTGACCAATTTTTCATTCTCATGTTATGAATCTATTCAACCATGATTAAAGGATCCTCCACTAGACCATTTCCTATGCCATACTCTCATTGAAGTCCATTATGTAGTCAAGGCAATGGATGGGAGGTGTTGTGAGCTATTTGTAACTATTGTTTGAGTAAATGATGGACATTATGGCCTATTATCCACACTTTCATGCTATATCATCCTCCTCTCCTCTTATCTTGTCTACAAATTTATGCTTAAAGACCATTTTATGTATCCCTCATCTAGGTATGAAGAAACTCTACCTTAGTTGTACCTTGTAAACCTTTGAATGTATATAAGGACTAGTTTATATTCTCTTTCTACCTTAGTGTGTTCATACTTGTTTATTTTCACAAGTGATTGAGTCTCATCTTCCTTTATAGGTCCTTATTCTCACTTATTTACTAGGATATTATCTTAAACAAGTTATATGGTGTGCAAAAGTGTTGGTGACTATGTTTGAAATAGAATATGTGTAATGAAAGTAGACCTTCCATTAATCATCCTCAAGTTGTAACCACTTGACATAGCCTCCATGTGAATTATTGATGCTTAGGAGTCTCTTAAAGAGATTATTTTTGTCATTATCCCTTGTTTGGTTCATAAGTGTTTTTAAGGGTCAAACAGAGTGGATATAACATGTTGGTGTATTATCTCCCATATTTTATGTTTGTTTTATGCATTTTCTACCCCTTTTCATCGAACAAGTTAGTAGGTTTATCAATTGAGCCATAATTGATGCACTAAGGGAACTAGCCACAAAAATAGAGATTCACCTCATCAACTAGGCCACCCACACCTAAAGTTGATCCCATTATATTATGTAGATGAGGTGAGTTTGAAACACCATCACCTTAAAGGGTTAAATCTAAATTGATAACAATTTATGGCACACCTAGTGGGGCTAGGATTCAAGTAATTGGATTAACTATTTACATCATTTGGTGATCTCAAGGAGATTAAAACACTCTAGTAGTAGATTAAAACTCAATATGTCATTCCAAAAGTCATCATAAGGTCTTCACCCAAGGGTAATAACATCTTGTTGTTGATAGCTCACCTTGTTCTTCAGCTATCTCATGATGTGTAATGGTTGCATATGAAGTGAACTTCTATCTTACACCTCCATATTAGTAGTAATATAACCTATAATTACCTCACCATGAGCCTTACCAATCTTACATTGACCCCTATCAGCAGCATGATGGCTCACATTAGTCTTATAATCCTCTTTACTACTAAGGATATCACCCTTATCCTCCTTGTGAACCCTATCAACCTCCTTGGTAGCCTTCATATTAGAATTACTACCATTCCTTCCCTCCCAAACCACCCTTTTAAGCTACACCTAGTTTCTTTGATGATAGGGAGGAGTTAAAAATCATGAATCAAATTATTTCTAGTAAGATATTGGCCTTGAAAGAGTAACAATCTCAATTCCATCAATATTATGAGTTTCTACCTCCTTCTACCCCATGTTAATATCCCTAGACGACTAATCCCATGCCAAACCCAAAATAGGAGGAGAGGAAGGTTACAAAAGTCATGAAAAGGAGAAACCCAAGATTTTTAAACCCCTAACCTCTTTCTTGAGATCAATATGTCTATCGATGTCTAGGTATGGAAACAGGGAAAGAGGATGTGATTTCAAAGCCTAGGAAGTTCTTAGGTTTTTGTAGTGCCTCTTCACCCCTTAAACTCTTTCAAGATTAGCCTATAAATCCTTGTGTTCCTACTCCACCATCTAGACATTCTTACACTCCCACCATCTCCCTCTTTGAGGGAAGACATGTCCTTTGGAGAGTAAAAGAGGAGCATCAAAATAAAGAGGAACCTATCCTTTGGGAGGTAAATGAGAAAATTCTAGTTATAACTACAAATGATGAAGGTGATTTAAATTATTTTTAGGAAGATATTTTCATTGGGACATCCCTTGGTGAGGAGAAACATGAGTCATATTTTAATGATAAAATATAAGATGAGCTTCAAGGATTTCAAGGCAAATTTGATCTAACCTCTTTCCCTCCTACCCTCTCTTTCTATGAAGAGAAACCAATTACATTGAAGGTATAATTAAAGAATTTAGATGTGAGAGGGAATTTGATTAGGAAAATTAATGAGGAGGTAGTTATTCAAGAGCTTGATTATGTTATAGTTGTGAGTTTCAAGAATACATTCAAAAATATGCTTCAAGCACCCATGATGAAGAGACCACTATTGATACTCTTATTCATCCTATTAGGTTAGATTTTAAGACTAAAGGGAAGTTTTATGATGTAGAGAAGCCACAATGGCATGACCTTGAGGTGGATGAAACAAAAAAAACTTCTTATCTAAGACATAGTCATAAAAATAGCCCTCATGAACCCATTGTTGAAGATAATATCACTTCAAGTTATTTGAAGGATAAACTTTGTAGTAGAACATGAGCCTTGTCATGACCCTATTAGAGAGTTAGAGGCACTTGATTAGTATGTTTCTCCATAAGGAAATGGTAAGAGTGATAGTAAGGTTCATGTGTTTTTGATTGATCATGAAGAGATTAACTTTTCTAAAGACCCAAAGATTTTTTGTTTAAGTCTAGATGATATATCTCCACATCATCAAGAGAATGCTAAAATTTTCAACTTGGCCAATGAGCATGGTGAAGAGCTCAATAAGGGTCTTAAAGAGAACACTATGGTAGTTGGTCTTATTGAGTCTCAAGAGAAGATCCAAGGTCCTAATAATATCATTCAATCTTACTTGGACATGGTCAAGGAGATTGAAGAGACTAATAGGCAAGTACCTCAAAAAAAACAAGATGAAATTGTTGACAAAGAATACATGGTTCCTAGTGAGCCAATAGGTCTTGAAAGCCATCTTAAAGAGGTTCAATTTCAAGGTCCATAAAGGTATGATGAATATGGTACCTTCTAAGATGAGAAAAATACTCTATTTGAGGAAATAATTGAAACAAAGATTGATGTTGTTGCCCCTATCAATCAATATGTAACCATCTTGGAAAAATCCCTCATTTCTAAAGTCAAAAATTTGAGATGAAAATTAAAGTAAAATAAGAATATATCTTCATAGGAAACTGGTTTATAGTTATTAACTCCCTTGAGATCATTATGCAAGGAGTGGCATTTAATAAAGTGATGAATACAATAATATGAAAGTCTAATAATATGCTTACCTCATGCCATTATTCATCCCATGAAATGAAGGGTTTAAGAAACTTCCCCTTTGACCTAGGTGGAGGAAGGTTAGTTTAGGTTAGTTTTATATAGTCAAATATTTTCTTGATTTATTATTTTATAATAATTGTCTACCAACACATGTGTGTTTACTTTTTACTTGTGTTTATGTTATATTTATGTGTGTGGTGAGACTATTGCAATCCTTAAAATTTTTTGAGGTGATAGGTTTGTTTTTCAATATGAAGAAATGTATTCATCTCAAGTCATGTTGTCATGAGTGAGTCTTGTGCCCAAAGGAATGAGATAACTGGTTCTCTTGACTAACAGGCTAGTCAACCCCTATGATTTTCCAAGAATATTGATAATTTGGCCTCCAAGGATAAATTTCAACCCCTATAATCAAAAAATTTCTCATAAGGCCATGGAAGAGTACATGGTCTTCCTAAACCTTATCATGATCCTCAAAATGGTCTCTACAATCCTTGGTTAGCATCATTTAAGGTTGTTTTGATAAAATTAATGTAAATGTTATTCTTGACCTTATGGTTGTATGATCATTCCTAGTATGGTCAAGTGGTTCCAAGGGTGTTAATTTTTCTAGGGGGTAATTTTTAGACATTTCATGTGGTTTATAAGTCATACCACACCTCTTATAGTCCATAGAACTCCTAGAAAGGTGGAAAATCAACTTCATAACATTACATTCCACTATCAAGGTGCTTTATTGATCCATTTTATAACATGTAAATAGGAATTTTGGAAAGAAATGAAAATTTTATGGTAGATGGAAGAGATGGACACATCACTACATGTCCTTACAAGCATTTACAAAATTTAGAAACACCTAACATATCATCTCCATCCGTTTTTAAGTAGAATAAACAATTTTCATAGCAAAAAGAGAGTGTTTTCAGGTAGTCCATATAGGTTTGTCAGATTAATATCATGTTCAAAAACATGAATGGATTATTGTATTCCTCCCAAACCTATATCCATGCTTATAATGGAGTTTCAAGTCAAAAGGATTTAAAAATCAATCCCTTTCCTCTATCAAGCTCCTTAATAGCCCTAGAAAGCCATTTAGGTTTACGTTTGGTACACACAAAGGAGAGAGAATGAGTACCTAGGATTTTGGGAAGAAGAGGGGAACCTAGGTTTAATATTTTTTATGGAATTATTTCTCAAATTGGCTCCCCCTCCTTTATAAACAATCACTAATAAGGTGAAGGACTCACTATGTTTCCCCACCCAAGTTGGGTTTAAGTTTGCTTTGGTTTATCCATTTTTGAGCATGCTGAAATAAGAATGGAAATTTGGGTGAATTATTAGGGGGATAAAAAACTATTATACACCATCATAAATACTCACTCTACACTTGTGATCCATTAGGAGACAAGAAACCTTCTTTTTGATTAATATGTAGGTTGATAACAATGAAGTTCTTAATGTTTCAGAGTCTCCAATAGTTGTAAATTATCGATGAAGTCTCAAAACTCCTCCAATCCTCCTTTGGGATCTACAAAAATGGATTATTAGTGACTACATGGACCTAAAAACCCATATAATGGTGATCACCTATAGTTTAATATGTATTCAATTAATTTGAAGAAATCATGGTAACATCACCTTGTTCAAGTCTCAAGAAGGTTTTGTCATTGATAAATATTTTTTAAGGGAGTTTAACACATTAAAATAATATATTTATTTATATAAAATAAGTTTTTAACACCAAATATTAAATGGGTCATAGTGTCTCTTCTGTAGGTCAATGCAAGAAGACTAGTGAGCCCATAGGTCTGCAAGATCTCTAGGCCACCATTGGTACCAAAATTTAGGTGTAGATAACAATATGGTATTTTGGAATATAAATTATACTCAATATTAATTCTATAAATTCATTTAATTATAGTGAAAACTAATGAATATCAAGTGTATTCTATTTTGAACTTTAAGGGGTTGTGTAAGTTGAGTTGAAATGTACAGGCCTGGATAAACAAATAGATTTATTTTGAGGAGAGATAGATGTATAGGGAACCAAAAATGAAAATTATGTGAATATTATAATTTTTTAACTCTATTTTATTCATAAATAATTTTATCGTAAAGAATGTTCATTTGATAAGCTCGGTTAGAGAAAGCTTTGAGCCCATATAGGCCTATTATTAGTGAAATGAGAAAAGGATCTAGTTTACATTAAAATAGGGTATATTATGATCAAGAAGGATTTTATAATATATTAAAAAATTTATCATGATGATAATAGGAATCAAATTCTAACATAAAAGGAATCTCACCTCTTAAATGAGCACTCACGATTAAGAGCCTAGAGTTAAACTCTACAAACCTAATTGTAGATGGAGAACATGTGAGAAAAGGAATCATATTTTAGGATGAGAAAAATTATAAGATGAAAAATTTTAAAAATTTTAACATGATAAAACAATAAAAAATGTCTATGTAAAACTTACTTCAATAAAAAACCTCACCTCTCACATTTCACACACAGTCAAGGATTCCAATTATTACCTACAGGTCAGCATGGTAAGGCAAGGTAGCTGAGTGGAAGATGGATTAGGAAGATAAATTAGAGGTATACATAAGTAATAATATTTTATGTAATATTTTCTCCATGATCAGAGGTAACTTAAGATGATAACATAGGAAAAGATTCCTCACATAGCCAAAAAACATAGAACTGCCACTTACAGGCAAGGTTAAGAGGAATGAAAGTGTGTAAAGAGATATGAATGATGAGAAATAAATAGGTGGGAATATAAATATATAATTTTTTTCCAAGGAAAATGTTCATTCATTAAATTAATTTGGTCATCTGAGGGATGAGGATCCTAATAGTCTAACTGGTCCTAGTAGACTCAATTGGGCATGTACATGCCAATCATTAAAAAATAGGGTTGTGACTATGGGTTAGAAATAATTAGAGGATAATTTAAGGTATGAGAATATACCTATTAATTTATAATCAAAAATTACACAATGCCTATTGGTGGTTGTATTCCTTTAAGATAGGGAAGATCTTAATTGCCTAATTATGCTTATTACGCCTAAACTAACATGTACATATCTACACATGGGAAATCATGGATATTTGAATGTTTGGGGAGTGTTTGAGGTTGGTGATATTTATGAGGGTGATTTAAAACATTATAGATAATATTATGAAGTTTTGGGACATAGATAGAAAGAAGAAAGCTTAATTTATAGATCACTAGGGTCAAAGTGGCTTAAAGACCCAATAACCCTAAACAAGAGATGATGGGATTGTAGAGGGCATATGGAGGAGATATGTAAAATAATAACATAGTAATAGGTCATGTGGGTTGGAAAAAACCCCTAAGAGGTGTTGGAAGTCAAAACTAAATACATGTTATTCCTCTATACCCTTTTCCTCTCTCTCAACCTCCTAGAATGTGGGATTTTAAGCCTAAGAGGCACTTTATTCATTTTTTAACACTAAGGAGAAGATGTATGGGGTCATAAAATTCTAGTGGAAGTTTTATGAGGTTGTATGCTTTAATTTCTTGGCATTAGTTTTATATTTTAATCCCTTATGGCTATGAACAATAATTAAGGAGCCATGCTTCTCTAAACCTTTCCTAAACCCCACAAAATAAATTGGAGATAAAATTGATAAATTTGCACTAAAATTACCTAATTTGGATTTTTGGATACCTATAACACATTTTTAACTCTGACAAGGTCTTAATCCTAGCATTTGTTTATGTGGGTAGCTATACAAATGTATCAAACCCCTATTTTTTTTAAGATTTAGTGATAAATCCAAGGTACATATATTCATGAATAGATAAATATAATTCAAGGGGATATTATGAAGTTTATTAAAAAAAATTAGATCACAAACTACTCTCAAATCCTCTTTTAAATGCTTATATAGGTATGGGCTAAAGAGCCAACCTAGAAGTGCTAGTGAAAGGTGACCTAGTTACCTAAATGAGCAAAAGTTACAAGTTTTCACTATTTGAAAGGCATGTGTCATGGTGTAATATTGTTTTTTAAATTGAAACATGATCATTTAACCATTCTCAAGGTATTATACAATTCTCATGGCCATCCAAGAAACAAACACCAAGTGACTAGGCTTAGTTACCTAGTAGGCCTATTTGGTCAATAAGAGAAGATGAATATTGGCATAAAAGGATACTCAGAGAGTAAATGTAGGGTTATAAAATATTTATTAATACTTCATGGAGGATATTAGGAACATTTCATCACCATTATAGAATATTAGGTGGTTTTAGTATTAGTCAACATGTACAAGGGAAGGTAGGTTGCTTAATGATCCATGAAGGCCAACTAGACCACAATGATACCATTATAACTGACAATGGAGAGGAAGTTGAATAATTTTGTGTACTCATGCTATTCATTATTCCAACCATGACTAAAGGATACTCCACTAGAATATTTTTTATTATATACTCTCATTGAAGGTTATTATGTACTCAAGGTAATACATGGGAGTTGTGAGGATTTTTGTAATTGTTGTTTGAGTGAATGATGGCCATTATGGCCTCTTCACACTTAAATTAAGTATTATCCTCCTCTCTTCTTATATTGTCTATAAATTTAGGATCAAAGGCCATTGTATGTATCTGTCATCTAGGTGTGAAGAAATTTTGCCCAAGTTATACCTTATAAACCTTTAAATGAATATAAGGATTAGTTCATATTCTCTTGATAGCTTAGTGTATTCACAATTGTTAATTTTCACAAGTTATTGAGTTTCATCTTCCATTTCATGTCCTTATTCTCACATATTTACTAAGACATGGTCTTAAATAAGTCATATTATGTGTAGAAGTACTGATGACTATGTTTGAAATAGAATCTAATTCCTAGTTTTATGAAAGTAGACCTTCCATTCATCATCCTCAAGTTACATCAATTTGACATAGCCTCCATATCAAGCATTGATTCTTAGGAGTCTCTTGAAGATATTAGTTAGATCATCATCCTTTGTCTAGTTCATAAGTGTTTTAAAGGGTCAATTAGAGTGGATATAACATGTTGGTGTGTTACCTCCCATAGTTTATGTTTGTTTTATGCATTTTATTACCCTTTTAATCAAAAATTTATTAGGTTTATCAATTGATCCATAATTGATGCACTAGGGGAGCTAGACCCAAAACTATAGGTTCACTTCATCAACTAGGCCACCCACACCTAGAGTTAATCCCATTGTATCATATGGATGAGGTAGGTCTGAAACACCACTACCTAAAAGGGTGTAATCCAAATTGATAACACTTATTGATTTATATATGTAAAATAATTAGACTAATTTGAATGTTTTTTTAATATAAAATTAAAATTGGAATCTCTCTATGGTAGATTCATGAGTAGGACTATCAATTCTTATATGGTCATCCCCTTGACTTAAGGCATCTCTACCTAGTTTCCTCTTTAGCATTTACTATTATGTAATTAATCCCATAGCTAGGAGTCTTAAGTTTAGGGGTTATTATAATAATATCTTGATGATGGAAAAAGGTAAGATGGTGATCTCTCCTTTAGATGACATATAGTTTCATTGGAGTGAACAAAGATCATTACCAAAGATTGACTATTCTTTTACTATTGAATCAGACCTAAAGATGTGTCTCATGTTTATGTAATAAATAACTAAAAATACCATTTATTAATAGTTTAAAGTGCATTAAATATAATTTTAATAATATTTTGGAAGCTATTCTACTTTTTTATGAGCCATCCCTAGGAAAAATGTTTTGATATCAATACACTAAAATTATATTATAAATTGTAATGTAACTAGCTAGAGTATATACTCTAACAATAGATCTTCTGGAAGAGATTGTATCAATATGAGGAGAAGATCCATAGGCATGTATGGATTCAATAATAAAATTACATCATAATTTTACTTGATTAACACCTTATTATAATCAACATAGCAATGTGTTCCTATTTCTATATTATGACAATGCATATCTTTGGTGTTTTAATCCATCTATGTATTTTAATAACTTAAAGGAAATGGTTGTATAATTTTTATTGGAAAATACATTAAAAATTGACTATCTAATTATAATATTAATGAAGTTATTTTAAGATAAACATTCTTATGGAAAAGATCCTTTTAAAGTATATGGATAAGCTGAATGTTGTAGATTTTCTTTGTTTCAATATAAATTAATATAAAATACAATTTAAAATACATTGGCATTATTATCATGTAAATAAAAAATTTATTCTAACCATATATATTTGGGTTTTAGGAACTCATATAAAGAGTAATTTAATAAAATTAAGAGTAGTTATGACTATCCTATATTTGTATATTTGTACACATTTTAGTGAATATGTTGATCGATGCCTCCATCTCAGATTGTAACAGAATGTATGAGTGCCATTACTAGGTGTATAATCCCCTATTGAATTTAAAAATTAAATCCTTATAGGTGAATAATTATTTAATCTTCCCTTCTTATCATTATTAATCAACTAAACCAATGGAAGTATTAGTTTAGGTTTGATAGGTCAAATCAAGATAATTATTTATTCCCTTGAATGTCAAAACTTTAGTGTTTATATTCCTTTTAGTTTTTAATGAAAACATGGTCCTTATATTTTTTATTTGATTCTTTATAAATAATACAAGATTTTATTTGGTTATATTATTGACAATGGTTAATAATAGGTGTACTATATTTACTAGATTGTTGTGTCACATGGCTAAATTATCAAACTTATATGACTTATTAAGTTGTCTATGTCAACTTATCATCGCATTCACATTTTATTTAGATAAATTTGATTTTTTTTCCTATATTGTGTCTTATGCCTTATTTTTTTCCTTAAATTTTGGCCTCTCGACTTAGCCGTCAACGCTTTGCTTCAACCTTTCCATGAGATCTTATAAAGATGTCCCATGTGGCATAATCTAGGATCATGAGAGATCAAGGCACCTCTTATAATAATTGATATAATATTATATTATCTTAATCCTAACTCACCCTTATGATGCCACTTAGTGGCATCATGAGAGTTCAGGACTTAGAGGTTGGCCACCTAGGCACTCAGTCTTGAAAATCCTTGTGGCCTGGCTCATTGTGATAATTATATATGGCATAATTTTGGGATCTTAAGTTGTTATAGAATCACATTAGGGAGTTTTATAGGTATTTTAACCCTAATAACTACTCGTAGTGATGATTCCATGTGTCATCATCATGGGATCCTAGGTTTTGAGGGTGATCTATAGAACTTCACTAATAGTCTAGGCCCTCCAAAATAATGACTCACCATGATGATGCCACATGATATACTTGAGGATTAAAATTAAAGACATATTTAGTATACATCATGGTACATTACTTAGATATGTTTTCATACCATTTATTATTTTCTAAAGGTCATAAATACATGCATATGGATGACACCTTATAACACTCAGTTCACACACACATTATGATTGGAATAGTTATACCTAATACAAGCCATAGTGAATAAAATAGATCAATATATATCCTTATTATATGATGAAAATATAATAAAGATTCAAAATAATGGTAATGGTACTCATAAAAACAAAAATTATTCAAAAGATAACACCAAGCATAAAATATGAAAATTCAGAGATAGTGGGAGAAAAGACAATAAATTTACATAATCTGAGGACAATCTAGGAGATATAAAATTGAATCAAAATGAGGATGAATTAATGTCTAATACAAGAGCATAAAATATTTAAAAATAAATTAAATAAAATATTTCAATAAAATACAAAAAAATTAAAAATATTAAAAAATTAAAAAATCATGACCTAAGCATGACATGATTACTAGATGACACTATTTACATATGTTATTTATCACATTTATGGTAGATGGCATATTATTTTCATACCCATGAATTTCATGGTATATGAGTGTGATTTAGGATATACATGTTACACATGGACATATAGATTTTGGACTTTCCTATACCCAATTCCCATTTCAATATTAGGGGTATCTTATTCCACATGTTTCACTATCATAGGTTATTTCTTTCTACAACCTTATACCATGTTGCATTGATGCATATGGATGGTGTAGACTAGTATTTACTTGTTCTATGTTTAATTTATGTTGTTATTATGTAGCATGATAGGATAGAATGTGTTTGTCTATTATGTTCCACCTCTTGGACTTGTTTGACATATGTATGCCCCTTGTTTGCAACATATTTATGTACATTGTTTGATGTGACATATTTATTTCCTTACATCAAGACATATTTATGTGCATTGCATGTGAACCTTGGCCTTACTTTTTGTGACATGTTCATGTCCCTTGTATGTGGCCCTTGGCCTAATATGTGACACTAAATATTGATCTTATTATTTCTATTTGACTTGTTGAGATTTATGAGATTGGGTGGTGCTATGATCCATATCATGAACCTTTTATATGTATTATTATTTAGTTATATTTTAAATTATGGTTATCATAAACACATAATATTTTTCACTTTATCATTTATTGATTTTTTTATTGTAGTAGTTTATCGACACATCCATCTCCTTGAGTTCATGCCTTAAAGGGTGCACTAAGAATGGGATGGAAGAGGATCATGGTGATTTATGATATATGTTACTATTCTATCATTATTATGACATTAATAATATAATTTTGAATCCATCTATGTGTTTATCCATCCAGCCCTTCTATATACATCTTGTCTAGATTTATTATCTTTCATATATTATATGGTATCATTCTAGTCAGTACCATCTATATTATGCCTTTATCCTTCCAAATGTATTGACCAACATGATACCATTCTTAACTAGCTTCAAACTATTCTTGACATGTTTGATATCATTCTTATCTAGCCCAATATAGTTGTGTGTTTGTCCAATTATATTGGTTAGGATGATACCATTAGATTATAATTTAGGGTTGGTTTTGGGTATTTGAACACTATATTTAGGGGTCATATTTTAGTCTTATCTTATCATATACCATTTATTTGCTCTGATATCACTTGAACATCTATCCTAAGTACCATTTGGGAGAGTTAGTGTCTTATAACCTTATTTTGAGGAGTCTTTTATTGTGGTGTGATTAAATATCAATAGGGGGATTATTTGGGAGTTTATAATTGAAAATATATAGGTATTAATCCAACCATTTGAGGTAATCAACCTATAAAATTATCTTTTTATGTTCCACTTGAATGAAAGGAGAGATTGAAGTATCAACGAATCCACTCCCAAGGTAAGTATATCTATCCCTACTCTTTCATTTATTTTCTTAGTAGATTATGTATTACTTGTTACTTTGTTGATGCATGTATGTGTATCCTTATTTAGTATTTATGTTTACAAAATGAACTAGTGTAGATATAAGATTGCTTAGGCATTTCATAAATCAATTTAGGTTGCATAAATACCCAATTGGTTGATCATTTCACCTTACCCACTTAAAATCATTGTACAACCATTTATATTTTTTGAGTTATAGTGAGATATACATCTTGTTTCATAGGATTAGGCATTGAAATCATTTCCTCTTAACATTTACATTGTAGGTTGGTCTTTATTATATCTATGAAATTCATTCAGTCCTTACTTGATCATCCATGTTATAGGATCTATTTAATTGATCTCATTTGATTCCTAATCTATCGAAAGAAAGAGGATAGTTGTAGTTCATCATGTCTAATGCATACATTTTAGTAAACTAGACATGAATCATATACCACATCTAGTTGGATTTTCTTCATGTTTTTATTTTCTTTTTCTACTTTTGAATGGTATCGCTAACTCAACATTATTTTGTATGTCTCTATACTATATAAATTAATGTGTTACCATTATCTTTGTTTTTAAATTATATCAACTAGACTAATATAATTCATTTTATCAATATATTACTAGTGTTTCCTTTTTAATATATAGTTTTAGCTAACCCAATGTGATATTTTTTACCATGTGGGTCAATTTGTTTTTATAGACTTAGTAAATGAATATATCACCTATCCAAAAATTGTATATTTATTTGTTCAATATTATTTCACATCTAAATATCCATTTTTAATCATCATCATGTATACTTTTAACATTTTTATTAAGAGCCTTAACCCATTCTTATTTTGTGTGGGTCACTCCTTTATATAGTCTATGCCCACCATTGAAGTAAAATCCTCATGGTGAAATTATGCTACACCTTTTTTGATGTTCAAAGATCCCAATGATGATCTTCCCACTTATGATGAAGATTAAAGTGAGACAAAAGATTATGAATATGGTCTTCCCATTTATGAATATTCCAATAATGAAATTTATAGTGAGACCTAATGCTATCAATATGATCCCCAAATATTTTATCATTCCACCTTTTCCACTTCTCACATTATTTAAAATAAATACCATTATTTTCCTATCTATGATAATTATTATTATTGAAGTGAATACCATAGCATGATAAAGAATGTTCCTAATAATGTTGACTATGACATGGATGAAAATCATTATTATGATTTTACGATCTTTATCCATCCCAATTTTAAATTAAGCAATGATGTTCATGGTTTCCTTGATGTTTGTGCACCCTCAACCCCACCATTTGAGGGTAGTCTAAGGATGAGTCATCAAACTATAGAGTAAAAAATACTCTACATTTTATTTTGAGTTTAAGCTATGCACTTCAAGTTTTTCCCCTACGCATTTTGGTTTTGAGGCAGTAAAGTTTTTTGACACAGAGTGTGGGCACGAGTTTCTTTTACCTAAATTTTGTCTAAGTATCAAAGTCATGTGGAGGCTAGCAAGTGTCAATGGCTGAAACACATTTTATAGTTTTTGTAAGTTGCTCAGAATGTACCATGTGTCCCATGGTAAATCAGCGGAGTGTGACAAGTGTTGGCATCCATTTTTCAAATTTCTTTTGAGTTTTGAAAGCTTCTTTCAATAAGATTTTCTCAGGATCAAGCAGAAGGTGCCAAGTGGCAACTACAAAAGGATTCAATATGTTTTTCTAAAAGCAAAGGAAGATGCCACATATCCATAGCTGAAGAAAGTAGAAGCTGTCATGCATCAATATCTAAAATATCTTCACTTTATTTCATTGATAGGTGGGTCTCAAGTTTTGTTTCTGAGGCAAAGGGAAGCCACCAAGTGTCACTATCCATGTAAATATGAAATGAGGCTTGAATGTTTCTATAGTATAGATAGATCAATGTGGAGACCAACATGTGTCACCTTCTGTAAGATTCTCAAAAGGTAGCTAAAAGCAGTGAAGACTGCCACATGTCCATTGTTAAAGATGCATGGAAAGTGCCACCTGTCCCTATTCCTTTTTTAAAGTTACTTAAGTGAGAAGTGTTATGGGTCCCATTTTCTATAAGTTGTTAAAGATTTGAAGAAGCAGACTGTGATAGATGTCAAAGATAGAAACTCTTGAGCAAAGACATAGTAAAGAGTATAGGTTAAGCAGAAAGTGCCATGTGTCTTCGGTAAGTGTTGTAGAACATGCCAAGTGTCATTTTTTGGTGCCTTCTAATAATAAGAAGGTTTTCAAGTAGAGTAAGTGAAGCAGCTAAGTGTTTGGGCCTATTTCATAGTGGGAAACATCCTATGTATCTATTTTAGCCAATGAACTTGCAGGGAGATGGAACGTTTTAGATCCAAGAAATATCTTGTGTTAGACACTTCTAGTTTAGTTAGAATTTAGTTAGGCTATTAGATTGGGAACATGTAAGCAATCTAGAGCTAGTTCAATGGTATAAATAGGGGTGCAGAGATCAATAGAAGGGGGATCATTAGAAGATAGAGAGAATTTTCTACGAGAAATTATTATCATAAGTTTTAGACTTTTAGCTATGGCCAATAATATCATTTGCCTTTGTTCTATTTTCTTGAGTTAGAAAGTTTGTATAATTGTGCATGTTTTTGTGTCTTTTATGTAACTAGAAAATTAATGAGAATACTGAATTTTGTGCCTTTGTTGATATTTATATGTCATTGCAAAATCTTCTAAGTTGTGAGCCTTTAAATCTATCTATTTTCATCTTTTACATTGATCATGCCTTGTTTGTTCTTTAATGTAATTAAATCCTAAAGAGAGATTCACTGTGCTTTGAGAATTAAGGGTTGAAGTAAATTTAGGTGCATCACCATAGTTAGATTTTATTTCATTGCATTTGTGTTTTTGTTTAATCCCTATCCTTTTTCCCTAAAATACTTTTGAGATAAATAACTAGCGTCTTTAAAATTTGGAAGTCATTTCAGGTTGCAAGTCCCACATTCCTAAAACATCCCATTGTTGGTGTTGGAAATAGTGCATTTCTAAGCATCAACACAAACCTACACTCACATTCAACAATTTTTTTAACTCATCAAATTAGGAACCTAATTCAAATGCATACCAAATTACACATTATTATTGATTCTATATGAGCAATCATGACTATCATACTTCAAATTATTGTACATCACCATTCAAATCACTTATTTCCAATGATATAATCTAATCATTCAATTACTTCCACCTATAGTTGACTACATTGACCATGATCATAAATTTGCCTATATAATTCTAATTAAGCATCCTATTTCAATTAATTCTACCATCCATGACACTAAATGTGTCAAAAAAATATTTTTATTTCATCTAACTGCATTGGCTATGACATAAAATGTGTTGATACAATTCTTTGTTTTCATCTAACTACATTGACCATGACCTAAAATGTGTTGATACATTTATTTCATTTACAATCAACTACATAAGCCATGACTTAGAATGTGTCGATACAATTCAATTTTTCTGTGTCGATACAATACAATTTTTCTCACTATACTATATTGACCTAATTAATACAATCCATTTTAGTCCTCTATTATGATAATTTATCGACATGCTTGATATAATCCATTTCAGTCTTATTTCTCTAGACTATATCAACCAAACTAATACAATTTAGTTTACTCTTATTTCATTTGACTATATCTACCTAGTCGATATAGTCTATTTTACTCTTACTTATTATACTCTATTGAATTGGTTGATACAATCCTATTTCACCATGTTGTATTATCCTAATTGATGTCATATATCAAAATAATTTAACACCTCCCAAAGATCTTAACATTGCCCTAAATTTCACATCCCTTATTATAACACCAATTTACACATATTTTGAAATCACTACTATGCCTTTTGATCTTGAGATTACCTCTAACCCACCTATATCCTATAGGTTGGGCATCTTGTGATGCCCGTATTCATATTATCACACATATTATGGAATTATTTTTTATTCCCAACCTTTTCTTAATACACATAGTGGGGGGACCTTGTGCTACCCATAAATCATCCTTTAGGGCATGTTTTCATGCCCATAATTTATCTTCTACATGCTTTGGAGGTATATTATGATGTCTATCCTCATTCTCTTGGCTTTTTAATCTCTCATACTTACCATGAGGTAGTAATAAAGAACATATCAAATATTAAAAATAAACAAATTTAGCCTCAATAAAATTTCTAAGACAAATATTCTCACATTCCACATGTTCTTATTTTATATATTCATTATCATAAGATATTACTTTTTATTGTGTCTCATTTTTTTCCTACATTTTATTTTCATATCATAATTTTCATTACACCATTGATTCCTTTTTTTTTCTTTGGTATCTTACAGTTGGCATTATATTTCCTTTTGGATCTTAGGTTTTACCTTCAATATTTGTTTTTATCATCCTAAATTCAGTTTTTGTTTCCTTAGAGGACCATAGGCATCACCTTTAGGTTTATTTACAATATTTTAGTTTTCCTTAGTCTCATTTAATTTATTCAACCCATTTTTATATTCCTCCTCATTTTGTATGACCTCTAATATCAGTTATTTCTCTACATACCATGTATTTTAGTACAGCTTCTCTAGTTACATGACTATCCCATTTTATCGCCTATGCACTTCTCAAGTAAAGTTTTCACTCATTGTAGAAAGGAATAATCCTATTCATCATTGCATCATTTTTAACAGTAGATTTTTCATGATCCTAGTTTATCCTTTTTACTTTCACTTGAGGCTCATGTAGGTCAATTCAAAGATTGTACAATTCCATGTGGGATAAGTCTAGGAGTCTCTAGGCACCATGGTATTTAAGATCTAGTCTTTAGAAACCAAGCATAAGATATCTTATGTTATATATTTATATCACCCATGTTTTATATTTATAAATAAGGTTGGAGGAGGAATAGAAAAATCCTAAATAATTATCGTCCAAATACAATCAAAAGGAAAATATAGTTTTAAAATCTAGATCACACCAAAAGATGTGATTTTTGTTTATAAAATATTATATTCTAGTTAAATCTCAAATTACATAGTTTGCCTCATGATATACATAATATCCATTTTTTTTAGGTAGGTTATTTGAATGAGGTATGAGGTCTTATAACATTATATCAATATATCTTCATACATTCTAGTGTCACCGATTTTCTCACACAAGTACCCAATCTTCACAATAAGTTGACATCTTTGTAATGGGTCCTATGGAGAAAGGAACATGTTTTAGGAAGGTAGGATCCTTTTATTTTTCATGCATATAGCCTTTATGGCTAATATATATATATATATATATATATATAGTTTTTATCGCAAGTTTATATTTGTTAGATGGAGTTTCTTAGGTCCTTGATGTTGATAGTTTTAAGCCTTTCCCACTTGTTTATAATGTCTCATCTATGATAAGGATTTATACATCACCTATATGGTGCCTTGAATCCTCATTTACGACATATTCTTCCATTATATCCCCTTGATGAGTATCATATTTAGTTGATCACATTATTTATTATCCAATTTTTTATTTACCTTGTTGACCTTCACACACACCTTACATGTGAAAGATAGAGGCAACACAGTGCATGTAATATAATTATAATAAGAATAGACTAAACACCTTAATATAAATTCCCCCACTAGATTTTTTCAACAAGGTATGTGTGATCATGACATTACAACCAAAAAACTAGAAGTGACAACCTGATAATGATAGACCTATTAGAGTTAGCATTATTTAAAAAAAATCAAATGACATAAGTTATGATCGATGACCTAATTATGATAGACAATTATGAACTATTAAACAAGTATAAGGTATCTAACCTAAATCAAAGTACATATTTTAATACCAAATGGGTGGTAAAGGTATTAATTATAGTTGAGATACCCAGTGACATTCAAGGCTATTTAGAGCCCTATAAAATGAAGGCATTGATAATATAAATGTAGCTAAAATGTAAGGCCCAAATGTGGTGGTTGGAAATGGATAATGAGCTGCTATAGAATGATTATAGATTATATAAGATATTATTTATTATAATTCCTTTGATCATGTTTCAATATATGCAGTCTTGAGGTGATAAGTAATGGAATGATGATTTATCCTTGTTATAAATGTATATAAATATTATATGTAGCCCCATTGATATGATAGTGTACTTATATTATATAATGTGTTTGTGATATATTCATCTAAGTTAATTATTTGTGCTATGTTTTTCTAGGTAAATATAGTTTATGATCTAAATTCTTGATGCACATGCTGAGATAGTGTAGACTTAGCTCTTATTATACACAATTAATGTCAACCTACCTTAGATCCTTTCTCTCTTCACACCTCAATGAGCATCTAGGGATTTTAGATTATGTGATATGCTAGCTTAGTGAGACTAGAGGGGGAAATAGATTGAAATAAAATATACTATTATCCCCTTGTAATCTAGATCAACAAAATTTTAGTTTTAGATACAATGGTAAATAGTGGAGGAGAGTGTGAAAATGTAGCTGACTAGGTCCCTACACTTATGAGTAGTACAGAGACTAGATGTAAAAATGGGCATGGGTTTAAAAAGGTATTATAGAAAAACACATTTTTATCATGGTGAAAATAGATAATCATGAGTATAGGAGGTGTGATAATAAGGGTATTTGGTATAAATTAATGGTTGAAAAGGACCCTAGATAGAGGGAAGAGTCCAAATATATAAGTGTCACAAGGACCCATGTAATATGAGGATGGAATGAGTGAGAATATTTTTTAGATTATATACACTCCTTTGATGTATAAATTTTAATTATTAATTTAGAGTGAAATTTGGAAGTTGAAGATAAAAAACCTGAAGTGGAGGACATTTGGCAAGAGATAACCAAAGGAATGCATATTTTTAGTTATACCTAAAGTGCTTACTCATTCACATGGTTATTTGTATGATATAACATTATTTTTTAAGTTGTAATAATTATTTTTATTCCATTTATTTTTTGATTTTATTATCTTTTAGGTTAGGTTAGTATAGGGTAGATGGTTGGCATAACAGTTGTGTGCCTTCAATGTAATAAAATGTCTACACCTTGTAATTTTAGTTGGCCAAGTTGAGTGAGGGATTTATCTTAGGATCCTTATGATAGATGTATACTTTTATAGGTGAGTGTTTCCACATGATTTTTATAACCCATCTCTTAGTGAATGATAGCATGCTAGGCTAGGCATTTTGAAGATCGTAAACTAGTGCCTTAGAAATAATGAGGGAATAATACATGACTTGGGATGTGAATAATGATAAGAAAAGGTGTGTATTTGGGATCAAATTGAGATAAATGATATATTAGGAAAGGAATCAAACCAATAGAAATGAGGTGTAGAATCATAATGAATGTAGAAGAAATATGTGGGGTAATCAAGTGCATAGGTGTAAGTGAAATGCTTAGGAACATAAAAGGGAAGGGTACACATGGAAAAGATTCTACCATTTTTTTTAAATTGGAAACCACATAAAATGGCATCACTCCCAAATATATTAAGGCATTAGATAGGAATAAATTAATAGGTTATCTAAGTATGGATAACTAATTTTATGTGGGATATTGTTTACCTTCATGTTCACCATATGGGTATGAGATAAAATAAACATGGCATGCATAAGAAAATTGTAATAGTTACAGACTAAACCCATTTATACACTCACACACATAGAAATTTTTATAGTAAAGTAGGCATGATCCATAAACAAAAAATTATAAATTCAGTAAAAGTGACAACATGATAGCGACAGACTTGTCAAAATCAACATGATTTATGGAAATCAAATTACATAAGTTATGATCAACTACCTAATTTTGAGATATAATTGGTAAGTATTAAAGAATGGTGAGATATCTCACCTTAAGTAGAGAACACATTTGACTACCAAATTGGAAGGAAAGTATTTAACTGCATCTGAGCTACCTAGTGACATGCAAGGCTATTTGGATCCTTATAAAAATAAGGCAATGAGAAGAAAAATGTGGTTGAAAGTGTAAATCCTAGAGATGGGGGGTTGTAAAGTGATAATGAGATGCTCAATAATTCCTAGATATTAGATAAGTTATGATTTATTATAGTTCATTTGAGCATGTTTCAATCCATGTAATCTTAAGCTAATAAGTAATCGAATGATGTTGTATCCTTGTTATAAGTTTATAATATTATTTGGTGTATCCTTGTTTGCAGTATAATGTACTTATATTATATGATGTTTATATTCTATGTTCATATAAGTTTATTCTCTCTACCACGTTTTGATAGGTAAATATTGTTCATGTTCTAAATTTATGACACATGTGTGAGATAGTGAAAACTAGCTCCCATTGCATGAAAACTAACCCAGACCTACCCTATATCCTTTTTCTCTTTACACCATAGGTGATCACATAGGGATTTTTACCTATGTGATATGTTAGTGTATTTATATTAGAGGGGGAAATATATTGAAAAAAACTATACCAACAACTCCTTGGCATTTAAACTAGTAACATGTTTTTTCATCATTATGATGCCACTTGGATTATCATTTTATGAGTTATATTTTAAGACCTTAGGGCTTCAAAAAAAAAACACCAATCATGATTACCATTAAAATCATATTAGTCTTAAAATTCATCTCTTTACATGATTTTATTTCTTTCATCATGTCTTAGAACAAGCATTGATTTTGAGTTTTCACTCATTAGAGTCTTTTACTTCTTATTCCAACATTTGTGTCCTTTTGAATATTTGATTTAAGTTCATTTTACTTGTCTTAAATGGAACTACAAAATTTTCCATGCATATCCTTTTTTTATTATATTTTTAATTTTATTGCATTGGATATTTTCTTCTATTTATAATGTTTTATATTATTTCTTCCAAGATTTAGTGTATTTTGCGTTCATTTTCATCATATTAGCATTTGTTATTTTTTACCATGCATTTTCTCACATTTTATAGAAAATAATAAGATATAATTTAATGAAGGTTTTTATTGTGTGGAGGGAGTGAAAATAATCTTTTATTTAATATTAAATTAAAGCCATGTATCAACCAATCTATCTTAGAATCACTAGTTGTGTTTTAAGTGAGATTGTTAACTAAAACTTGTACTGAATAACTTCAAAACATAAAACATGTGATTTATGGTCCTCATTTATGAATACCAACATAATAAAATTAAATATAAATAAATGAAACATAAATTTCCAAAATTAATTATTGTTATAAACTTGTGAAAAATCTTTTATTAATAATAAAAGCTAAATAAAAAGACTAATACAAGATAGCTTGCATGACAAGTTATGTCTAAATTAAGCAAGAAATAAAAATTAAATTAAGGCATATCTAATTAGTATATGGAATTGATCATTATATATAATTAATGACCCTATTTTTCCCCTATTAATATCCCTCTTAATGGATTTAAATGTGCATTTTATAACTTTTTTATAATCTAATGTAGGAAATGAATATGTTTACATTGGTTGGTACATGTGAGTCAATGTTGCTTATTTTTACCACTGTGTTCTAACCATTTACATGTAAATTCCATTAATTTTAGATGTGTAGGTTACATAAACACACTATGATCTAATACTATTATTTTGGTGAACAAGTAGACCATTGAAGACCAGTAAAAAACACTACGGAGTAGCTCAGACTAGCTCTAAAATCTACTAGTCTGACTTTGGAGTCCATCTATCTAACTATGGAGTCTGCCAATTTATCAATGAAGTGTGCCAATATGGCTTTGAAGTCACTTAGTCCATGTACAAAGTTCATTTAAGTACATTTTAGAAATTTTCCACTAATATATATAGCATGCATGTTTAATCAATAACCTTCTAAACCACTTTGAGTCAATTCTAGATTCATGAAGAAACTTACCAAATATAGTATTGTTTCTTATATACATAGTATTTATCGTAAAGTTTTATAAATATATAACTATGACTATTGCAAAATTTGGTTACCATATCATATATAACTTCAACTAAATATATTGTAACTATCAATAGTTAAATATATATATTAGAGGCTTAGATTGCACCCTAGCTGAGCAAAGGATTGTTCAAGTCCTCTACTCAAATCTAGTCCAAATGGGAATGACCCTAGGCTATGGGTTACCTACTCTTGGGTTAGACCTATAGGAATTTATATGAGGATAACTCCTTAGATTTTTAATTATGGTGCTCACATTAGACCTAAAAGGGTTGGGATGAAAAGAGTGAAGGAAATACATGAATTAAACCTACACTAACATGTGGTAATGCACCATGAATTTAGCTATCCACTCATAAGCTTAAACTTTCATATACTAATAGACTAAACACTCAAAAATAGTCATATTCATGAGTCCTATCCATGATTATTTCATATGGATGTTTTTCTAGATTAATGGAACGCCAAGGTTATGACAAGTAGGTCTATTAGAAGATACTCACTAGCTATGACACACTTCAAGACTCCATTATCTATTCTTATACACTCCACATGACTTGTACAAGATACTTTCTTGACCTCTAGGCTAACAAGGACCTAAAATGGAAAGAAAATTATCACATTTACATGTCAACAAGCATAAATACACTATAATGTCATCATGAAAGAGATGCAAGGTCTATTATTAAATCCAAATAGATGTAAAAGTATAATTTTTGGTAGAGTATACTCATATCATCCTTGAGGGATTTTTTTTAAGGCTTAGAATCCTGTATATATAGTATAAAGGGATGGAGAGAAGGGTAAAATGGTGTGGGAGAGTGGAGAAGGGGTCATAATGAACAATATCATGTAGTTCCTTGAGCTATTAATTGCATTAATGTCACTAAAACCATTTTTATGTGAGAGTGGAGAAAGGCTCATGAAAACCAAGATTTTTGTTATGAATAATCATGGATGGCCACCTGAATCCTTCTTGACCTCCTCATTGTATTAATTATCTTTAAATTATCCCTTAATTGATCCAAGTCAGTCGAAGAGGATACTCTACACTCCACACCAAAGGATTAATCATAGTACTTATTTTGGACACATGTCACCATCCCATTTGATCAAATATGCATCATCAATTTCCTTATAAGTCTCCTAGTTTTGACCTTCATCATCAACCATTGATATGTGGTTAGCTTTCTATATTATGATAATTGTGAGCTCCCCATTCATCTTGATTTTAGCCTTTGAGAATATGACACTTGTCAGTCTTGCATTCTTCCTATGGATCTATTGTCAGACTTCATCTACTTTATGCACTTGTGCCATGTGGTGGCCTCATGTTCTATCTATCTCTTTGACTTATTGACCTTATATACACCATTGATCTCCTTGGTCTAATTAAATGCATGTTGTCGATCTATCTTTGATTAATCGAATGTGCATCATTAATCTACTAATCCACTGTGATCATACCATTTGTTAATAATGCATTCAATCTCAAGAGCCTCTAAATCTTTGATTATTATTCACACCATTAGATATTATATATTCAATTTAATGCTCTCTATCAGATTTGGGTCCTAGTCTTTAATGTAGATCATTGATCTTAATCTATATACATGAATATATACCATTGATCTATTCAGATGTTTTTTTGACTCATTAACTACCCACATGCTATAGATCTTCTACCCAAGATCCCAAGATATTAACACCTGTTAGGTCTACATTAAAAATTAGGCACATTTGAATCAAAATGGTTACTTTATGATGCTTGAACTTAATGCCCCCGTACATGTCACCTTTTACCAAATTACTCATATAAGATGTCTAAATGATGATATGGTTTCTTTAGCTTACATTAATCATTTTTCCTTAAATAAGGTCACTATGAGACATCAAAAGAAAGATAAAACAAATACCATAAAAAATTTAAAATGATAAGGGTTGATATTTGGCTTATGAGGCCAAAATGTTAAAAAAATTCATGACTATGATGGCTTGACTAGCTTGCTGGTCATGGAACCCAGACACTTTTATGACAAGGTGACTCAACAAAGAAGCACAAGATGATGACTCTCTAGATTTAACTTCAATATTAACACCTCAGATAATTGTAGAAGAAACAAGACACACATAAATGAGGAAATAAAAAAAACCTAACACTAACAACACACCTAACAACTAAGAACAAACAAAGGAAATAATAAGACAACAATACACAACTTGCAAACTTATGCAAAACACTTATTTAAACAAAATAACTATTTAAAAAAATGACCTAAAATTTTATTTAATTCCCCCATGATCAAATGGGAATGTGTTCTAATCAATATAGAAACCTGACTTGGAGTTTTCATATGATGATTTATGTGCAATTAAACTTTTACCAATGGGTGACAACTTCTTCTTGCAGATAACTCTATCTTGCTTACCTAAAAGAGTTAAATAAACATCTAGCTTCATCCTTATGTGTATGGTTTAAGTGTGAGGATGAAGAATCCAATAATTCTCATCCCAAATCTTTATATCTTTCATCACTAACATCATATCCTCTTTAGTTAGGAGTTGTAACTAATTCAACTCTTTCTGTTTAAGATGATCAACTATCAAAGCATTCTTGATAAGTTCCTTATTTTGAATCTTTGACTGGTACAAAGGTGAGGTATCTAACCTCAATAATAAATCCTCTATGTCCTTTCAAAATGACATCTCATCTTGGTCAATGAAAAAAACACAAGGTCTATTTGAACTTATGCCATCTATCTGTAAGTCATTAAGCTAATTACTCACCTTTTTCACTTTGGTAGTATCATCATAAGGTTCCTAATCAATTGAAATTTTCTCATCCCCTTCTTCAATAGAGAGGGATGGTTCCTAAATCCAATGAAGGTCCAAATCATATTGCTTCTACACTCTTTGATTTTCATGGCTTTCCTCATTTGAAGCATTAGCCTGTTGTTCAACTATATCACTCAAATCTACCTTGCTAAGTTTCTCCATTTCATTCCAAAACATCAAGCACATGTGTTTCCACTGGTCTTCCAATGAATCATTAACTTTAATATTAATAGCATCAACATGAATACTACCATCTAATTGATCTCGTAAGAAAATATTAGCTTATGTTTCATTTTCATTAGCTCCATCATTATGACATTATAGCTACCCTTTATCATCCAAGACCTATTCATTCTTACCTTTTGATCCATTAGAATGCATAGGGATCACAATTTGAAACTCCTCTTTATATTTAATAGATGTGACTTCTCTAAGGTATTCTTAACACTCACTTACAATTGTATCATTGTCGATCTCTTGAATGACTACCCCTTCTTTTACCAACTTTGATAATTTTCCCACCATGCTTGAATGATCCAATTACTTGACTAATTTTCAAGAGGGGAGAGTGTGGGTGGGTAGTGTATATCATTATTTTGCTTGATTTTTTCAAGGGTATCCATATAACTAGGGATCTTGAATGGTTTCTTGGGAAGTGCTTAAGATTGAGGGGGGATGTGAAGAGGGGTAGCAGGTACATGAGTAATAGTAGATGAAGGATTAATAATAGATTTCTCACCAATTTTTCCTTCCTTATCCTCCTTTTCAAGGGTGGGCATGATGAAATTAGGATCCATGGCCCATGAATACTTCCATGTGGGTATTATTTAGGTTCTTTGGTAGGTATAAGATCTTGAACATAAATAGATTGATTTGGAGAAGGAGAGTGAAGGGAATTTTCCTTTGGTGTGATTGGATGAGGTGTCAAAATATGGAACTTAGAGAGTGACTCAAACTTAATTTTCACCTCCAAACCATGTTTAATTTTTCACACTATATAACACAAGTATTTGAACAAGTACCATCCAATCTTATTCATGAAGTTGTTGAGCATGGTCATTGATGTCTTAGGTTGTCACTGAAGTCAAAAAGAGCAAGTGATACTAATGCATTAATGATAAAGTGATCTATTTGATAGCTTGGAGAGATATGGATCTTGTGTCGGTATGTAAAGACAAATAAGAGGTTATTAGGTATTCATAGATGTCTTGAAAAAGCTTTGCTATGTTTTTTGATCATTTGGAAAAAGAAAAATGCATATTCTAGCTTAAGAGAATCTAGACCTTCATTGCACATCATGTAAATATGTATGAATGAGTAAGTTTGTACATTTATTTTAGGTATAAAAAAGTCAATAATAGTCAAAGGTTTACATGGAGATGTTTTCTATAGTCCCAATAAATTTCCCTAAAAATTTAGAGTCTCGAAGTGATTTATAGCTCAAGTTATAAAGCTTCAAAGTTACTCTAGCATATTTTGATGGGACAAATACCATCAAGTTTAATCACATTGAAGTCCATGGTTATTATTTGAGATGATATAATAGTGAGTAATTAATCATACATATTATGATCAGTGGTACATATGAAGTCAACATGTCAAAGGTTGCAAGTGTTGGTGACAAGTATCACAAGCTCACTAATCTAACAAAAGATCAACATTGAGTGGTAGTTCTTACTTATGAAGATAAATGATGAAGGACAAGTCAAAGAGACAATAGAGCATGTGTGACTACCAAATGGAACAATTGAATGGATTAACATCAAAGTGTTTAGAAGGCACTTGAGGATGCTAAGTGTCATAATTATGGGAGTTATGATCAAGATCGAATGGTGAGAATTGTAAAATAAAGACTTGGCTAATTCAAGGAGATTGATAAATTGAATTTGTTCCAAATTTTTAGGAAGTATTGAGATGATGACAAGTGCTCTATTTTCAACAATAATCAAAGGTAAATACTGAGCTACTTCTGAGGAGATCAATGGTGTGTATTTGGTCAAACTGATAGTTATTTAGCATAGTTAAAGATCAAGCTACTTTCAAGGGATATCAATGATGCATATTAATTCAAGTGATGTGAATACATGAGATGTTGAATTTTTTTTGATGTTTAATAGTGACCACTAGAATTTGATTTTTTAAATTAACAAAGGAAAAAACTAGTCTATAGTATTTTGACCATATATTTTGATCCGGGATGAATTCAAAGGTGTAGTAAAAATAAAAGTTGTAGAGGACTTCAAGGCACATATATTGAATATATTCATAAGGTTTTAATTCTAGTATGGTCAAATTTATTGAGATAAAAAGTTGACTATATGTCTGACCATGTTTTGAAAATAACCTAAGAAGGGTAATTATGTTGTTCTTGATGGTATTTCGATGTTTTAAGATGAAATAAGTATTGGATCATGTTGTAGAATTCATGAAGACCATTTGTGTGGATTATGGATGTTTTTACCAATATATAATATGTATTATCAAATTCCTATAAGTTGACTATGAGTTCATTCATGGTGTTTTTATGTTTAAGATCAAAGATTGATCTATTTGGATTTAGCATAGGAGTGTTGTGATAATTGTGATCATTTGAGGATGTTAAAGGGGTCATGTGGAGTGGAACTATGAATTCGGAAGTGGTCCTATGTTTCTAATTTTATTAATGGAGTGATAAATGAGGGAATATGTCTCCATGAGACCTATAAGGGCTACTAAGGCCTAATTAAAAGGTGTAATTTCTTAAGTGTGGCCCATAATTGCTATGGATGGCCTGTAAAGATAGTATTCATCTATGTAATATGTCTTAAGGGTTGAGGTAATTACAAAGGATGACCAAGAAGATAATAATAATGAAGGCTCTATAAAAGGTGAAATCAAATATGATGATTTTTAGACTTGTGAAAAGTGGTTGTAAGTAGAGGAAGAGTACAGATCTAAGAGGCAAAGGAGAGTAAGGGTGCCTAGTGGATGGATTGAATAGTAGATCAATTTGATGACTATGTGTATGACCTATAGGTCATATTTTTTATGCTAAAAATAATGATCTTATAGATTTAAATACTTATGAAAGAGAGGCATGTGTGAGTGTAATGGAGTGAAGGATATAAGAAAGGGAGTGTGCCTAGTGGATGGGTTATAGAGCATAGCAGGTTGATGATTGTGTATATGACCTATAGGTTCTATTTATAATGTCAAAAATAGTGCTCTTTAAAGTTTAAAGATTAAGGATGAGTGAATATTTCTAGAGTGATCCAAAAGGATATTTTGGATGACTTGAGTGTGAGTTAAGGATAGATGATGTCTATATAAGTTTGGTGGTTGTTTTGAGAGGTAGATTAGAGTGTGGACTATGTGTATGACCATTTGGTCATGTTATTATGGTTATGATATATTTATTTCTAATAACTGTAGAGTGATCCAAAAGGTGGTTTTGGATGTTTTTGGTTGTGTGAAGGATTGAAGGGGGATAATATGCATTACATCTCCATCAGATTGAAAGGTAATCAATGTTAAGAGGGTGCTCAACATCTATGCCAAAAGGAATTGACCATCCTAGGGGTAGGTTGTCATTTTGAAACAAGTGTTTTACTAAATTATAGTTAGAAGGACTTGACCATCTTAGGGGTAGGTGCTCCTTTTAGAACAAGTGTTTCACTAAATTCTAGTAAAAAGGACTTGACCATCCTAGAGGTAGGTGTTCCTTGTAGAATAGGTGTTTCATTAAAGTCTCATATCTGCATATGTCTTATAGGATAATTAGTCCATGTATTTGTAGTCTTAAGAGTGGGTTTTATTCCCCAAGAGGGTTCCCCACATAGATCTTTTGTTGTGTGTGTAATCTTGCATTATTTATTTATTCATTTATATATACATCTCGAATGCTTCATGAATGGTTGTAGGTAATGATTTAGTGTTTGAAGGGTTTGGAAATTTAATTGGATTTTTTTACCACTTATTAACCCCCCCCTTAGTTGTTTGTACCTCTAATAATTAGTATCAAAATGGGTCCTTTGGACAAAGCTTAATAGCTTGAAGGAGATCCTAAGTAGCACAAGATGGATAAGTAGTTGAAGAAAGAGAATCAATAGTGGAAGGATGTGATAAAGGTACTTGAAGATATTATATGTAATTTGAAGAAATATGTTAAAGAAGACAATAAAGTTATCAATGATCTCAAGGTTTAGCTAAAAGATACCAAGGCAAGTTTGAGTTTAGAAGAGGAAAGTTGTTTAAAAGAAAAGGACATCATGTATGATGAAGAAGTTTTCCATGACAGTGGAGAAGAAGAAGTGTTATATGATAGCAAGGAAGAAAAATTAGATCTATGAGATAAGCTCATAAAGAGGAATCACAAGATGAGGTATGTAATCAAAGGTCTTAAAGCACAAGTCAGTTCTCTTGAGGGAAGTTTGTTAGGAAAGATAAAGAGAGATGAGAAGAAGTATCAAGAGATGGTCAAGTCTCTTAAAGATAAAACGTGTGTATCAAAGGATAACATGGATAAAGAAGCCAAGGAGGATAAGGACGTCATCAAATATCTCAAAGGTTAATTATATGTTTCAAATGATAGCCTAAAATTTAAAGAAGAAGAGTATAGATATTTCAAGACTCAATTAGAAGAAGCCAATACCAAGTTGAGTTAAAATCAAGGTGAGCATGATGAGTTGAATAAAAATATTTATTCCTTGAGAGTAAAGTGTGAATAACTCATAGACAAGATGGATAAGCTAGATAAGGAACATGTAAAGCCTAAGCAAGCTAAGAAGAATACAAGATTTAAAATCAATGTACGGTCTATTAGACAACCAAATGTTTCAAGGTATGCTAGGTTGTTCCATGGTCATTATTATACATGTAATAAGTATGGTCATAAAGATAAGGAAGTCAATCAAGTATGAACATTCATGAAGCTATTTTAGAAGGAGTTGATGGCCAAAGATTGATCATAGTTCAAATCTATCAAAAGGTATGAATGATGTTATTTGTTTCATTTGTGATAAGAAAGGTCATATTGATATAATTTGTCATAGTAAATTTGATAAGACCTCAAGTCATATGAAGATGGGAGAGACTCCTATAAATCATATCAAAATTAAAAACATGATGTGGAGACCTAAGGTAGTGAAGGATAGTCTTGTTGAGTTAAAGGATAAACATTTTGATATTGTAGAAAAGGAATCAATTTTGGAGGTGTCTCAAGAGTGGCAAGGAAGCTTGATATCATTCAAAATGGAGAAAAAGGTGGATGATCCAAGAATAAATTCAGTTATACCATTCAAGTCCAAGGATAATATGAAATAAGGATCTCAATTTGATTGTTTATTTACTATAGTTGAAGAATTTTTAGGTGAGAAGGAGTTTCATGATTGTCAAGAGTTTTTGTTGTCTACTTTCAAAGAGGAGAAGGTGTTAGTTGAAGATATATGCCAAGAACCTATGTTTTCATCATGCATTATTAAATAATCCAAATAATAGATGGATGCCAAGCAAGTTATTCTAGTCAAGAAAAGAAATAAAAATAAGGTTTTTTAGTCCTATGATGATAATTTGTATGCTCCTCTATTATAGGTCCTTGTGAAGTAGAGATGTATTTATTATGCTTCATGAAGACATTTCTTAGTTTGAATAAGCAAGTGGTCTTCAAAGGGTGTTTTAAATTTTATTAGGTATGTATAGGTGGAAGATGTGCTTTGATGAGGTTAGAGTGATGTCATAAGGTGTTTTTATCATTTTAGTTTGGTACTTGGTGTGTATGTAGTGTTTATAGGGTTAGAATGGGTGTTTATAGGTGGAATAATGAGATTGATGGAATATCAAGAAGATTTTGGGGCTAAAAAAGGTTTGCACACATATTTTTGATGTGTTTAAAGTGGTTTTGTCTCTTGATGATCCTATTTATGCCTTTTAGAGGTTTTTGTGTGCTCCTGGGTTTATCTTTCTTATTGTAGGTCAAAGCCATGGTATAAGAACTCAAAGTTACCAAAGGTATGAAAAATAAAATCTTGGTCCATAAATGTGTGACTATTGTCTCTAGGTGTGAAATAAGTTTTAGAGGTGGGTGTTGACCAGAAGGAAGTTTGTTGATCATGTTTGTTCTGAGATTATAGAGTTTTGGGCTATGCTAGAAAAGTGGTTTGAATTATGAGTTGAGGTCTAAGGATTATTAATAGGTTGAATGGTCCAAATGGGTTGTCAAATCAAGCTTCACAAAGATTTTGAGTTTTTTGGTTTTTAAATTATTCAAGTTTTTGTCAAGATGAAGACCTGATTGGTTAGTAGGTTTGTGAAGGAAGTATGTTACATAGGATGATCTAGGTGATGAAAATTATTTTACTTTAGGGGTCATATGAGAGTGCTCCAGATATGAATTTTTAGGTCTTGAAGGTATGTATACTAAAATATTTGGGCTCTGCAAGTTCCAAGTAGGGCTACAAGGAGTCTAGATAGGCCTAGTATGAAGAAAAGTGATTTTTGATACATTTCTCTAAAATGGAATGGTATGAGTGTTTCATTGTAAGTTATATGGTTTATTTATAACATATTTATTATTTATTATGTGGATTTAAGATCTATTTGTATTCTTGGATGTGGCTTGAAAGTGAGAGTATGAAAGCAGAATGGTGTTGTTTGAAGACCCAAAGCAATTTTACAGTGCTAAGTTTGATATTTTCATGTTGTTAAGGTCATGAAGGTGTTATAAAAAAATTTATAGTTGATCTTTGGTTATTAATATCAATGGGAGTCTTCCATGTTAGCATAATGAGGAGCATAGAGTTAGGGGGATCTAACTTAGATGGCTTAAGAAGTTTGCATGATCCAAAGGGGAGCTAGATTGTTTAGTTTGTTAGGTCTAAGTATCAAGAAGGCTTAGAGTAGAAGAGCTTGATGTAGGTTAAATAGAATGAAGTTATTTTGGTGGTCATTGAGGTGGATTGAGAGATAAGGCTAGTAAGACTGTGTGGTGGTTCTTCATGGGCTGTGGAGATCTGAAGATGCTCAAGGGATGCCTAAAGTTAGATGACCTAGGGGGAGTCCCTCTCAGAGTTTTCAAGGTGAGTATAAGTATTTTTTGATGCTATAGTGTGTTTTTTCTTCATAAGAGTAGATTATGATCAAAGAAGAGTGTTGTCATGGTGCATGGTTGAGAATTATAAGGTGGTATGCATAGTGTTAGGGGGAGTTTGTATCATCTCTCAGAGGTGGATCTTTCCTATTGTTGTTCTTGAAATCTTTTTCAAGTCCTCAATATCAGAAGATAGGCCCTCTATCATTAATTTTAAAGGAGTAGAAAGATCAAAATGAATTTTGATGAGGATGTTCAAACATCAAGAAGACATTATAAGGGTGTTTTACAATCAATGAAAAATGGGGAGATTGTTGAGCATGGTCACTAATGTCTTAGGTTGTCATTGACGTCAAAGAGAGCATGTGGTACTAATGCATTAATGACAAAGTGATATATTTGATAGATTGTATATATATGGCAATTATGAAGGTTTTTAAGGAAAAATAAGAGGTTGTGAGGCATATATATATATATATATATATATATATATATTTACAAAGCTTTAGTATGTTTTGTGATAATTTGGAAAGAGAAAAAATAATATTCTAGCTTAAGAAAAACTAGACCATCACTACACGTCATGTAGATATGTATGAACCAATAAGTTTGTGCATTTATTTTAGGTACTAATAAATTAAATAATGGTCAAATGTTTACATGGAGATTTTTTGTAAAGTGCCAAGAAGATACCCTAAAATTTTGGAGTCTTGAAGTGATTTCTAGCTCAAGATATAAAGCTTTAAAGTTTCTCTAAAAGACTATGATGGGCTAGAGACCATAAAGTTTAATCACATTGAAGTCTAAGGTTATTGGTATAGAATACCCAATGATGAGTTATTAATTTTACATATTGATATCATTGGTGCATATTAATTCAACATGTCAAAGGTTGCATGCACTGGTGACAAGTGTCACTAGCTCACTAATCTGACAGATGCTCAACAGTGAGTGGTAGTTCATACTTATGAAGATCAATGGTGAGGGATAAGTAAAAGAGTCAACAAAGCACATGGGACTATCAAGTGGCACAATCACATTGAATGACAACAAAGTGTTCAAAAGGTACGTGAGGGTGCTAAGTGTCATAATTATGGGAGTTCTAATCAAGATCTAATGGTGATCATTGCAAGATAAAAACATGGTTGATTTGAGGAGATAGACGGATTGTGTTTATTCCAAATTTTTAGGAAGAAATTAAATGATGACAAGTTCTTGATGTTTAATATTAAGAAAAGTTAAATACAAAGCTACTTCTGAGGAGATTGATGTTGTATGTTTATTCAAAATTGATAGGGAGCACTAGATGACCTCAGACAAATAGTTTTTTAGCATAGTTAAATATTAGGCTACTTTAAAGGGAGATCAAAGATGCATATTCATTAAATTGATGAGATGACACAATATGTTGACAAAGTGTTCAATGTTTAATAGTTATCATTGGAATTTGAATTTTTAAATTAATAAATAAAAAATCCAATCTGCAATATTTTGATCATATCTTTTGATCTAAGATAAACTTGAAGGTGCATTAAAAATAAAAGCTTTATAAGAATTCAAGGCACATCTAGTGAATCTAGTTAGAAGGTTTGAATTTTAGTACAACCAAATTTATCAATCTCCAAGTTTAATTTTGTGTTTGATCATGTTTTGCAAGTAACCTGAGAAGGGTAATTGAGTTGTTCTTGATGGTATTTCAATGTTTAAATATGAACTAAGTGTTGGAGCATGTTGTAGACTTTATAAGGACCATTTTTGTGTATTATGGAGGTTTGACCAATACACATTATATATGATCAAAGGATTATAAGTTGGTGGTGTGTTCATTCATGGTGTTTCTATGTATAAGGTCAAAGATTGATCTATTTGGTTTTAACAAAGGAGTGTTGTGATGACTGTGATAATTTAAGGATGTTAAAGGGGTCATGTGGAGTGGACTTATGCATTTTGAAGTGGTCTTATGTTTCTAATTTACTCAATGAAGTTCTAAATGAGTAAATAGGTCTCTATGAGACCTATAAGGGCTACAAAGGCCTAATTAAAAGGCATAATTGATTAAGTGTGACCCATAGTTGTTAAGGCCAACTTGTGAGGATATTATTGAGATATGTAAGATGTTTTAAGGGTTAGGGAAAGTCTAGTGTCCAACCAAGAATATGAAAATCATGAAGGCTCTATAAAATATTAAATTAAAGGTGATTATTTATAGGCTTGTGAGAAGTGGCTCTAAGTAGATGAAGAGTATAGAGTTGAGAGGTAAAGGAGAGTAAGGGTGCCTAGTGGATAGATTGAAGAATAAAGAAGGTTGATGAATATGTGTATGACCTATAAGTCATATTTATGATGTCAAAAATAGTGTTATTATAGGTTTGAAGACTTGTGAAAGAGATGCATGTGTGAGTGTTGTGTGCCTATTAGATGGGTTATAGATCAGAGAAGGTTGATGATTGTGTGTATGACCTATAGGTCATATTTATGATGAAATAAATAGTGATCTTACAAGTTTGAATATTGAGTGTGAATGAAGAGGTCCTAAATGATCTAAAAGGATGTTTTGGATGCCTTGAGTGTGAGTGAAGGATAGATGATGTCTGTGTAATCTTGGTGGTTTATTTGAGAGTTATATTAGAGTGTGGACTATGTGTATGAACATTTGGCCATGTTGTTGAGGTTACAATAGAGTTATTGCTGAGAAGTGTAGTGGTTCAAAAGGTGGTTTTGGATGTTTTTGGTTGTGTGAAAAAGTGAAGGGGGATGATATACATTATATCTCCATCATATTGGTAGGAAATCAGTGTTTAGGAGATGTTCATATCATAGGTATTGGGAGGGTGCTCAACATCTAGGTCAAAAGGACTTGACCATCCTAAGGGTAGGTGCTCCTTCTGGAGTAGATGTTTCAATAAATTCTAGTGAGGACTTGACCATCTTAGGGGTAGGTGCTCCTTATAGAATATGTGTTTCACTAAACTCTAGTCAGAAGGACTTGACCATCCTAGGGGTAGGTGCTCCTTGTATAACATGTGTTTCACTAGATTCTAGTCAGAAGGACTTAACCATCCTAGGGGTAGGTGATCCTTATGGAATAGGTGTTTCACTAAAGTTTCATGTTTTTATACTTCTTATAAGACAATTAGTCCATATGTTTGAAGGATTTAGAGTGTGTTTTATTTCCCAAGAGTGTTTCCCACATAGATCTTATGTTTTATGTGTAATATTTCATTATCTATTTGTTCATTATTATAAACATCATGAGTGATTCATGAATGGTTTTATTGAATGCTTAAGTGTTTGAAGGGTTTGTAAATTGATTTGGAATATTTTCCACCACTAATTCACCCCCCCTCTTAGTGGTTTATACCTCTAACAAAAGTCATTACCCAAAAATAAGGCAAAATGAGGAAACAAATAGACCACAAGAAGGTCTTACATTACTAAAAGTTTGCCGTAGGCATGGAAAATGAGTTGAAGATATATAAAAATGACAAATAATTTCATAGAGAGACCCATTCCATTTCAATTCAAATTTATAAATAGGTTTACACACAAAATTTAACTTGTCTACCACCAATTTAGGAATAATTGAAAATTTTGTCTTGTCATTAAGGAGACAATTATAGACCAAGAAATCTCATATGACCAGAGAGGAAAGAAAAGGAGATGGGGTGGCCAAATTATCTAATTATTTTTGGCTTGTAGGATTATTTTGATGAGGGATAATATATTGGCATTCAACCCTTTTTTACAGTCTAAGACTATCCTATAACTTGTCCCTTTTTTACCCTCAATCTCTAAGTGTAGATAATCAATGTTTGGTATAGGTGGATTGCAAGGGGTAACAAGGTTATAATAAGACTAATTATGAGGATGAGGAGATTGAAATAGAGGTGGAGGGGGCTCAAAGTATGGTATATGATCTTGTTAGTGTATAGGCAATGGATTATATGGCTGGTAAGAATCAATGTATGGGTCGTATGGGCTATGGTAAGGTGGATATTGGGGTGGAGGGAAGAAACCTACCTCATATGCTACCATGAATCCTTATGAAATATGTGTATAAAATCAAAAACATGACTAAAAACCTTCTTACCTCTATAACCATGAAATCTCTGGTATCTCTAAACTTGAGATTGATTATAAACCTTCCAAAGATACTTGACTTCACCCAAAATGACTGCAGATTATGTTTTTGATGTCTTTAACTTCTAAATGTCTTTCAATATATTCTAACCAATCTCTAAGGCACTTGAAAGAAGTCCAAATGGGCATGATAGAAACTATTAGAGGCTTATATTTTACCCTATCTAAGTGAAGGATTATTCAGGTCCTCTACTCAAATTTAGTCCAACATGGGAATGACCCTAGGCTATGGGTTACCTAATCTTGGGTTAGATCTCTAGGATTTTTAATGAGGCTAGCTCCTCAGATTTATCATTATGGTGCTTACCTAAGACCTAAAATGGTTGGGATGAAAAAAGTGAAGTAAATTCATGAATTAAAATTACACTAACACATGGTGATGCACCATGAATTCATATATCCACTCATAATCTTGAACTTTCATAAACTAATGGACTAAACACTACCAAATAGTCATCTTCATGAGTCCTATACATGAGTATTTCATATGGACGTTGTGATATATTAATGGAACACCAAGGTTATGACAATTAATTTTGATAAAAGACACTCACTAGACATAACACACTTTAAGACTCCATTATCTATTATTCTATACTCCACATGACCTGCACAAGTCAATTTTTTGACCTGTAAGCTAAAAATGACCTACAATGGAAATAAAAATATCACATTTGCTTGTCAACAAGCATGAATACATTATAATTTCACCATGAAAGAGATGTAAGGTCTGTTATTCAATCCAAAGATATTCAAAATGATAATTTTTGGTAGAGTATACTCATACTAGCCTCAAGGTATCTTTTTCTAAGGCTTGGAAGCCTATATATATATAGCAAAACATGATGGAGAGAAGTGGAGAATGGAATGGGAGAGTGGAGAAGGGGTCATAATGACCAATATCATGTATATTCATCAAGATCTTTATTATATTAATGTCACTGAAACTATTTTTATGTGGGAGAGTGGAGAAAGGCTCATGAAAACTAAGATTTTCACTGTGAGCAATCATGGATGGGTACCTAAATCCTTGCTTGAGATCCTCATTTCATTAATTCTCTTTAAATATTACCTTAACTAATATAATCCTATCAAAGAGCATAATGTACACTCCACATTAAAGGCTTGATCATGCTACTAGTTTTGGACATGTGTCACCATCCCATTTGATTAAATCTACCCCAATGATCTCTCTAGAAGTCTCCTAATTTTGAAATTCATCATCAACCATCAATTTTTGGTTGAATTTTTAGATATGACAATTATTATCTCCCCATTCATCTTGATTTCATTCTTTGAAAATATGACACTTGTTGGTCTCACATGCTTCTTGTGGATCTATTGTCAAAATTCATCCATTTCATGCACTTGTGTCATATGGTGGCCTCATGTTCGATCTATCTATTTGAATTATTGACCCTATACATACCATAAATCTCCTTGGTTTGATTTAATGTGTTCCATTGATCTTTCTTTACTTGATCGAATGCACACCAACAATCTGTTAAGCCACTCTGATCATGCCACTTGTCAATGATGCATTTAATCTCAAGATCCTTTAACTCTTAGACCCTTTCTTACATCATTCAATATTATCTATTAAATTTAACATGATCTATTAGATATGGGTGCTATTATTCAATTCAAATCATTAATCTTAATCTCTACGTAGGAATGCATACCATTGATCTGCTTAGGGACCTTTTTAACTCACTGACTATCCACATGCCATAGATCTTCTACCCAAGATCTTGACATCTTGATACTTGTCAGGACCATTTTCAACATTAGGCATATTTGAATAAAAATGGTTACTTTATGTTTCCTTCAACAAAATTACTCATGTAAGATGTCTAAATGATGGTCTGGTTTCTTTAGCTTACCTTAGTCATTTTTTCCTTAAACAAGGGCAATATAAGGCATCAAAAATAATCTAAAACAAATAGCATCAAGTGTTTCAAATGATAAGGGTTGACATTTTTCTTATGAGGAAAAAAATTTAACAAGGTCTACATTAACATTTACACATCTCTTTCACTATTTCATCTTGAAACATAGAATGAGGTTGTATCTTGGTTTCTATTTTGTAAATAAATTAGACATAGTTATCAAAATTGTTAGGGATTAATTTTTTTGGTCAGTTATTGTATAAATATTGGGAACTATAACCAACATGTCCTAGTTACATAGTAGTTAGTCAGTCAATAATAAATTTATAGGCATTAAGGTTAAATAGAGTTATTAAAGTGTTTTCTAGATTGTAATAATTTTCTCAAGTTAATGAAGATTTGATGTTCCAGATAGATGAAGTGTGATCTACATCCTATTCCAAGGAAGATAAAGGGTCCACTCAACCAAAGAATTATGATTCTTTTATGGTATTTTATGTTTTCTATTAATGTTGTTTAATATTATACATCTTTATGTTAAATGTATGATTTGATCTAGCCTGTATGTATGCTTATGTGTGTTTCTATTTTAAGATACTTTATGTATTTTAAATCCCAACATTTCCTTTTTAAAAAAATGTGTTCATTTACAATCACCATTTGAATTCAATAAATAAATTAATGTGTGTTTTTATTTATCAACAAATGTGTTAATTTTTTAGCACCATTTCAATTCAGTAAGTAGATTAATGAGTAATTTCCTTTATTAATAAGTGTGTTTAATTTTTTTTTCAGCATTTCAATTTTGTATAGTGTTTTTTTCCAAGTAAATAGATATATTTAAATTCAAGTTGACTATAGTATACCTTTATGGATAAATGATCCACAACTCCCCCCTCCCTAAATAAATAATTTTTATCTACTATTTTGACACTTTACTATTCACTATTATTGGACACCAACCCAACCCTCATCATTTTTGATAATGTTGTCAAGGGTTATTTAGTAGTTTCTATGGTTTAAATCTTAAAAGTAATAATTATTAATAAAAACTTTCCATAAATAAAATAAATATATGAATACACAAATAGATTCAAAGTAAATATAGATTCCAAAAAACCTTCAACAAAGCACAAATATTTGTAAGTCATAAGAACAAAGTGCCCTAAAAGACTTATATGAAAATAACTTTAAATTAATGAGGAGGAACCATTTCTATCCTCACTTGAACTTTGTGATCATTCCCTAGAGGTAGGTACATCATTTTAAATGAAGTAATTAAGGATAAAACATAGTATATACCAAAGTTTTGAATCTCAATCAAGTAGCTTTCTAAACACTTCTAAAAATTCAACAAATCCTAAAAGAACTCTCTGCAATATATTTTTTAGAAACCATGGGAGACAATATGGGAAACAATCCATTAAATAGGTATGAGGTAAAAATACTAAAATGAAGAACATATCCTAATCTATATTTCCTACATTGAGGGAATTATATACTAGAGACCCTAATCAATTTTTATTTGAATTTATGGTCTTATGTCAAACTTATGACTACAAAACTAATAAGCACAAACTATTTATTGTTACCTTCTAAACTCAAGGATTAAGCCATGAGATGGTTTACGGGTTTAAAATTATATTCCATTTGCACATGGGATGAAATGGAAAATGGATTCTTGGATAAATATCAGGACTATTGTATATAAAATAATATTTCTTCCATATAAAACAAAATGAAGATGAGAATATGGAAGTATCTTAACCATTTCATCTTTGCACATAAAATATGTGGGTGTGAGTTAGAGGAAGATCTGAGAAAAGAAATTTTTTAAAGGGATTATATGATGATGTTAGGGAATATTTGATCCTAATGGGAAAATGAGACAAACAAACTTATTCTCAATGATATAACTAAACTATATAGGAATTATTTAAGAACAAGGACTAGTGTTAGGAAAAATGAAAAGAGGAAAGGGAATAAATGATGTAGAAAAACTCATGGAGGAATTTTAAAATATAAAAAAAAAATTAAAAAAAAATTAAATACCACACTAGATGGATTACAAGTGAAATCTAATGACACTTCTAAACCACTAGCTAGGTATTATCCAAAATGTATATTGAAACATGCACTCTGAGATTTCCCTATTTGATAGGAAAAACATGTATGGTATTTATGATATAAATGATCATGATACTAAAAAAAATACTCTCCTACCTACTCTAAAAACCAATCAAAATATTAATTCCAAAAAATATAAGAGCTCAACTATATACAAAGATAGGGAAATCAATTTTCCCACAATCAAAACTAGAATCATTTCATTCCAAGAGATCCTTCTAACCCATGGATGATTACATGGGTTGGAAAAGCACCTCCACAAGCATGGGAACCACTAACATGGTGTCTAATAGAGTAGATTCCACAACCACGGATGTTCTAATCTCATAAAAAATCATGGAAACCACAATCTAATTAAAAACCATGGATAAAACAATAATGAGTAACCAAAAAAACCTTTAATAAGTAAAGGAGGTTTCAACCACAACAAGTGTTGATACATCCCCCTAACAATCATTCTCTATAAAATGAATATGTAACTCAACTATAACTACCTACATAAATAGTGATATATCCCAAAAATAAATAGGTAGCTCATTTCTATGGGACTGAACAATAAGGAACCTTAGATGTTGGTTCCATTGACAGTAAGAATTTTAATTTGAGATTAAGTAAGACACTAAATAGCCCCCTAATTACCATAGCTTAAGTCCCCAAAAAACCCAAACATCCCTATTGATTCAATCAAATAAAAAACTAATAAATAAAAAGAAAGGCCTCAAGAAACTAGTACAGTTCCTCCAACCATTCCTTTTATAGAATGATTTTAGAAGGCTAGAAACAAAAATGAATCTCAAGAATTAAGAAAATAGAATATTAAAATACCATTACTAAAATCCATAAGATTTATTACATAAATAAATAAAATAATCAAAGTATTATGTATAAAAAATTGAGGTAAAAGAAGGAAATAACCTAAAATTATATGTGTATGGTAAACTTGTTGATTTATTAATAGGTAAATTACTTCTGCCCAAGTATGGAGACCTTAAAAGTCCAGTCATCATTATGACTATAGGAATGAAATAACTAACCAATGTATTAGTGGACTTTGGAGTTTAAATCAATGTAATGATAATAGACACTGTAAAAACATTATCCCTTATAGGGATACAACCTAATTCTATAGTCTTGTAGAAGGTAGACTAGTCCATTGACAAATGAGATAAAACCATAGAAGACATATCTATAATAGTATAATCCTAAGAATATCCTATAGATATCATGATACTCTAGTCTAAGAGTAAATAAATTAGATATCTATTGATTTTAGGGAGAACATGGTTGGCCATGATAGTAAATATTATAGACTGTAGACTGGGATACATGACCATTTCAAATGGGATAAAATAAAAAATGATTTTCCTTATACCCACTTACCACAAAAATGATTCATAAAAAAGTACCACCCATGTGTTATGAAATGTTTACAAATGGATCCCTATAATTAATTTTAAATAATTATTAAATAATAATTCAAGAAATTAACTAGAAAATGCTAATGCAAATTAACAAGCACACTAAGAAAGATATTGATAATAGATTTCGGTGAATTACCTATAGGCATCCATTTTTAAACATTTCATAACATCTAGATCTGAGAGCCAAAGCTAAGTGCTAGAGCTAAGAGCCAGAGCAAGAGCTAGTAGCCAAAGCTAGAGTTAGTTGTTAGAGCCAAAGCCAGTGAACATCAAAACATTTATTTACAAATTGAGAACCCTTACTTGGGATAACTGATGTACAAAATTATTTTCATCAACAATAAATCAGTTCCACCTTTGAGCAAGACCCAAAGATGTAGCCTAGATTGGGTGAACTCCATTATCCACTCTAGAGTTTTGTTGTCTTTATTTTTTATCATAAATTTTCATATTAATTTCTATTTTATTTATATTTCTAATTTTAATGGATTTATAAGAAATTTGACAATAAATTTTGATATTTAAATAATATCCATTTTTAAATAGTTTTTAATATGTGGGGGTCACTTAATATTTGTAGATAAATTTCAAATAGGATAAAAGAAAAAATGAATTTCCTTGTACCCACCTACCAAACCATATTTAGACTCTTCAGATCACATATGGGTAGATGAACTAAAAAATAGTTATAACATGTCCTCATTTTCCATGGAAGTGACTATAAATCACATAAATAATATAGAGGAGGAACTAAAAAGAGGTATTGAAGATCCTATTTTGGCTTCAGAGTTCACCAATCTAGCTCTAGAGTCTACTAATTTTGCTCTAGAGTCCATTGATCTAGCTCTAGATTCCACCAATCTAGCTCTAGAGTCCACTAGTTTGTCTTTAGAGTCTACCAGTTTAACTTCAAATAGTATTACACCATCTTTTGAAGGTCATCCAATCAACTTAGAAGCCATTCCTAATTAGAAGTATGATCACACACCCTTCCAATAGAGTATTTTTAATGGGGCAAAAGATAGTCAAGACACATTTTTAATAGCCTTCTACTGCCCATTAGTATGGTTAATTTTAAAATTTGAGTCTTTTTTCAAAGACATAACCACCTTACATATAATACTACCATATCCATTCCCTTTAAACTTTTTGATGAGTGAATATAAGTAGGTTAGTTCCATTTATCCTAAAACCAAACAAATAGCTATCAAACCAATAAAAATACTAAGTATAACTAGTTGGTTAAACAATGAGAGAGAAATAATGGTCTTTGATATATTAAGGAACCATGCAAAATAATTTTTATGGAATATAGTGAAATGAATGGCATTCATCCAAGCATATGAACCCATCATATCTATAAAAAAAATACCAAGTGAGTTAGACAACCACAAAGGAGAATCAATACAACATTAAGAGATATGGTTGAAATAGAGATTAAAAACTATTACATGTGGGATTTGTATGTAATCAGAAATGCATCATGTCTATAAATCAATCCTAACTCATAGAAGATAGATAATACTATACTCTTCTGATATGGGACGCATTTGTTAAGCAAAAACATGATCAATATGGGGATCCACTAGAACCAGTTAGGGGATGTGCTAGGGAGGGTTCCAAAGCCTCTAGTCAAGTAAAATCATGAAATAACCCTAAGGGGGTCTAGAATTTTGATATTTCACTAAACTAATAACAAGTATATTAGATATAATCTAGTGCTCACCAAAGCTTATGGTACAATATAAGGGATTAGTAAAAAATCAAAACATGCATAAGATAATCTCAATTAAGCTATGTATGATCAAGACCATAATACATGGAATAAGAAGAGTAATATTATTCAAAGTGAATACTTATGCTACTTCTATCTACTAAAGATAGGAAAAAATCTATAGAATACTTGCCTGAATGATGAACACATTGACACTCAATTATTCCCTTGGCCAAAGGGGCTTTGAAAGAGGTTAGTGCGGTTTGTAAGGATCCCTAAGAAATGCCAAAGCATCCAAGACTTATCCATAAGACTATATTCTCCAAGTATAAAATCTAAGCTAAGACTCCCCAAGTAGAATGGTGGAAGAGCACATTGTAAAGAAGTATTAAGTGTGGAGCCCTTTGGGGCTATCACATGACCATGGGGATATATTTTTTGGGCTTAGCAAGTTTCACATGTGAGTTATATATTCCTTATGTTTATAATTTCTATGCACTCCATGTTTTAAGAAGGTTAGTTGTTAGATGCCTATTTTCCATGTTAACTTCCTTGATCTTAGGGAGTTAGTTATTTATTGGAAAATGGAATGAATTACTTATTTCAAAAAGTTGGTTGTGATCATGTCTTTAGAAAATGTGTTTTTTGGAAGAGGAGAGATAAACATGGTGAGTTCCTCCTTAGGTGGGCTTATGGATGAGCTTGCTTAGGTGGAGGAGAGTTGTTACATAGTGGATAATACTTATCTTGGATAAGCATTGTACAATTATCCTTATTTGGTGGGTTTTCCATCATTTTCTATATATATATAGGTATGATGTGACCTTTAGAGGTTGATGGGTTTATTTTTAGGGTGTGGATTTTGAGAGACAAAGTCAAAGTATATTTATTTTTTAAAGTGTAGGTGTTTATTGTAGGGTATTGTATAGTAGCTTGTGAGATACAATATTATGCAGGTACAAGTGAAAGTGTAACATTTCATGTGAAATATTTTCTATAAGAGATATTATACCTTTGTGAGAGTTCATTATAATCTTGTTTTTTTATTACAGTTTCTATTAAAGACTTTCTTGGTGGATGTAGCCCACATTGGGTGAACCATGTTAGATATATGTTATGTGTGATTGTTATCTTTTTCTCTTCATTTATGTTTTCTTATTATCTATGATTTGAGGAACTATTTTCATGATGCATGCTAGTGCATAATTTAGATTTGATTTATGGTTATTTAAATCTGGTTTAAATTTTTTAATTCCTAACAAGACATGTAGGTGAATAATTATTCTTGATTACATATGAAATAATGACAAAATAATCTCGTATATATAGGTGGATTTGACCCTAAACCCTTCCAAAAATCTCATTCAATAGGGTCGACCTAGTTGACCTAGCATAATTTTGGATAATTATTTACTAGGTCATGAGCTAGGTCAGCCCAGAGCCAAACTAGTTCCTAAGTGAAAATCACCCAAAACTATACAGGGTCAACCCAGTTGACTTAGTATAACTGATTGACAAAAAGGGATTAAAGTGTGGAAAATAAGGATGGAAAATGGGAAAAGACTAAAGGAGTGTGCAAAGGAGGAGTAATATCTTAGGGAATGGTTCTAAGCGCTGATTAGATTGGTAATATGTGGCAATAAGGGACAATAAACTTGTAAAATACTAATGGTCTACCCACCCCTTTCCTAATGTACCCTTTAAAGCATGCACTCAGAGAGATTGAGTCTTGATGGGTTCCTACAAGATGTAAAACATCAATATTTAATATTAGTTAAAAATATTATGTGTATACATACACCCCAGTTGAACTTCATCATTTGTCACTAAGGTGAAACAGGGGATGGTTCTTTGAGAAAGAACATAAGAACACATAACTTTATTACTAAAAAAATGTTGTAGTATTTTAAAGCATAAAATAACTGAAATTAAATGATAGAAAGGTAAATAATTAAAATTAAATGTCATGTGTACCTTGACTTACCTTTATCATTGAATGTTTTCATACTATGTTGTTAGTTTTGATTGTGTAGGGCACAAATACTACTTTCAACAAACCTAAGAATACAAAACTAAAGATCAAAAAAAAATGTAGGAAAGCTAAGATAATTAGTGCTATGAGGATGGGACATACTTAAGAATTTGGCAAGCTAGGATGATAATTCTTATGTTAGACCAAATGACCAAGTAAAAAACAAGAGTAACTCAGGTAACCAAAAATCCAAGTCTACTAAAGACCAAAAAACTCAAATAACTAAACCTCAAGTAAGAAACGAAAACTCACTAAGTCAAATAAAGGATACATGTCAAAAATGATGGTAATCAAACATCAATGAAAAAGAAGTAATAATCCTTACTTAAGCAAATATGGGCAAGTGAAAAACAAAATGGTAAAACAACATTGATGAGTGAGTAGTAACAATCCTTATCTCACTCAAAAATGGAAAAAGGTGCATGAAAGAGAAAACAACATTTTTGATTGAGAAGTAACAAGCCAACCTCACTCAACAATGGAAAAAGGTATGGACTCAGGTGCCCATAACAAAAGGGTAGTACAATAATGAAAAATGGTAAAAGTAAAGTAAAATAAGTCTAGGAATGCAATTTTATGGTGTAAATAAAGTAGTCCATAGTTACTCAAACATGTTGTTTCACTCTAAGGATAGATAAAACTAAAATAAAGTAGTGATAATATGATTTTAAGAGGTGAAGAAGAAAGGAATATAAAAGTGGAGGGGGAAAAAGATTTAGAATCACAATTTGCCTATCAAAAGTGAAATGAAATGGGTGGAAGGGAGAAATAAGGAAAAACCAAGGTAGAGGAACTCTTTATCAAAGTCAAGACACTCAAATTAGGTTTATCAAAACAAGAGGAATTTTTACCTTAACGAATCTGAAGAACTTTTCTTAGCCACACAAATCTTAGGTTAATAAATATAGTATATGTATCATCCCATGAAGGCTATAATCATGAAAATTAAAATGGACCTACCTTCCCATAATGTGTTCCCTATTCCTAACTCCTTACAAATCTTTCAAACTACTATGAAGATTGGGTACTTATATGAGAAAGTAGGTAGCATCAAGAGTTTATTGAATTCTCTTATTCTAATTTATTGGCCTACCGCACCCCTATGGACCTGGACTCTATGTGAGGCCAATTATGGAGTTTGATATTTAATTATAGATAGGATATGTGCTTATAATCATGTCTTTTGGTATGATATTGACTTTTTAGATTTGTATGTTGCCTTTTATATATCATTACCTTTTGTTTTAAATGATTTGGCTTTTAAATTTTTTGATGGATTTTTCTATTCCTCCTCCATACGAATTAAAAAAACAAAACATGGATGCTAAAGATGAATTTATTTTGAATACTTGGGACCTGGTTTCTAATAAAGAGGACTTCAAAGAGCATGGGGTATAAGATTTACATAAATCTAGGTGAAATAAAAGTGTTATCTTTACTTCAACCTTAATTTATCCAAGATGGAGTGAAAATAAAGGAAATCAAGAGGAGTGACACATGGAACAATCTATATTACTTAAAATCACAAAAAATATGACAAAGTAAAAAAAGATTCAATGATAAAAATTGTTATTCCTTATCATAAGAATAAGGGAAGTGGATGAAACCATGCCAACATAAATTGTTATGCAAATTCCATCTATCGAAAGCTAAAGTTGAGAACAAGGATAAAAAAATTGTAACTATTATAAAAATATTATAGTAAAGGAATGATAGGATGGTAATTTTATAAGGAAGGCCAAGTCCTATCCATGGTCTTACACTGCAACTCATAAAAGAGAAACCTATGAGGGCACCAAAAAGTACGTGAAAAATAAATGGAATAAGAAATATGGTATTTTGTGAGGAAGGCCAAGTCCTATCTATGGTCTTACAATGCAACACACTAAATAAAAATATAAGGGATGCCAAAAAAGTGTGCAAAAATAGTATGAAAATAAAGAAGGCTATGGTACATCATGAAAAAGACTGAGTCTTATCCACAGTTTTACAATGCAACTCATGAGAGAAAGGGGAAACAAAAAGACCAAAAAGGAAGGAATAATGGTTTATGATAAGAGATAACTACTGTAGAGGGAGAGGCTCATGTAAGTAACCTACAAAAAGTGTTAGATAGATGTAGATATAAAGCATGAAAATAAGGAAATGTTTAGGCAAAGTAATTTTTAAGGAATTATGTATTGGTGGTTTCTTTGAAAACATGAACTTCATTAGTTTGAAGGAAGTGGGTACTTGGACCAAGAAACTCTTTGACTAAATAATAACCCCACCATTTTTGGGCTTACTTTCCTTATTTATCATAGGTGTAGTATAATTTGAGAACAAGATCACCAACATTAAATGTGAAAACTTTAACATGTTTGTCATGTTGTTTGGCAATACAAGCCTTGTATTGGAGGTTATGTTACAAAGAATAAAGATGGTGTTGACCAAGGAGATCAAGATCATGAAAGTGAGAATTACATAATTATTCATTAGGAATGATACCATGAAGAGATATATGAAGAGAGGGAATCTCAACTTCCAAGGGAAGGACAAACTCAGAACCATAGACAAGAGAAAATGGCATTGTGTCAGTGGTAGTATGTATACTAGTTTGATAGGCCCAAAGAACATGATAAAGGTGAATGTGTCAATCCATGTGGGTTTCAAAAATTATCTTTTGGAGAATTTTTATGAGAGTTTTATTAGTAGCCTCAGCTTGACCATTTAATTATGGATGATAAGGTATATAAAATTTATGATTGAGCTTGAATACAACATAAAGCTATTTAACATATTTGTTTTGAAGTTAACATAATTGTCTAAAATGATAGTATGGGGAACACCAAAGTGGCAAATTATTTTATTAAGAATAAATTTGGCAATGGTGTCACTAGTGACATTAATAAAAGGAATAGCTTCAACCCATTTGGTAAAATATTTGGTAGTTATGATGATAAAAACATGTCCATCTTAGGAGTGAGGTAATTTATTGATGAGATCTAATGCCCAAATGAAAAATGGCTAGGGAGATTCAACAATTTAATGCTTGGTTTGAGGTGAATGAATTAGATCATCATGAAGCTAGCAAGGAGTACACTTTTTTGTAAATTTGATTGCATGCTTTTAAGATCAAGCCAAAAGTAACCCATACATAGGCATTTACAAGTTGTAGCATGTCTGTTATAGTGGCCACCATAAATGCCCCCATATATTTATTCAAAAAGAGGAAGTACCTCATCTTATATAACATAATAGAATAAGTTACATATAACATTATGATAATAAAGGATGTTATGTCAAAATACATACTTAAAAGCTTGTTTATGAATGTGTGTCATTTTACGAGAGTCTAAGTTAGGAGGACAAGTTTGATGTTCTAAGAGTTGAATGATGTCTTTATACCATAGACTTTGTCAAATGCTGACAACCTCGATGGGGTAGATAAGTGAATCTAGTGGTTGAGTAGAGGATGGAGATTTTATTATTTATGTAAGAAAAATAGGATCAAAAATAACTTGGTGGAGATGAAAGAGAGTAGCTAAAGAAGCAATGGAATCAATAATGGAATTTTGATCTTAAGGGATAGTATCAATACTGAAGATATGAAATCCTTAGTGAGAGTGGTTCTAATTTGATGATAGGTAATGAGATTTTTGATTTTACATTGGTAATCACCATTGAATTTGTGGCAAGTAAGTTGAGAGTCACCTAAAGAATGCAGGTTTTGGATGCCTAAATCAAAGGAAACTCTCATGCCTAAGATTAAAGCTTCATATTGGACCATATTTTTGGTGACATCTAAGGTGAATAAAAAATCAAAAGGTATGATTTTGTTGAAATGACTAGTAAGGATGCAACCTACCCCAAATCTTTAAAGGAATTTAGCACCATCAAAGTGAAGGGGCCGAGTATCCTCATGTAAGTCAACATTAATTTTAGTAAGCTCTTTGCTAACTACTTTAGGTTTAGTAGTATTAAGGGAAATATTGAATTCATCTAGATTATTTTCTTCAATATTGGTGGTAATGTTATGAAAATAATCTTTGAGAGAGATAGCTTGATTGTGACCTTCAATATATATCACTGGGAATACTATATCAAAGGTGAGTGATAGCTAGCACAAGAGCTATGGTAAGTTAATCAGCTATGACTTATCCTTTGATAGCTTTTTGAGTCATAATGTGAAGATAAAATTCTATAAAAAAGACCATCTATTTTCCAATTCTATCTCTAAGAAGAAAGGATTTGGAGAAGAAATGATGAAGGGGGTTGAAATGAATGATGACATAAGTGGTCTGGTAGAGCATGTAGTGTCTAAGCTTTTTAGTTATAAAATAGATGGCAAGGCAATCACATTTGACTTTGGTATAATGTGTTTCATAATCGATAAGGCCTCAATTAATGTAATAAATGGCATATTATCTTCTTGTATCATCTTTTTAGGCAAGTATTACCCCAATTGATATAGGTGTGGAAGAAGTAGATAGGATCAAGGGTCGATCATTGGAAGGAGTAAGAAATGTAGGTGGGTGAAGCAATTGCTCTTTCATGTTATCAAAGGATTTTTGATAAGGATATATATATTCTAAGGCATTACCTTCATTAAGAAGCTAATTAATAGAGTGGATGTGATAAGACATTTTAGAGATGAATCATCTAATTGACCCAAGTTTGCCTAAGTATGGATGTTAGGAATGGAACAAGGAATGGATATGTTGATAATAACACTATTTTTATTTGGGTCAACATTGATACTGTAGAGAGAGACTAGGACTCCAAAATTTTTGCTATATGTGACACCAAAGACACATTTGTAAGGATTTAGTCTAACCCAGTATTTGAGAGGATAGTCAAAGGTGATGGTAAGATCTAAGAGATGAGTTTTACAATTTTTGGATTTAGCAATGAGGTCAACCATAAAGATTTCAACAATTTCATGGATAGGATCATGAAAGATATTAGTCATTGTTTTTTGGTAAGTGAATATGGCATTTTTTAGGTCAAAGGGAATTTTGACATAGTAATAGGTGCCCCATAACATGGTGAAAGTGCATCTTATGTTTGTATTTGGGAGAAATGTGAATCTGATTGTAGCCTAAGAAGACATCCATAAGAGATAACTTTTTTTAACCAATAGTGGAATCAATGATGGAATCTATTGAAGGTAAATTTAATTTGTCTTTGGGATAAACAAGGTTACTATTATATAAATCAATACAAATGAAAATGATAGTAGTGACCTTTTTTTGAATAAGAACAATGTTAGAAACCCAATCAAAATAATTCACTAGTCTGATAAATTTAACATTGAGTAATTTGATGATTTCCTTATGACATAAAGTGGAAACATGAGGTGGAAATTTTATTTTCTTTTGATGCACAAGTTTGGCATCGAGATAAGTAATAATGTTATGCACCATAATGCTAGGGTCAATACCAAGTATGTTCTCATAGGACCAAGCAAATATTTCATAATATTTATCAAAGGATAAGCTAAAATTATCATGTTAGATAGGTGAGAGTTAATAAGAAACTATAATTGGTTGAGGATATGTTGGAGTACCATATTCAATGTGAGTGGTTTCTTTAATAAGCATGGCATTGCCATCTTGGAAGTGATATGGTGCATTAGGTGAGGAAGAGATTGGATTAATTGTGGGATCAATGATAGCACTAAAGTTGTTGAAATAAGGGGTTTTAGTTTTAAATTTTTTGAGTTTATGATGTTACTAAACAAGTTAAGGTTCTTGGGTATGAAGTATTTTAAGAATGGATTCATCACTTATCAAGGTGGGAAGAGGACCATAATACTCAACATCTACTTAAAGATCTAGAATTTTATTACCATGGTGATCATACTCAGAATGTATCTAACATACATTGATTACCTTGTAACCTCATGTAATATTGAGACTAGGAGAGCTAGATGGATCATAAAGGATTGGAGTGTTGTTGGTTTGAGTGATAAGGGAAGGATCAGATGCAATGACTGGATATAAAGGTGGTAAAAGAGATGTAATTTTTTTTTGAAGTTTAGAAGGTATAATTTTATCTACCACCCAAAGAGTATCAAGAAGTAAAGAATTGGCAAGGGGTACATAACCTTCATGATCAAAATCAATATTCATAAAAATGTTATGGACATCTTGGTTAAATGTGAGGCTTTGTGTTAAGGTTTTCTGATAATGTTGGACATCAAAGTCTCAAGATTGAGCTTAGGCCATTATGTAATTATCATCATATGTTGGAGAAATTGTACATCCTTGAGAGTCAAGAGGCATTTTGGAAGGTGAAATACCCATATTACTGAATGTACATGGAGACATAATGAGAATATCTTGAAATAATTTGGCCACTCCAAAATCATTACAAGTTAAGGCATCTTTAGGTCAAGAAGGCTCCTAACCATTAAATAGAGGGGAAAAGTTAGTAATCTCATCAATAAGAGTAATAGTACTGTCTCAAGGTAATAAAGAAGGAGGAAGCCACTACAAAATGTATGGAGGTAGCCTGGAAGTATAGCAAGTATGTTGCAAGTCATTAGGTTCATCATGATCAAAATCTACAAGAGTGACTTGTAAATTAGGATTAGTGTTGATAAACTTAGGTGAAGGAACACTATTAATCTTAAGAGTTGTAGGAATATGATATTGAGATTTAGGATTAGGAAGTTGAATACTCCATGGTTTGGGATCAGCCTCATGCTTATATCATTTGTCATTATGTAAGAATTGAATGCATTGGCTACCAAAAAATGTAATGACCCTCATTCGATGAGTCCTTGGATGAACAAGGTGTATATTATAAGATAAGGGTAAATCAAAGACCATAATATTAGTTTGAATGGCCTTAGGTCTAATGGTTAATAGAATCCAAATGCAACCAAGTTGATTTTTATTACTCTTATCAAAATTGAAATAATTAAGATAGGTTTAATTGAGATGATCCTTGTTATAACCAAGTTGTTGGATAAGCCATAAAGATGTCATATTAATACTAGAGCTTTCATCAAATATAACTTTATAGATAAAGTTAGTATTAATGGCTATTTTAATAAAAAGTGGTGGATCCTCAGCATGAAAAAGAATTTCATCATTGATCATGTCCTCTTGAATAAATTCAATAGAAGGCTTGGAAGAAGGACATAGTTTCAGTTGTATTGATGTTGGTAGGTTGAGGTTAGATAGAAGGTGGTTCTTCATCGATAGACAATAGATCTTAAATTTTTTGGAGTTATTACATAATGAAATTATGATGATAGGGGGAAGTACAAACCAACTCCATAAGTGGAATCTTACAAGGCATAGAGTTGAATTCTTCAAGAAAGTTCCAATGAGATTTAGAAGAAGAACTGGCACGAGGTTTAGGAGGTAAAGTAGATTTTAAAAGAATGGATGTGGTTGGATCTTCAAAATGAGGAAGTGGTTCCTCATGTGATTCCAAAGATAGATTAGTAGTTTTAGTGTCCTTGAGAAGTTGTTCTTCTAAGGATGGGTTTTTAGGTTTGGTAATAGGATCTTTGTGAGTCATCTTGTGATGATAGTTCACCTTGGTAGTGTTAACATATTGGGAATTGTTATAATATTGATCATAATCAACATCAATGGTATAAACATCCTTGGTATTTGGTTGAATATTAGAAAAATATTTTTGGTTATTTGAGGTAGAAGCTTTAGAAACCTATATTTTTTTAGAAGTAATGGAGGTAAAGTAGAGTTTAAAAGAATGGATGAGGTTAGAGGTTTGGAAGAAGGAAGTGGTTCCTCGTGTGCTTCCAAAGCTAGATTATTAGTTTTAGTATCCTTGAGAAGTTTTTCTTATAAGGATGGATTTTTAGGTTTGGTAATAGAATCTTTGTGAACTAGCTTGTGATGATAGTTCACCTTGGTAGTGTTAACATATTATGAATTATTATAATATTCATCATAATTAGCATCAATGGAACAAACATCCTTGTTATTTGGTTGACTATTGGAAAATGAATTTTGGTTATTTGAGGTAGAAGCTTTAAAAATTTATCATTTTTTAGAAGCAACAATGTACTCTTTATGACAAAGATTGATCATGGCATCATGATTAAATGAATCACCAATCATATAGGAGATAAAATTTAGTGAGCCCTATACAAGATTCATAGGAGTGACCAATGTTAGCATGAAACCAATAAAATTTGTTAGGGTCATACCACATAGGAGGATTATTAGGATAAGTGAAAAGTTTAGAGGGAGGTAAGAATAGTTTCATTTGTTGCACGAAAAGTGGTGTGAGAAAATATGAAGGGGTGTTATATTTAGAAACTCCTAGTTTGGTTTACAAATAATTAATAGTGATGAAATTGGTAGATGTTTTAAAATATCCTTATAAAATTTAAGGATTAGGTTCAAATTACTTCATAAGAGAGTCTCGATGTTTATCTTGGTCAAGATATTCATTAAGTGTTTGGGGAGAAAAATTTTGAACCTCATATTGAAGAGGAGTCAAAGTAGTGATAAATAATTTGAATAAGTTATCATTAGTAATTTTATGGTTGGATTTATGGGACAATGATTTCTATCATTAGATAAAGTCATGATATGATTCAGTGAGACATAGCTTAGCATTGATGAAGTGGTTAAGGTAATTTTTAGTAAGATCATTGTGTTGAAAATATTTAACTAAAGAATTGACTAAATATTCAAGTAACCAAATAGAATATTAGGGTAATTGGTTGTACCATTATAATACATCACCAATAAAGTTTTTGACTAAGATTTTAGTTGTGGTGAAGGTATTAATTTGGATCCATTCTTTGTAAAGGTTTCCAAAGTCTTAAAGAAATAAGGTAGGGTCTTTAGTCCCATCATACTTGATAGTTAGAGATATGTTACCAATATCAATAGACACAATGAAGGGAGCTAAAGGATCATCCTGAATAGTTTGAAGCATCTTGTTATTCATTATGGGTTGAGGAATTAAATAACATGAGGTATCTCTAATAGGTGGAGGAATGTAATTTGGATTAGCTTGAGGATGAATAGTTGGTTGATTAGCCATATTAATCAAATGATGTTGAAGTTGAATCATTTTATTGGTGTTAGTTTTTTGCATTATGTTCATTTGTTAGATAACTTGGGAAAGAAGTTGATTTATATCAAGAGGTGGATTGGTGTTGGTAGGAGGATTCCCAAAATTGGTATTAAGGGGAGGGTTTTTAGAAGATATATTATTAGTAGGATTATTGATTAAACTTATGTCAATTGCTCCCATGTTAGTTTGAAGGTTTTGAAGGTGAGAAGTATCTCAGTAAGTATATAATAGATTAGACCCATCAACTTCATCTTGAGGTATGATTTGCACTATGTTATAGGTCATGGATGAAGGAGTGGAAGATGTGCCCCAATAGTGATGGTTCTCTTGGGATGAAAAGAGAGGGAGAAATGAACACCCCATATAGTATTTAAATGGATTCAAATTAATCCAAGAATATTATTATAGGAGAATTCATGATGACTTGAGATAAATGAACAAAATTCTAAGAAATAGAAAGACAGAAATGGGTTGGCAAACAAAGAAAGTAGAAAAAGGTACAGAGTCAACTAGGTCAACCTAGTAGAGAAAATAGGGTCTAAAAATTATATAGAGTCAAAAGGGTTGACCTAATACATAAAATAGGGGATGGAAATTATACAGAGTTGACGTGGTCAACTTGGTACAATAAGCAAAGGAAAATAGATAGTTTGTACGACATTGTATTGATAGAAATGACTATGTACTAAAGCAATAAAAAAATTGCAAGTACTTTTGAAAGTAAGAAATGAAATGAAATCCACAATCAATTGGGTCAATGAGGTTGATATAATTGAGGCACACAACACAAAACCTTGCACCAATGTTGGCTAATGCAAGTTTTTACAATACAACATACAATTACGTAAAGAGAAAGTAGTCAACTTAGAAAGTAAAAGATAACTACATGGTCAACTAGAATGTTGTTAGATTATTAGGATATGATTTTAGATGTGATAGAGAGTTGGATGTAAACAAGGAATTAGAAATCAATCTAAGGATGGTTTTAGGATGTTTGGATTGAAAGGGGTCTATATTAATAATGGTATAGACTTGGTATTGGGGCCAACACTCACATCACACACCAGTATTACAAATATATGATAATAAAAATGATAAAATAATGAAATAAGTGAAAAAAACATGAAAGGGTTAGTTTCACATTGGGTTCACTAAAATTTATGAAATCAAAAATGAATCATGTCTATAAATCAATCCTAATTTGGAGAAGATATATCATACCATACACTTTTAAATGGGGACACATTTGTTAAGTGGGAACATGACTAGTATGGGGATCTTCTAGACCCAATTATAGGATATCTTACCACAATTCATGGTGATAGGGAGGGTTACAAAGCTTCAAATCAAGTACAATCATGCAATAACCCTAAATGGGGTCCTATGTTTTGATATTTAACTAAACTAATAATAATTAAAGTAAATGTTATCTAGTTCTCACCAAAGCTTGAGGGAAAATATGAGGGGTTAGTGAATAATCAAAACATGCATAGGAGAATCTCAATTAATCTATGTATGAGAAATACCCTAATACATAGAATAAAAAGAGTAATATTATTTGAAGCCAATACTTATGCTACTTCTATCTACTAAAGAGAGGAGTAAAGTTAGAGAATACTTACCTAAATGATGAACCCATTGAGACTCAATCTCTCCCTTGGTTAAAAGGTATCTAAAATAGGTTATTATGGTTTTTAAGGATCACTAAGAAAGGCAAAAGAATACAATACTTACCCAAAAGACTAGATTCTATAATTAGAAACTCTAAGCTAAGACTCCTCAAGTAGAATGGTGGAAGAACAAATTGTAAAGAAGTGTAAATGACTAATAACTCTTGATTAAATATTAAATATTAAATAATGAAAAAATGATGTGTATGTGTGTGTGTGTGTGTGTGTGTGTTTGTGTGTGTGTGTGTGTGTGTGGATTTGACCCTAAACCCTTCCAAAAATATCATCTGATAGAGTCGACCAATCGACCTAGCATAATTTTAGACAATTATTCACTAGGTCCTAAGCTAGGTCAGCTAAGAGCCAAACTAGTTCCTAAGTGAAAATCACCTAGAATTATACAAGGTTGAGCCAATATACCTAATACAACCAACTATAAAAATGGGATTAAGGTGAATAAAATTAAGATGGGAAGTGGGAAAAGACTAGAGTGTGTAAAGGAGGAGTAAAAGCTTAGGGAATGGTTTAAAGAGCTAGTTGGATTGGTAATATGTGGCAATAAGGGACAATAATCATGTAAAACACCAATGGTCTACCCACCACTTTATTGATACATCCTTTAAGGCATGTACTCAGAGAGATTAAGTCTCAATGGGTTCCTGCAAGATGTAAAGCATCAATATTTAATAAAAGTTAAAAATATTGTGTATACAAGATTTATTTACCCAATACCATATATTCAGTGAGTCTCACCACTTGTGATATTACCTAATAAAAATGGCAAGTGGAGAACATTCATATATTATAGAAAGATTAATAAGGTCACCATAAAAGACTATTTCCATTTGCACTTCATAGACCAAGTTATAGATAACTTGGCTATAAATAAGTACTTAATATTATATGGGTTCAATGGTTATAATTAGATAAAATTATCTTTATAATATCAATATAAAATAAATTTTACATTTAATTATGGAAAATTTTCATATAGAGTGTTACCCTTTGGTCTATGTAATGAACCATCTGTTATAGGCTCAATTCGCACCTGTGGAGAGGGTTCTTCATGCTCTCTCTAATCGAGCCTATAAATTTGGGACATCCTAAGGCTGTGGGTCACCTATTTTGGGGTTGAACCTCTAGATAAGTATGGCATCCTCTTGATTCTCACCTAAGACTAAAACTAAGACTAATGCTTCATGAGAAAAAGGTTAGAAAGAGAGTAAGGGTTCCTCAAAAAGTTAACAGGGTGATGCACCAAAGTTGAAATAGACACCCACATAAGTTTGAACCCACACTGGATCAAAAAAAGATAACTGTGACTTACTCAATCTCACCAACTGCATAAATATTTCATAGAAGAGGTCCTAAATAAAAAAACTAACCTAGACCTACAAATTGGCTTGAGAACATGTTCAAAAAGGCAAGCAAAAAGATAAAAAACTAGGAAGAATCTCCTTCATGAATTTACCATACACAATCATACTAAACACTAATTTTGGATAAGAGATAGGCAAAATTTGATCCTATTACTTCAAAAGGTAGTTCTTACAATATTTTGACAAGGTTTAACCTTATCAAATGAGCACACTTTTACAAGAGTCTCAATAAGTATCCTTATCTCAGAAAGAAAATGCTAAATTTCCAAAAAGATGAGAACCCCTACCAAGGGAATGAGACCAAGATATATATAAGAAGAGAGATATATTGGAAGAAAGGGAAAACATGCTATCAAAAAAAGAACACCTATCCTAGATCATTAAATGAACCTGAGCTACTACCTTTTGATCCTTAGCCAGTGGAACATTATCACCCTTTTGACTAATTAGAATTTTGTGTATGGTTTGTTGAGTGGGAAGGTACCCAAATGATTGTGAGGATGTATTAAATGCTCCTAACCATAGTTTCTGATGCTAGATATTTCCCTTGATACTTGACGCCAAGTTTTTCTTGAAGACAAAACATTGTGATTATGGACTTGACTAAAATATGGTATATTTCCTTTTAGGTGGCTACTTGTCGAGATAGTAGCCATGATGAAGATTGAATATCCTTCACATTAATTTCACCTTTGCTTTATCTTCATGTTTGGATCATAGGTCTATGTATAGGTGAAAAACTAATTCAAGACTATTGGTTTTCTTATAGTTTTAATATCAACATAGACCTATAGAAAATATATAAATTTTCATAATATAACAGGTCTAAAAAGACCCATCCTTTCTCTATAAAAACCCAACATATATATACATACATATATTCTACTAGAAATGTCAAACACTACTATAAAAATAACTCTACCTGAGTAAAACATGAACTAATGGTCCATAGCTAAGCCTTAATAGTAATCCATACATTTTTCTTACATCCCACTACATTACCTAGACCATTTTGTGGAATTTGAACCAGTCCTAATGGCATTAGAAGACCCTATAAGACATTATATTTCATGGTCAAAAATAACTTCCCAACCTTTATTAAGAATCCTAGGCATGTCTTTAATCTAATTGGTTGTCAAAAACTGACCTAGCTCATTGACAAGTTGAATCAATTCACTACATCAATTTTAATTTATATGAAGACCCATAGATCATTGATCTCTTGCTATTTGAATGAACTTTTAACACTTGTCATGTATACATTTGCCTTTAAGATTCACTAACTCTTTGACCAATTCTCATCGTTAGATCCAAATGTATGATTCAACATAGACCATTGATCTATTGGGACCCATTGTTTGAAAACTAATGGTTAATTCATAATCTTAAATTTGACATCCTTACTCCCATCAAATGACACTCACATGACCATCATTAATGATTGCATGATCATAAAATTTAAGCTTAGTAAGGTTGTCTTGTTCTATCCTTAAAAATGATGTTTATGGAAACATCTACCATTTTTGACCAACTTTTCAATTATATAACTTAAGGTGCAAAGATCATGGGTTACCAAACTTACAGCGAAGGGATCTAATGTTGAAAATAAAAAATCCTTTAAGTGAAGATATTGGCTATCAAAAACTGACCTAGTTCATTGACAAATTGACTCAATTCACTCCATCAATTTTAATTTGTATGAAGACCTGTGGATCATCGATATCCTCCTAGTTTAATGTACCCTTGACACTTTTTATGTATACATTCACCTTTTAGATTCATTGACTCTTTGACCGGTGCTCACTCTTAGATGTAAATGTATAACACAACATGGATTATCAATCTGCTGGGACCCACTATTTGAAAATCAATATCTAGTTTATAATCTTAAATTTGACATCCTCGCTCCATCGAATGACACTCATATGACCATCACTAGTAGTTGTATGACTATTAAATTTAATCTTAGTAAGGTTGTCTTGTTCCATCCTTAAAAATGATGTTCTCACATATGTCTACCATTTTTTACCAACTTTGAAATTTTATAACTTGAAGTGCAAAGATCATGGGGGAATCAAACTTCTAGAAAAGGAACCCAATACTACAAAGAAAAAACCCTTTTGATCCGCTAGTCCCATGAGTTTTCTAGGTGAATATATTAAAGTTTTAATTGACTGATTTGTATCCATTCTATGTGATGTCCTAATGATAGTCAAGATTTTTTGCATAAGTATGGGAAACTTAGTTAAAACATGCATTAGGAGCTAGCTTTTCCCATACATATTCATTTTCACTTTGGCAGAGGACCTGGGATTTGGTGTATATGATTTTGGCACAAAAGTTAACAAATATTTTTGACCATTTTCTCTTAATCTTCTACATGTGCAAGATCTAGCTTTAGTAAATTGCCTAATTGTGTTTTTTGCATGCTTCATCAAATCATGCAAGAATTTTCTATGTGGGCCAAAAATGGCCAACATCTTTGGTGACTTGTAGGGAAGTATGTCTATTATGCTTTGAGAACCTATACCATCATCTTATTTAGTCTATTGGGTATGGAGTCATCAACTTCTACAACTAGTTGAACCTCTCTTTTGAAGCAACAAGGATCAAAAGAAATAAAACACAAAAAAATGCCTGAGGCACTTTGGAAAAAAAATAGAACATAAAAGAAAAGTGCAAAATGTACCTAGAGGAAAGCAAAATCTAATCTAACATGTACAATATGTTATAATGGATGTAATGTTATTCAATAACAGGGATTCAAATGAATGCCATTGACTAGGATGGGTAATACCTCTCCATCAAATTGAGAATGTTGAAAATAATTGTGTTCTTTTAATCCATGGATCAAATAAGGACCACTCCACAAGATATCAAACTTGGTATGCTTGCCTAGTTTGGCCTTATTCAAATCCCATTTGAGGACTAGGTCCCCTTCCTCAAAGATCCTTGCTATATATTTTTTGTCAAAATCCTTATTGACCTAAGCTTTATGTGATTCCAAAGTTTTTATATCAAGGTCTTTGGTCTCTTCCAACACCATGAGTTATACCATCCTCACATTCATGGGGTCATCCTCCATCTATAGACACTGAAATCGTGTCTACCCCCTAGATCATCTTTCACCCTTGGTCCCCCTTGGCCCATGTCCTAACCCTTGTCTTAGCCACCTCCATTTATCAAATTAAAATAATTAAATATTTGGCCCTCTTCCACCTCAACCATGCCACCTTGGATTCCCTCCTTGGATCCCCCCACCTCTCTCCTAGCCTTTATTGTCTAAATCTCCCCTTTATCCTTCCTCCCGTGTCCATTTATGCCTCCTTTGACCATTTTCCCATGGCCCCTTGACCCAGCAGCGTGCAAGAACAGACAAAGGCTAATTTTAGCCTCTGTTCCCATTATTCGGCCGCTGACGTCGGTCATTATGCGGCCGACGTCGGTGATTCTGTTGGCATCAACAGCCTTTAAGACCAATTTCTACAACCATTCCCCCCTCGCAAACAAAACTCTCTTGACGCTTTTTCATTGGTATTTTCTTTTCCTCCCCCTCATACAGCAACACCAGTAGCTACAAGCACCTTGCAAGAATAGCTCCAAGCATCAGCTCCATTTGCAGGTCCTTCAACAGCTCTGACAACAAGTTTTTCCATTCTTCAATCAGCAAGCAAGATGAAAGCACAGTGTTTTTTTCTATTTCATTTCTTGTTTAAGATATCTATTTAGCTAACCACTACCAAGACCTTCCCTATCCTTCCCATGAGAGGTTGAAAGGCCTTCTCAGACCCTTGCCTCTCATTCATTCCCCTTTGTGCTTCTGGTTCCCAACCAGTCACGTTCCCAAACAACATTCTCAGTCCCTCAGACCCAAAACAAGTCCCTCAAACCCCCAGGCAATCTCTCAGACCTCTAAATAGACCTCCCTGACCCTCAGACGAGACCACAGTCCATTCTGCAGACTAGAAACTAGCCTATAACCTGACAAGACCATGTCTAAGACTACTGCCCTGGTCGACCTCGTCCATTTCCCCTATCGACATCGGCATCCTAACCAACGTCGATGACCTTACCTGACTGACACCGGTAATACCACTGACGTTGGCAACTGTGCAAAGCAGATTGCTACTAAATAGGTACGCATTTGCCTTAAGTTCTTTCTTTCTATTTTTCATCATTTATCACTTTCTATTTCTGATTAGCATTTTGTTTTTAATAGTGGACTGTCATCCTCCAAGAAGCCTTTGCGCTTCTAGGACCAAGCTCTTGCTTGGTAGTCCACCCTTTTGTCATCTAACGTTGTTTGTGTTTAGTGTCTTTCTCTTTCAGGTGTCATCCTCCACAACCAAAGAGGAGTTCCTGCTATCATCTGAATTTTGGTGCACACGTCTACAATCCAGGTACATACAAACCCTCATCCTTCTTAGTTTCTCATCTTTCCTTTCTTGAATGTGAAAAGCAAATCTAAAATAAAAACATTCTAGCACACCCAGTGGGACCATGGGGTCTCCCTTGGGTTCCTTTTCTTTCTGTTCATATAGGTGCATTAGGTTCCTCCCCTTTCACCTCTTTCTTCTCTTCTAAATGACATCATAAGCAGGATTAAAAGGAACCTTTCTTTCTTTTCTTGCATTTCAAACTAGTCAAAAATCATATCCTTCAACCCTTTCTCAACTTGTTTTCATTCAAACTCACATTTCAGCTTGGGCTTAAAACACATTGCATATCATTTCTGTTTGCTTGCATTTCTTAGTCCACACCTAGTAATTAACAAATCACATCATGAATTAATCGTAGTCCACTTGATGTTACATGACCAAACCACTTGCACCGAATCAAACATAAAACTTACCTGAGACAAGGCCTGACTGGGATTTCATCACCCAGCAGATACCTTACCCGTCCCAGCGATCCTACTTGGATTTCATCACCAAGGTGAAAGCCCACTCTGTTCTCTGGTAGAGTCTAATCTCTAGGGAAATTATATTTTGGCTAAGCGAGACCAGCTTATCACTGGGCTCGTGAAGTGAGGGGAGCTTGCTCCTTAGCACCAAGCCATGTACGGAACCTAACCTAGACTCTTGAGCGCCTAAACAAACTTGAAACCATCCATAGACTACCTCTTCTAGGACCCTTCTAACAGCCAACCTCCCCAAACATCACTTTATGTCATAAGCCACACGAGCTTAATAATTTATTTCTAGGGATTTAATGCTTAGGCTCTGCTTGTGTTCATCTTTTCTATTGTTATCTACTTGTTTGAGCTAGTGAGGACGTTCTTCTTCCTTTTTTTCAAAAACTCTCAAATCTTTTGGGTTTCTGGAAAACACAGTCATCGACATCAATTTTTCCACCGACGTCGGTAACATTTTCTCGCCAGCATCGGTTATCTGACCGACATCGGCCATATCCTCTCACTGACATCAGTTTTTCAACTGACGTCGGCCACTGTCACAGTTCTTTTTTTTTCAAAACAACTGTCTTAAAACTTGCCCCTTTTTCTGCCAAAACCCCATTTTGAGTTTTTGAAACTGAAAAAACACAGTTTTTAAAACCTGACCTTTCTTGCCTTGAATGGTTCTGACTCGCAGTCAAGCCAAGCCTCTAGTCAACCATGCGAGGCATCAACCACTTCCATCTACCCCATCCATAACCGGTCCTATAATGGAGTTCCACTCAGAGACTGAAAGAACTCCTACTCACCCAACCCCGCCCCAGACTCTTATTGTCCCAGAAGGGGACCAAGATTTTGCATGATTCTTGGACCTCAACGTCAAAGCCTTGCAGCACTATCTCGCGCATAGCTGAATGCAAGACTCTTTAGGCAACCCAATCTATGGGATGCTGACTTCCTTAGTTGAGATAATGATCACATCAACAACATCTACAATTCAACCTATAGACAATCAAGCCAACACCTCGACTAATAACCCAACCGTGTCCTACCTTCAAAATTTAGCCTCTCCTTCTAAACCTACCTCCATGGGGGTTTCGATACCCCCTCAACCTCAAACCACTCAACCAAATCTGACACGTTTCCAAAACCTAGTGGTCTCTATCCCCCCTACTCTTACACCTATCAACACAAGAGTAACTCTCTACCCTTCAACAAGTGTGGCCACTCCTCAACCATCTTTGATGGCCCCTATCCAATTTTTGCCTACTAACCCCATAACACAAGTGCCCTTGGCTTCAACTTCTGCCCCGATAACTAGCTACCCATATGTTGCATCTATGCAACCAACCACGTCATATGCCCCTCTTAATATCTTTCAAGTGCCTTATAATCTAGGGGGCGCTCCACCCACCAATCCGTCAGCAGATATCATCAAAATGCTGATGGACAAGATGTCTAGCCTAGAGACCTCCATTTTTGGCTCACGCAATGCTTTCTCATACGAGCAGATTTGCAATGAACCCATCCATCCTTCCATCCCAATCAGGCCATATCCCAGCCAGTGGGAACTTCCTAAATTTTCTTGCTTTCAAAGTAAGGAAGACCCACAACAGCACTTACGGGCATTCAGACATGCCTGTTACCTTATTGCCCATGACAATGCATTGCTTTTACACACATTTCCTATGTCTCTCTCTGGTGTTGCACTTGACTGGTACAGCTCTCTTGCCAGCCATTCCCTCTTCACATTCACACAGTTGGCCCAGCTCTTTCTTGATCTCTTCTCCATCAACATCACCAAGAAGGTCTCGATCACAGACCTCTATTCTATCCACCAATTTGAGGATGAATCCATAGCTGACTTCATTGCTCACTGGAGAGGCCTCATCAATCAACTCTCTTTTTCCTTACCCCAACCCAAACTTATTGAACTTTTCTCCCAAGCCTGTGCCAAACATATTTCTTCCACCTTACGGGTTCAGACCTTCCACACCTTCGATGAAGCCTTCACGATGGCCTGCAAACTTGAATTACGTGCCATTAAGGAGAATAATGTCAAGTTGCGGAGCAAGAATCCCAACTCTAAGACCAATGACTCCTCTTCTTCTAAACCTTCATCATCCAATCCTAAGTCTAAAGCTTTAGCTAACGCTGTGGTCGTCAGACCTTCATCCTCTTTGCCTTCAACCAATCAGCCTAAGCCATCCACATCTTAGAGCACCACCCACCAATTCTAGCAAAGATACATACAACAATAGTATAGTCCTCTCAGAGAATCATACGCGTTTGTGCTGGAAAAACTTGTTAAATAGGGAGCTCTCAATCTCCCCTAGATCTGACCACCTCCACAATTTGATCCCTCACGCGCCATCCCTGCGTGGTATAGGGAAAATGACTTCTGCAACTACCACTGCGTTAAAGGACATAACACAATAAACTACAAGACCCTTAAAAACATAATCCAAGACATGCTCGAAAAGGGTGACCTCATCCTAGACAATCCCAATGCACCCCATAATTAGGGCATCGACATCTTCAAGCAACTATTCCCCAATCATCCACCAACCCAAAACAATGTCCAGACCTTGATTGACAACACTCATGAACACAACATTCAAACATTCAATACAGTCTCGCCCTTCATCCCCGACCAACCTCAAGAGGTTAGTCCATCTATCAGTCCATCACGTGTGGATGAACCTCTTTCCCTGGTTAGTTCTCCATCAACCTCTCTCATCTTGGAGGACACCTCAACCTTACTGGCACCACCAGTCTCACCATCCTCCTTCCTACTGCCTATGAAGGACCCGACCCTTCCTACTCCTTGACCACAAGTGGACAACACCATCATCCCTACCCTTTACCCACTTAAGGAGCCTCATTCTCTAGTTTCTTCTCCACCCAGGGAAGAACCTGCCTCTCCTTCATCTCCAACCAAGGATGAATCTGTCACGACTTCATCATGCCATGGATCCGAGACTGCTACACCCATCTCATCTTCAATCCCACAACCGTCAACATCTTCTCAAAGACCCAAACCTCATCTAACATCTTCTCAACCATTTTCCTGATTAGTGGAGAAAATTGGACTTTTCCCTTCAAGGAAAGTGGAGCATCAGGGATTATGGGAGCATCTTAAAGCTCTTCAACATGCCCATGCCCTCTCATCTCATGCTGCCAATCCTCCCAAGGTAGAATCTCCTAAGACTCTCAACAAAGACCAAACTCCTGCTTCTAAACCCATATTTACCCCATCAAAACCTATCAAGTCACTTGGTGTTTGCCCTGTCTCTACCCTCACTCACCCGCAAGTGAAGGTGGACTTAGACCAGACCTCAACCAATAGTAGTCTTCCAACCAAGTCGAAGAAGACTACCAGACCATAGAAGCGAATGCCTCCTCCCCTATCACCATTACCTTCCATTTTGGGCCCCCATCCTTCGACCTTGACTAGAGTCCTTCCCACTCTGACCTCTAATCAAAATTGATTGCCACCTTTGCTTCCTTTGCCTACCTCTAGCCTACCCTCTCCTAAAAAGGTGGTACCTCTCACAAAGAAAGTGTTGTCTCTGCCTGTCACTGCACCATCAACCCAAAAGGTGGTACAGAAACTTCCTCCAACTCCGCCTAAGCAAAAGTCACCAGCATCGCACACATCAACTAGCACAGACCCTTTAGTGGGTTCATACTCATTGATATTACACCAAATTTTGTAGACTTCTAGCATAACCCTTCCACCCATCAGGCCTTTCCAACCTCTCAAGTCCAATCCCTCCTGGTTCGACGACATGAAGATTTGCTTATACCATCATACGCCAGGACATGATATCGAGACTTGTTGTGCCCTCAAGGTTGTCATTCACCGCTATATGGAGAAGGACACTCTTCTCCTTGAGGACACTCTTGACTGACCCTCGACACCTTCCCATCCAACCTCTTCAACCACATCAACACCTCACTAGTAGGCCATGACCCCTTCTTCACCTCCTATCTTTGAAATCAATGCTATCCACATAACCACTAGGTCACAAAAGGACAAGGAAAAAGAAAAAGCCACCATTCATTGGACCTACCCTTTCATCAAACCACCTCTAGCACCCAAGCCTAAAATTTCTATCCTTGGCACATCTCAACCCTCTTCTTCTTCCTCTTCTGGGCCGATTCATGACTCCATGTTGAAACAGCTTCACCAGATGCCTATGAAGATGTCCCTTTATGACCTCATCCAAACCTCGCATCAGCATTGTCAAGCCCTCATCTGAGCCTTGCAAATAGCAGAGGTCCAACCCGAGGACCCCCAACCACTCACTTCCCTCATCCACTCTTTATCTCCTGTTGCCTCCATCACATTCAGTGATTCTGAGATTCCCACATCCAACATGGAAGATCAAGACGCTGCCCTCTTCATCACTGACTATGTTGATTAGACATGCATTAAACATGTTATGATTGATGGAGGTGCCAACATCAACATTATATCCACCCATGCCTTTGATCAGTTGGCTATTCCCAAGAACTGCATCTCCAAAACTGATGCAATCTTGCACTCCTTTAATAACACCACCGCCATGACCATTGGCACAGTCATTCTTCACATTTGTGTTGGTCCACGCACAGTCCCAGAGCTCTTCTATATCATCGAAGGAGAGTTTCAATACAACATGTTGATGGGTCGACCCTGGATCCGCACCATGGCTTGTGTCCCCTCCACCTTGCACCGTTGTGTGAAATTTGGGCACGACAGGCAAGTCCACACCATTCCTGCTGACCCTTCACCCTTCAAAACTTGTAACACAACCTACCATCCAAATGACATCCTCATTCCTATCAATCCATCAACCCCGACACCGCCTCCATCTATAAAAGCTTTGACTAGTTCGCAACCGGCGGTCGCCCTCACCCCTCCTCTTCAAACGACTACCAAAGACCCCTTGGAAGACATCTTTCAGTGACTTTCACTTGGGGAATATCACTTGCTGACCTTAGACATGTTCCAAACTCCACAAGAGTATGGACGCCTTCACGACAACCCCAGTTATGACCATCGGATCGGGATGGTCATGCCTTATGGTCCTCCTCACCTCCGAACCAATCTTGTCTATGGGGGGCTCAATCAAGATCCTACTGATGGCAACCCTCTCTCTTCACCCCAACCATTCACACCAGACTTCTCATTTCTTGGCAACCCCACCTTTGCACACACTTACGTTTATAGGTGTGCATGGAAGGGTTTTGGTTTCAGACACTATGAGCAGGGCTCCCATCAGTCCATCAAGCCGCTCAATGATGACGATGCCAAGAAATGGTATGGCCTGGGATATCACGACCCCACTCAGGCCTCTATAGACCTTTGCCCTAAGCCAACCATTGACCAATCTCCTCCAGGCTCACCCAAGTCTCTCCTACTTGTCTTCTCTCCATCTTGTTCATCTAACCCATTTATCATCCGCATTGGGTGTTAAACATTCTTCCTACCACCAAATGACTAGGGGAGTTCGACTTTATACTGCCTATCATGACCTTGACCAAACATCAATCACACATCGACCATGACCTCAATCAATCATCAAACTAGACATCAACCAGACATTGACCAAGTCTCAACCAAGTACCAATCGACCAAGCCTCGACCAGATGTTCAACCAAACAATGACCAAACATCAACCAGTCAAACAATCTAACAACATATCAATCGACTTCGTGTCCAACATCAACCAACTTCTTAATCATCTTCAACATGTCGCCAATATGGAGCAAAGTAAATGAGGCAAGTTTTCCCCTAACTGGCTCAGACCTTTCATCATCACGCACAAGTATGGGTCAGGGACTTATCGTCTAACTTCTCTCGACGGACGGCCAGAACCTGAGCCTCTTAATGCCTTACATCTGCAACCATTCTACTGTTAGTTGAATACTCATCCACTTGACATTTAACTTGATCTCATCCCTTGAGCAATCCCCATCCTCTTAATCCTCATTCCTTTTAACCCTATTCCCCTAAAGAAATCCTCTATAACCCTTTTATGATGCATGGATGCTTTGTCCTAATAAAAGGGAGCCCTTGAACTTCTATAGTCTTGTCCATGACTCCAAATTCTGTCAAAAAAAAAATTGAGATGTCAAAACATATCCAAGGCCATCAAATCAAATCAAAAAGTAGATTGCTCCCTTGAAGGACAGCTATACTATCATTGCTATAGCTAATAGACTACTCCCTTAAAGGACAACTATTCAAACTTATATAAAGCAAAGATATAGACCACTCCCTCGAAGGATGGCTATGATTAAATCTTGCTACAAATATCACTTTCTTAGAAGCTTCCTGCATTGATCAACTTCACAAATGACCACAAAGCAAAATGACATCTCTATGTAGGCTTCCCGCATTGATCAGTCTGCACCAAAAAAAATGGGTCATGGACTTGGCTTGTAGTTGTCTCAGGGTCTCCTATAAAAAGGGGCAAGGTTATCCCTGCTCATAAAATGGGTTACCCTATCCTCCTCCTATCATAACACCTGCTCAAGGGACTTTGAGCTCACTTTAATGTCAAAGTGATTCGATTACCATTCTAACACAACCATGGTCAACGATGCAATGCATGAATGGGGCTCTTTGTTCTAATAACCCCTATCTATGTTATCATTCTGGTCCTTGTCAATGAAAGGGCGATTATGCCTTTCGCTTTCTGCTTACACTTTGGTCACATTCGAACTTCATCATTTGTCAAATCAAATCAACTCGACTCTTTTTAGACCACTCACATAACCTATTCACACTAGTTTCTATGGATACCAATACACATGGAAACTATAGACCACACAATTTATGTTAAGCATAAACCAATCCTTGCTGAAGCATAAATAGACCTCAATTCATTTTTAGCATACATCCATCATGAATATGGAAAATTGCTAGGGATGAAAGACCCCTCAACCAATGTTACAACATACACCATTTGGAAAGGGTTGTATCATCTTTTCTTCCTCATCATTTCGACACATGACCAAACCAATCATCGACCAATCTTCTCAACTAGTCTAAACTACATTGGTCTGAGGCCCTTAAGACAAGGGCTATGTAGGCAACACTCAGTTGACATGGGGTCTCCTAGGGTTAGCTCGGCCATTCTCTTTATCACTTTCTTCCATCCCATTCTCTCGTGACCTATCAATCATATCACAGTTAGTCACATATTTTCATAATCATTAGCATAATCATTTTCATCATGTCCATCCATAGTCATTAAACATCACCATTTAATCTAAAAATCATAACCATTCACATTGAATATCAACATCAATATCATTAATCATCATCATATAACCATTTCATTAAACATCACATTCATCATCACATTAGTCATCATAATCACAAACATAGCATCATAGCATCATCATTATACACATCATATCAAAACATGCATCAAATCAAAGTGCCATAAACATTAAACGCATCCATACAATTTCTCATAACTCATGTCAATAATCCAAAATAATATCATCATATATATCTCAAAGTTTTACACAATTGCACAATCTGTGCATCTCTCTCTCTCAACAAAATCAAGTATATCTCACATCATCAGCTCGCAGACTAGTATATACATAGCAACAAAATCTGCCCTCAAGGTTGTGCCTATGGTGGTGGTGGCAGTGGCTGGGAAGATGTTGTATCCTCTCCCCCCTCTAATCTGCGCCATCTGTGTGAATCTGTATTAGTCACCCATGACATAGACCACTGTCAGCTTAGCTCTACCCTCATATCTGAGTATCATTATATCTGAGGAAACCCCCTAATAGCCCCCTCATAATATTCGATCTCATCCAATGCATTATTATATCTAACTATAGATACAGTCTACGATAGACCCATCTACCCTGCTACTGTCCCCTGCACCAAACCCTGTGGCCGTGAAAACCCTTACTGCACTGACGCTGACTATGTGGGCTGCTAAACTAGCTACTAAGGTGGATGCTGAATTAGACCATGTCTTGCTAATGCATGTGCCTAGGTTGTAGCCAGCTGACCCTACAAAATAGTGACCTATCCTATCAAAGCAGCCACTCGACCTGTCAACCCTACCATCTCCCCCTATAATCCTATGACTTGGCTCTCCAAAATGGTCGCTTGTCCTTATGATGCATCCCTCACCTGGATGGTAGCATCTCTCTCCTATCTGGCAGCATCTCTCTCCTGCCTCGCCATATCCCTGTCCCTGATCACAGCCTACAAATTTGATTGGGGACCCACCTATACACCTATGTACCATCTTATCCACCATGCTGTGTAGGCCTCTGTACACCCTAGGTCAGCTATCCCAGGTCCTACCGGCAACTCCTCAAAAATCTGGCCCCTCTGTCTCCTCTGGCAATGGGAGTGGCACCTCTATATCATCCCGCCTGTACTTCGAGAATGTGGGAGGTACATCCTGTAGCAGCCCATACTGGCACTGCACTCTCTCTATTGGGATCCTCTTGAGCTCACTAGCTCGCCTGCCTCTGACCCATCACATGCTTTGAGTTTTGACCATCTGCTCGCTCTGGTCTCTGAATGCTAGATATACCAAGTATGGTCTCCAAATGATGTCTGCTAGAATCAGGGCCTCTAATACCCCTCGGTAGTGGTTGATATCCCTGACCACTCCATCCACTTGCATTGGCACCATCATCTCATGCCATCACCTGAATCTGACCCTAAAGCTAACCTGGATCACCACTGGGAGGCCGAGAGGTCGTGTAACCATGATATGCTCGTATGCCCAGCAGTGCAGAAGGTGGCCTACACACAGACTATACCGTCACCGTTGACTGATGCCCCATAGCTCTCTATATACCTGGGCCAAAAATATGGGTGCCCAGGTGAACACTGTCTACTACTCCAGCATGTCCATCAAAACCCCAATCATGGTGATTGGGAACCTACCTCCCTCGGCATCCGGCAACACATAGACTATGACGCTGATCATCATTAGGATAGCCAGCTGATGTATGCCCTCATCTGCCACGTATAGAGGCTCATAAGCAAAATTGGTTGAATGGTAGCTCATCTCAATGACGTGCTCCCCAAATAGCATAACCATGTGTATATCATGCACCTCTCTCGAGCACGCATAAATGTCAACTCTATGTACTGGTAGCCATAAAATCTAGTACACATCCTCGACCGTGACTGTCATCTCACCTGTGGGCAGGTGGAAGGTGTTAGTGGCATGGTCCCACCACTTGATCAACACCACCATGAGGCTCACATCCCTCGCCACTCTATAGTAGCATCTCAGCCCGCCTAGCCCCACTACACTCATCTACGCCCACTCCTCGACTGTCACGCCTCTGCGCATCCGTGTCAGTAAGGTCGGGAGGCAATCCCGTAGCATCAGAGTCTACCTCACCTGCATCCATCAATAGTCAATCTCATGTTAAAACTATTCCTACTCTTCCTATTTGACCAACCATTCTGACCATCTATGCCTAACCTGACACTCGAGAAGCCCTTGGCATAGCTTCAACCTTTCGACTTGACCATTTTTCACCACCCTTTCTGACCAGGCAACCATCGACATCAATTAGCATGCCAGTGATGGCACTCACATAACTAACATCGGTCACTTAGTGACCAACATTAGTAAGTGAGTGACCGACACCAGTCACTGGTTAACCGATGTCAGTGAACCCACTGACGTCAGCAATTGGTTTGGCTCTAGGGCCGAACAGGGCGAGCCCTAAATTTAGGGATTCCCCCTGTGGACTCCCCAACCCCCCCAAATCACTCCTAAATCATCCCTAATCTATCCTAGACCCCCTACCCACCTTCCTAGCTACCCTCCCCCCGTAATTTCTACCTAAAGCAACCAAAAATTCAAAAATCAAATCAAAACAAAAATTAACCAAATAGCGCTCAGAGACCCTCCTACCTCATCTCGACATTGTTGGCGTGGTGGCACGATGGGTGCCACTGGTGGTGGACCCCCCATGGATCCTCTACTCCCCTCTGCCATCTCCTTTACGTCTCCCTCTCTACAAGCTCCTCCTAGCCCACAAATGTCTTTGCAGCCTCCAATCTCTCTCCACGTGCCTCTCTCTCTCTCCACTAATGTTTCTCTGACCCCTTGCACTGCACCTCGGTCAACCTAGTGTCACTTTCACTCACTTGGCTCCAGAGCTCTTTTCTCTTAGTCAACAAAATCACAAATGACTTTTGGTGGGCTGCTAATCCAGTTTTGTCAGATTTGGTAGGCCACCACGTCGGCATAGGCATGCCTTAGTCCGCTGACGTCAGCCTATTTCTATCGACGTCAGTCCCTTTGGTTCACTAACGTCGGCGGACTTCAAGCCTCCTTTTTTCATCACATTACCCCACAATCATGCCCCCAATCAGTCAGTTCTCTAGACCAAGTCCTCTTGGCCTCCTGGGGCACCCTTGAGATCACTTTTGCCTCTGCCTGCCTTGACTAGATTCTATAATTAGAAACTCTAAGCTAAGACTCCTCAAGTAGAATGGTGGAAGAACAAATTGTAAAGAAGTGTAAACGAATAATAACTCTTGATTAAATATTAAATATTAAATAATGAAAAAATGATGTGTGCGTGTGTGTGTGTGTGTGTGTGTGTGGATTTGACCCTAAACCCTTCCAAAAATATCACCTGGTAGAGTCGACCAATCGACCTAGCATAATTTTAGACAATTATTCACTAGGTCCTAAGCTAGGTCAGCTAAGAGCCAAACTAGTTCCTAAGTGAAAATCACCTAGAATTATATAAGGTTGAGCCAATATACCTAATACAACCAACTATAAAAATGGGATTAAGGTGAATAAAATTAGGATGGGAAGTGGGAAAAGACTAGAGTGTGTAAAGGAGGAGTAAAAGCTTAGGGAATGGTTTAAAGAGCTAGTTGGATTGGTAATATGTGGCAATAAGGGACAATAATCATGTAAAACACCAATGGTCTACCCACCACTTTATTGATACATCTTTTAAGGCATGTACTCAGAGAGATTAAGTCTCAATGGGTTCCTGCAAGATGTAAAGCATCAATATTTAATAAAAGTTAAAAATATTGTGTATACAAGATTTATTTACCCAATACCATATATTCAGTGAGCCTCACCACTTGTGATATTACCTAATAAAAATGGCAAGTGGAGAACATTCATATATTATAGAAAGATTAATAAGGCCACCATAAAAGACTATTTCCATTTGCACTTCATAGACCAAGTTATAGATAACTTGGCTATAAATAAGTACTTAATATTATATGGGTTCAATGGTTATAATTAGATAAAATTATCTTTATAATATCAATATAAAATAAATTTTACATTTAATTATGGAACATTTTCATATAGAGTGTTACCCTTTGGTCTATGTAATGAACCATCTGTTATAGGCTCAATTCGCACTCGTGGAGAGGGTTCTTCATGCTCTCTCTAATCGAGCCTATAAATTTGGGACAACCTTAGGCTGTGGGTCACCTATTTTGGGGTTGAACCTCTAGATAAGTATGGCATCCTCTTGATTCTCACCTAAGACTAAAACTAAGACTAATGCTTCATGAGAAAAAGGTTAGAAAGAGAGTAAGGGTTCCTCAGAAAGTTAACAGGGTGATGCACCAAAGTTGAAATAGACACCCACATAAGTTTGAACCCACACTGGATCAGAAAAAGATAACTGTGACTTACTCAATCTCACCAGCTGCATAAATATTTCATAGAAGAGGTCCTAAATAAAAAAACTAACCTAGACCTACAAATTGGCTTGAGAACATGTTCAAAAAGGCAAGCAAAAGGATAAAAAACTAGGAAGAATCTCCTTCATGAATTTACCATACACAAGCATACTAAACACTAATTTTGGATAAGAGATAGGCAAAATTTGATCCTATTACTTCAAAAGGTAGTTCTTACAATATTTTGACAAGGTTTAACCTTATCAAATGAGCACACTTTTACAAGAGTCTCAATAAGTATCCTTATCTCAGAAAGAAAATGCTAAATTTCCAAAAAGATGAGAACCCCTACCAAGGGAATGAGACCAAGATCTATATAAGAAGAGAGATATATTGGAAGAAAGGGAAAACATTCTATCAAAAAAAGAACACCTATCTTAGATCATTAAATGAACCTGAGCTACTACCTTTTGATCCTTAGCCAATGGAACATTATCACCCTTTTGACTAATTAGAATTTTGTGTATGGTTTGTTGAGTGGGAAGGTACCCAAATGATTGTGAGGATGTATTAAATGCTCCTAACCATAGTTTCTGATGCTAGATATTTCCCTTGATACTTGACGCCAAGTTTTTCTTGAAGACAAAACATTGTGATTATGGACTTGACTAAAATATGGTATATTTCCTTTTAGGTGGCTACTTGTCGAGATAGTAGCCATGATGAAGATTGAATATCCTTCACATTAATTTCACCTTTGCTTTATCTTCATGTTTGGATCATAGGTCTATGTATAGGTGAAAAACTAATTCAAGACTATTGGTTTTCTTATAGTTTTAATATCAACATAGACCTATAGAAAATATATAAATTTTCATAATATAACATGTCTAAAAAGACCCATCCTTTCTCTATAAAAACCCAACATATATATACATACATATATTCTACTAGAAATGTCAAACACTACTATAAAAATAACTCTACCTGAGTAAAACATGAACTAATGGTCCATAGCTAAGCCTTAATAATAATCCATACATTTTTCTTACATCCCACTACATTACCTAGACCATTTTGTGGAATTTGAACCAGTCCTAATGGCATTAGAAGACCCTATATGTCATGTCCCCTTTTTCATGGACATTGACAGATTTGATGATTGGCCTATTATACGACCTTCGTAGGCTAATAGGATGGATAGAGGGTCATAATGGAGCTTGGATTGACTTTGATTCACAGGATTTCTACATTTGATTTTCATTTGGGCTCTTTCAGACACATTTGGCCTGAGCTCCTACTTTTTAGGGATATTTGATATTCAGTGGAGCGCCTTTATTTTGGTATGGTCTTATGCAGAATCACTCCCTAATTCACCTGCTTCGATCGGTTTGAGGATCCGACGTATATTGAGGGAGATATTAATATTTGATTGATTTAATCAAATATTAATTATTTGGTCTCATTAATAATTAATTATTAATTATTAATTATTTGCTCTAATTCTAAATTAGAAACCCTAATGCTAATTTAAACAAACCCTAATTAGGGCAAGCATATCTTTTGAGGGTATAAGGGTTTCACATGGAGGCCATTGTTCATGATGCATAGATTATTGATTATTGATTTGAAGAAATTCTTCTGTGAAGACTGAGCCAAGGGTTCCAGGATTCCATTGCAGTGGAGAACGTTCCCTCTTCATTGTGTGTGATTTAGAGGCTGTGAGATATCAGCTGATTTATTGCCAAATTGAGAGATAGCTTCATCCAGAAGTTATCACAGAGATACAGATTTGAGAGATAGCTTCATCCAGAAGTTATCACAGAATTCCAGGGTTGAGAGATAACTTCACACAGAAGTTTATCACAGAGCTTTCCAGGTATTTTTTATTTAGTTTTTGATCAAATAAATTATACAGATAGAGGTATTCTGTATTAGAATAGTATATCTTCAGATCAGGTGGTTCAACAATCAGGGGTTAAGAACAGACGGGTTGGTGGCCGTACTAAGTCCGTACAGGTCCGTACAGAGCGCATCAGGCACCGACCTCGGCAGAGAAAGGGCTACAGTGACCGACGTCGGCAGAAATCCGACCGACAGTGACCGCCGTCGGCGATATATCGACCGACGACGGTGCCTGTGTGTCGACACAGAAAGACCGAGACTTCCAGAATTGCAAGTTATTTCCCAGTTTGCATGAATTCAGGGTTTTTAAGACCAGATCTGTAATATTCTTTGATTTGCACAAGAGAGGATTGTATTTGTACTCATCTGAACTAGTGATAAGATCTTTGATCTGTTATTGTAAGATTTACTAGGGTTATTGTTTCTCTGTAATCTGAATTTATTTTGCAAAAATTGGATCTTTGACCAGAGTTTTATAGTTTATATATTCCCTGTTTGAAGGGGATATTACAGTGGTATCAGAGCTTTGGTCTTTGGTATCAGAGTTTTGTGTCTTTCATATATCTCTATTGGAAGGGGATATTACACTATAAGACATTATATTTAATGGTCAAAAATAACTTCCCAACCTTTATTAAGAATCCTAGGCATGTATTTAATCTAATTGGTTGTCAAAAACTGACCTAGCTCATTGACAAGTTGAATCAATTCACTACATCAATTTTAATTTATATGAAGACCCATAGATCATTGATCTCTTGCTATTTGAATGAACCTTTAACACTTGTCATGTATACATTTGCCTTTAAGATTCACTAACTCTTTGACCAATTCTCATCGTTAGATCCAAATGTATGATTCAACATAGACCATTGATCTATTGGGACCCATTGTCTGAACACTAATGGTTAATTCATAATCTTAAATTTGACATCCTTACTCCCATCAAATGCACTCACATGACCATCATTAATGATTACATGATCATAAAATTTAAGCTTAGTAAGGTTGTCTTGTTCTATCCTTAAAAATGATGTTTATGGAAACATCTACCATTTTTGACCAACTTTTCAATTATATAACTTAAGGTGCAAAGATCATGGGTTACCAAACTTACAGCGAAGGGATCTAATGTTGAAAATAAAAAATCCTTTAAGTGAAGATATTGGCTATCAAAAACTGACCTAGTTCATTGAAAAATTGACACAATTCACTCCAATTTTAATTTGTATGAAGACCTGTGGATCATCGATATCCTCCTAGTTTAATGTACCCTTGACACTTTTTATGTATACATTAACCTTTTAGATTCATTGACTCTTTGACCGGTGCTCACTCTTAGATGTAAATGTATAACACAACATGGATTATCGATCTGCTGGGACCCACTATTTGAAAATCAATATCTAGTTTATCATCTTAAATTTGACATCCTCGCTCCATCGAATGACACTCATATGACCATCACTAGTAGTTGTATGACTATTAAATTTAATCTTAGTAAGGTTGTCTTGTTCCATCCTTAAAAATGATGTTCTCACATATGTCTACCATTTTTTACCAACTTTGAAATTTTATAACTTGAAGTGCAAAGATCATGGGGGAATCAAACTTCTAGAAAAGGAACCCAATACTACAAAGAAAAAACCCTTTTGATCCGCTAGTCCCATGAGCTTTCTAGGTGAATATATTAAAGTTTTAATTGACTGATTTGTATCCATTCTATGTGATGTCCTAATGATAGTCAAGATTTTTTGCATAAGTATGGGAAACTTAGTTAAAACATGCATTAGGAGCCAGCTTTTCCCATACATATTCATTTTCACTTTGGCAGAGGACCTGGGATTTGGTGTATATGATTTTGGCACAAAAGTTAACAAATATTTTTGACCATTTTCTCTTAATCTTCTACATGTGCAAGATCTAGCTTTAGTAAATTGCCTACTTTTGTTTTTTGCATGCTTCATCATATCTTGCAAGAATTTTCTATGTGGGCCAAAAATGGCCAACATCTTTGGTGACTTGTAGGGAAGTATGTCTATTATGCTTTGAGAACCTATACCATCGTCTTATTTAGTCTATTGGGTATGGAGTCATCAAATTCTACAACTAGTTGAACCTCTCTTTTGAAGCAACAAGGATCAAAAGAAATAAAACACAAAAAAATGCCTGAGGCACTTTGGAAAAAAAATAGAACATAAAAGAAAAGTGCAAAATGTACCTAGAGGAAAGCAAAATCTAATCTAACATGTACAATATGTTATAATGGATGTAATGTTATTCAATAACAGGGATTCAAATGAATGCCATTGACTAGGATGGGTAATACCTCTCCATCAAATTGAGAATGTTGAAAAAAATTGTGTTCTTTTAATCCATGGATCAAATAAGGACCACTCCATAAGATATCAAACTTGGTATGCTTGCCTAGTTTGGCCTTATTCAAATCCCATTTGAGGACTAGGTCCCCTTCCTCAAAGATCCTTGCTATATATTTTTTGTCAAAATCCTTATTGACCTAAGCTTTATGTGATTCCAAAGTTTTTATATCAAGGTCTTTGGTCTCTTCCAACACCATGAGTTATACCATCCTCACATTCATGGGATCATCCTCCATCTGTAGACACTGAAATCGTGTCTACCCCCTAGGTCATCTTTCACCCTTGGCCCCCCTTGGCCCATGTCCTAACCCTTGTCCTAGCCCCCTCCATTTATCAAATTAAAATAATTAAATATTTGGCCCTCTTCCACCTCAACCATGCCACCTTGGATCCCCTCCTTGGATCCCCCCACCTCTCTCCTAGCCTTTATTGTCTAAATCTCCCCTTTATCCTTCCTCCCGCGTCCATTTATGCCTCCTCTGACCATTTTCCCACGGCCCCTTGACCCAGCAGTGTGCAAGAACAGACAGAGGCTAATTTTAGCCTCTGTTCCCATTCTTCAGCCACCGACGTCGGTCATTATGCGGCCGACGTCGGCGATTCTATCGGCATCGGCAGCCTTCAAGACCAATTTATACAACCATTCCCCCCCTCACAAACAAAACTCTCTTGATGCTTTTGCATTGGTATTTTCTTCTCCTCCCCCTCATATAGCAACACCAGTAGCTACAGGCACCTTGCAAGAATAGCTCCAAGCATCAGCTCCATTTGCAGGTCCTTCAACAGCTCTGACAACAAATTTTTCCATTCTTCAATTAGCAAGCAAGAGGTAAGCACAGTGTTGTTTTCTATTTCATTTCTTGTTGAAGATATCTATTTAGCTAACCACTACCAAGACCTTCCCTGTCCTTCCCATGAGAGGTTGAAAGGCCTTCTCAGACCCCTGCCTCTCATTCATTACCCTTTGTGCTTCTGGTTCCCAACCAGTCACGTTCCCAAACAACATTCTCAGTCCCTCAGACCCAAAACAAGTCCCTCAAACCCCTAGGCAATCTCTCAAACCTCTAAATAGACCTCCCTGACCCTCAGACGAGACCATAGTCCATTCTGTAGACTAGAAACTAGCCTATAACCTGACAAGACCATGTCTAAGACTACTGCCCTGGCCGACCTCGTCCATTTCCCCTATCGACATCAGCATCCTAACCAATGTCGATGACCTTACCTGACTGACACCGATAATACCACCAATGTTGGCAACTGTGCAAAGCAGATTGCTACTAAATAGATACGCATTTGCCTTAAGTTCTTTCTTTCTATTTTTCATCATTTATCACTTTCTATTTCTGATTAGCATTTTGTTTTTAATAGTGGACTGTCATCCTCCAAGAAGCCTTTGCGCTTCTAGGACCAAGCTCTTGCTTGGTAGTCCACCCTTTTGTCATCTAACGTTGTTTGTGTTTAGTGTCTTTCTCTTTCAGGTGTCATCCTCCACAACCAAAGAGGAGTTCCTACTATCGTCTAAATTCTGGTGCACACGTCTACAATCCAGGTACATACAAACCCTCATCCTTCTTCTTAGTTTCTCATCTTTCCTTTCTTGAATGTGAAAAGCGAATCTAGCATAAAAACATTCTGGCACGCCCAGTGGGACCATGGGGTCTCCCTCGGGTTCCTTTTCTTTCTATTCATATAGGTGCATTAGGTTCCTCCCTTTTCACCTCTTTCTTCTCTTCTAAATGACATCATAAGCAGGATTAAAAGGAACCTTTCTTTCTTTTCTTGCATTTCAAACTAGTCAAAAATCATATCCTTCAACCCTTTCTCAACTTGTTTTCATTCAAACTCACATTTCAACTTGGGCTTAAAACACATTGCATATCATTTCTGCTTGCTTGCATTTCTTAGTCCACACCTAGTAATTAACAAATCACATCATGAATTAATTGTAGTCCACTTGATGTTACACGACCAAACCACTTGCACTGAATCAAACATAAAACTTACCTGAGACAAGGCCCAACTGGGATTTCATCACCCAACAGATACCTTACCGATCCCAGCGATCCTACTTGGATTTCATCACCAAGGTGAAAGCCCACTCTATTCTCTGGCAGAGTCTAATCTTTAGGGAAAGTATATTTTGGCTAAGCAAGACCAGCTTATCACTGGGCTCGTGAAGTGAGGGGAGCTTGCTCCTTAGCACCAAGCCATGTACGGAACCTAACCTAGACTCTTGAGTTCCTAAACAAACCTGAAACCATCCATAGACTACCTCTTCTAGGACCCTTCTAACAGCCAACCTCCCCAAACATCACTTTAAGTCATAAGCCACACGAGCTTAATAATTTATTTCTAGGGATTTAACGCTTAGGCTCTACTTGTGTTCATCTTTTCTATTCTTATCTACTTGTTTGAGCTAGTGAGGACGTTCTTCTTCCTTTTTTTCAAAAACTCTCAAATCTTTTGGGTTTCTGGAAACCACAGTCACTGACATCAATTTTACCACCGACGTCGGTAACATTTTCTCGCCGGCATCGGTTATCTGACCGACATCGGCCATATCCTCTCACCGACATCAGTTTTTCAACTGACGTAGGCCACTATCACAGTTCTTTTTTTTTTCAAAACAATTGTCTTAAAACTTGCCCCTTTTTCTGCCAAAACCCCATTTTGAGTTTTTGAAACTGAAAAAACACAGTTTTTGAAGCCTGACCTTTCTTGCCTTGAATGGTTCTGACTCGCAGTCAAGCCAAGGCTCTAGTCAACCATGCAAGGCATCAACCACTTCCGTCTACTCTATCCATAACCGGTCCTATAATGGAGTTCCACTCAGAGACTGAAAGAACTCCTCTCGCCCAACCCCGCCCCAGACTCTTATTATCCCAGAAGGGGACCAAGATTTTGCACGATTCTTGGACCTCAACGTCAAAGCCTTGTAGCACTATCTCGCGCATAGTTGAATGCGAGACTCTTTAGGCAACCCAATCTATGGGATGCTGACTTTCTTAGTCGAGACAATGATCACATCAACAGCATCTACAATTTAACCTATAGACAATCAAGCCAACACCTCGACTAATAACCCAACCGTGTCCTACCTTCAAAATTTAGCCTCTCCTTCTAAACCTACCTCCATGGGGGTTTCGATACCCCCTCAACCTCAAACCACTCAACCAAATCTGACACGTTTCCAAAACCTAGTGGTCTCTATCCCCCCTACTCTTACACCTATCAACACAAGAGTAACTCTCTACCCTTCAACAAGTGTGGCCACTCCTCAACCATCTTTGATGGCCCCTATCCAATTTTTGCCTACTAACCCCATAACACAAGTGCCCTTGGCTTCAACTTCCACCCCAATAACTAGCTACCCATATGTTACATCTATGCAACCAACCACATCATATGCCCCTCTCAATATCTTTCAAGTGCCTTATAATCTAGGGGGCACTCCACCCACCAATCCGTCAGCAGATATCATCAAAATGCTGATGGACAAGATGTCTAGCCTAGAGACCTCCATTTTTGGCTCACGCAATGCTCTCTCATACGAGCAGATTTGCAACAAACCCATCCATCCTTCCATCCCAATCAGGCCATATCCCAGCCAGTGGGAACTTCCTAAATTTTCTCGCTTTCAAAGCAAGGAAGACCCACAACAGCACTTACAGGCATTCAGACATGCCTATTACCTTATTACCCATGACGATGCATTACTTTTACACACGTTTCCTATGTCTCTCTCTGGTGTTGTGCTTGACTGGTACAACTCTCTTGCTAGCCATTCCTTCTTCACATTCACACAGTTGGCCCAGCTCTTTCTTGATCACTTCTCCATCAACATCACCAAGAAGGTCTCGATCACAGACCTCTATTCTATCCACCAATTCGAGGATGAATCCATAGCTGACTTCATTACTCGCTGGAGAGGCCTCATCAATCAACTCTCTTTTTCCTTACCCCAACCCAAACTTATTGAACTTTTCTCTCAAGCCTGTGCCAAACATATTTCTTCCACCTTACGGGTTCAGACCTTCCGCACCTTCAATGAAGCCTTCACGATGGCCCACAAACTTGAATTACGTGCCATCAAGGAGAATAAAGTCAAGTTGTGGAGCAAGAATCCCAACTCTAAGACCAATGACTCCTCTTCTTCTAAACCTTCATCATCCAATCCTAAGTCTAAAGCTTTAGATAATGTTGTGGTTGTCAGACCTTCATCCTCTTTGCCTTCAACCAATCAGCCTGAGCCATCCACATCTCAGAGCGCCACCCACCAATTCAAGGAAAGTGGAGCATCAGGGATTGTGGAAGCATCTTAAAGCTCTTCAACATGCCCATGCCCTCTCGTCTTATGCTGCCAATCCTCCCAAGGTAGAATCTCCCAAGACTCTCAACAAAGACCAAACTCCCGCTTCTAAACCCATATCTACCCCATCTAAACCTATCAAGTCACTTGGTGTTTGCCCTGTCTCTACCCTCACTCACCCGCAAGTGAAGGTGGACTTAGACCAAACCTTGACCAATAGTAGTCTTCCAACCAAGTCGAAGAAGACTGCCAGACCATAGAAGTGAACGCCTCCTCCCCTGTCATGATTACCTTCCATTTTGGGCCCCCATCCTTCGACCCTAACCAGAGTCCTTTCCACTCTGACCTCTAATCAAAACCGATTGCTGCCTTTGCTTCCTTTGCCTACCTCTAGCCTACCCTCTCCTAAAAAGGTGGTACCTCTCACAAAGAAAGTGTTGTCTCTACCTGTCACTGCACCATCAACCCAAAAGGTGGTATGGAAACTTCCTCCAACTCCGCCGAAGCAAAAGTCACCAGCATCGCACACATCAACTAGCATGGACCCTTTAGTGGGCTCATACTCATTGATATTACACAAAATTTTGTAGACTTCTAGCATAACCCTTCCACCCATCAGGCCTATTCAACCTCTCAAGTCCAATCCCTCTTGGTTTGATGACATGAAGATTTGCTTATAACATCGTATGCCAGGACATTATATCGAGACTTGTTGTGCCCTCAAGGTTGTCACTCCCTGCTATATGGAGAAGGACACTCTTCTCCTTGAGGACACTCTTGACCGACCCTCGACACCTTCCCATCCAACCTCTTCAACCACATCAACATCTCACCAGTAGGCCATGACCCCTTCTTCACCTCCTATCTTTGAAATCAATGCTATCCACATAACCACTAGGTCACAAAAGGACAAGGTAAAAGAAAAAGCTTCCATTCCTTGGACCTACCCTTTCATCAAACCACCTCTAGCGCCCAAGCCTAAAATTTCTATCCTTAGCACATCTCAACCCTCTTCTTCTTCCTCTTCTGGGCCGATTCATGACTCCATGTTGAAACAGCTTCACCAGATGCCTATGAAGATGTCCCTTTATGACCTCATCCAAACCTTGCATCAGCATCATCAGGCCCTCATCTAAGCCTTGTAGATAGCGGAGGTCTAACCCGAGGACCCCCAACCACTCACTTCCCTCATCCACTCTTTATCTCCTGTTGCCTCCATCACATTCAGCAATTCTGAGATTCCCACATCCAACATGGAAGATTAGGATGCTGCCCTCTCCATCACTGCCCATGTTGATCGAGCATGCATTAACATGTTATGATCGATGGAGGTGTTAGCATCAACATTATCTCCACCCATGCCTTTGATCAGTTGGCTATTCCCAAGAATTGCGTCTCCAAAACTGACGCAATCTTGCACTCCTTTAATGACACCACCGCCACGACCATTGGCACAGTCATTCTTCACATTTGTGTTGGTCCACTCACAATCCCAGAGCTCTTCTATATCATTGAAGGAGAGTTTTAATACAACATGTTGATGGGTCGACCCTGGATCCGCGCCATGGCTTGTGTCCCCTCCACCCTGCACCGTTGTGTGAAATTTGAGCACAATAGGCAAGTCCACACCATTCCTGCTGACCCTTCACCCTTCAAAACTTGTAACACAACCTACCATCCAAATGATGTCCTCATTCCTATCAATCCATCAACCCCGGCACCGCCTCCATCCGTAGAAGCTTTGACTAGTTCGCAACCAGCGGTCGCCCTCACCCCTCCTCTTCAAACGACTACCAAAGACCCCTTAGAAGACATCTTTCAGTGACTTTCACTTGGGGAATATCACTTTCTTACTTTAGACATGTTCCAAACTCTACAAGAGTATGGATGCCTTCACCATAACCCCAGTTATGACCATCATATCGGGATGGTCATGCCTTATGGTCCTCCTCACCTCCGAACCAATCTTGTCTATGGGGGGCTCAATCAAACTCCTACTGATGGCAACCCTCTCTCTTCACCCCAACCATTCACATCAGACTTCTCATTTCCTGGCAACCCCACCTTTGCACACACTTACCTTTATAGGTGTGCATGGAAGGGTTTTGGTTTCATACACTATGAGCAGGGCTCCCATCAATCCATCGAGCTGCTCAATGATGACGATGCCAAGAAACGGTATGGCCTAGGATATCACGACCCCACTCAGGCCTCTATAGACCTTTGCCCTAAGCCAACCATTGACCAATCTCCTCCAGGCTCACCCAAGTCTCTCCTGCTTGTCTTTTCTCCATCTTGTTCATCTAACCCATTTATCATCTACACTAGGTGTTAAACATTCTTCCTACCACCAAATGACTAGGGGGAGTTTGACTTTATACTGCCTATCATGACCTTGACCAAACATCAATCACACATCGACCATGACCTCAATCAATCATCAAACTAGACATCAACCAGACATTGACCAAGTCTTAACCAAGTACCAATCGACCAAGCCTCAACCAGATGTTCAACCAAACAATGACCAAACATCAACCAGTCAAACAATCTGACAACATATCAATTGACTTCATGTCCAACATCAACCAACTTCTTAATCATCTTCAGCATTTCACCAATATGGAGCAAAGTAAATGAGGCAAGTTTTCCCCTAACTGCCTTAGACCTTTCATCATCACGCACAAGTATGGGTTAGGGACTTATCATCTATCTTCTCTCGACGAACGGCCAAAACCTGAGCCTCTTAATGCCTTACATCTACAACCATTCTACTGTTAGTTGAGTACTCATCCACTTGACATTTAACTTGATCTCATCCCTTGAGCAATCCCCATCCTCTTAATCCTCATTCCTTTTAACCCTATTCCCCTAAACAAATCCTCTATAACCCTTTTATGATGCATGGATGTTTTGTCCTAATAAAAGGGAGCCCTTGAACTTCTATAGTCTTGTCCATGACTCCAAATTCTGTCAAAAAAAATTGAGATGTCAAAACATATCCAAGGCCATCAAATCAAATCAAAAAGTAGATTGCTCCCTCGAAGGACAGCTATACTATCATTGATGTAGCTAATAGACTACTCCCTCGAAGGATAGCTATTCAAACTTATATAAAGCAAAGATATAGACCACTCCCTCGAAGGATGGCTATGATTAAATCTTGCTACAAATAGCACTTTCTTAGAAGCTTCCTGCATCGATCAGCTTCACAAATGACCACAAAGCAAAATGACATCTCTATGTAGGCTTCTCGCATTGATCAGTCTGCACCAAAAAAAAATGGGTCATGGACTTGGCTTGTAGTTGTCTCAGGGTCTCCTATAAAAAGGGGCAAGGTTATCCCTGCTCATAAAATGGGTTACCCTATCCTCCTCCTATCATAACACCTGCTCAAGGGACTTCGAGCTCACTTTAATGTCAAAGTGATTCAATTACCATTCTAACACAACCATGGTCAACGACGCAATGCATGAATGGGGCTCTTTGTTCTAATAACCCCTATCTATGCTATCATTCTGGTCCTTGTCAATGAAAGGGCTATTATGCCTTTCACTTTCTGCTTACACTTTGGTCACATTCAAACTTCATCATTTGTCAAATCAAATCAACTCGACTCTTTTTAGACCACTCACATAACCTATTCACACTAGTTTCTATGGATACCAATACACATGGAAACTATAAACCACACAATTTATGTTAAGCATAAACCAATACTTGCTGAAGCATAAATAGACCTCAATTCATTTTTAGCATACATCCATCACGAATATGGAAAATTGCTAGGGATGAAAGACCCCTCAACCAATGTTACAACATACACTATTTGGAAAGGGCTGTATCATCTTTTCCTCCTCATCATTTCGACACATGACCAAACCAATCATCGACCAATCTTCTCAACTAGTCTAAACTACATTGGTCTGAGGCCCTTAAGACAAGGGCTATGTAGGCAACACTCAGTTGACATGGGGTCTCCTAGGGTTAGCTCGGCCATCCTCTTCATCACTTTCTTCCATCCCATTCTCTCGTGACCTGTCAATCATATCACAGTTAGTCACATATTTTCATAATCATTAGCATAATCATTTTCATCATGTCCATCCATAGTCATTAAACATCACCATTTAATCTAAAAATCATAACCATTCACATTGAATATCAACATCAATATCATTAATCATCATCATATAACCATTTCATTAAACATCACATTCATCATCACATTAGTCATCATAATCACAAACATAGCATCATAGCATCATCATTATACACATCATATCAAAACATGCATCAAATCAAAGTGCCATAAACATTAAACGCATCCATACAATTTCTCATAACTCATGTCAATAATCCAAAATAATATCATCATATATATCTCAAAGTTTTACACAATTGCACAATCTGTGCATCTCTCTCTCTCAACAAAATCAAGTATATCTCACATCATTAGCTCGCAGACTAGTATATACATAGCAACAAAATCTGCCCTCAAGGTTGTGCCTATGGTGGTGGTGGCAGTGGCTGGGAAGATGTTGTATCCTCTCCCCCCTCTGATCTGTGCCATCTATGTGAATCTGTAGCAGTCACCCATGACATAGACCACTGTCAGCTCAGCTCTACCCTCATATTTGAGTATCGTTGTATCTGAGGAAACCCCCTAATAGCTCCCTCATAATATGCGATCTCATCCAACGCATTATTATATCTAACTATAGATACAGTCTACGATAGACCCATCTACCCTGCTGCTGTCCCCTGCACCAAACCCTATGGCTGTGAAAACCCTAGCTGCACTGACGCTGACTATGTGGGCTGCTAAACTAGCTACTGAGGTGGATGCTGAATTAGACCATGTCCTGCCAATGCATGTGCCTAGGTTGTGGCCAGCTGACCCTACAAAATAGTGACCTATCCTGTCAAAGTAGCCACTCGACCTGTCAACCCTGCCATCTCCCCCTATAATCCTATGACTTGGCTCTCCAAAATGGTTGCTTGTCCTTATGATGCATCCCTCACCTGGATGGTAGCATCTCTCTCCTATCTGGCAGCATCTCTCTCCTACCTCACCATATCTCTGTCCCTGATCACAGCCTACAAATTCGACTGGGGACCCACCTGTACACCTATGTACCATCTTATCCACCATGCTGTGTAAGCCTCTATACACCCTGGGTCAGCTATCCTAGGTCCTATCAGCAACTCCTCCAAAATCTAGCCCCTCTATCTCCTCTACCAGTGGGAGTGGCACCTCTATATCATCCTACCTGTACTGCAAGAATGCGGGAGGTACATCCTGTAGCAGCCCATACTGGCTCCACACTCTCTCTGTTGGGATCCTCTTGAGCTCACCAGCTCACCTGCCTCTGACCCATCACATGCTTTGAGTTCCGACCATCTGCTCATTGTAGTCTCTGAATGTTGGATATACCAAGTATGGTCTCCAAATGATGTCTGCTGGAATCAGGGCCTCTAATACCCCTCGGTAGTGGTTGATATCCCTGACCACTCCATCCACTCGCATATGTGCCATCATCTCATGCCATCACCTGAATCTGACCCTAAAGCTAGCCTGGATCACCACTGGGAGGTTGAGAGGTTGTGTAACCATGATATGCTTGTATGCCCAGCAGTGCAGAAGGTGGCCTACACACAGACTATATCGTCACCACCGACTGATGCTCCATAACTCTCTATATACCTAGGCTAAAAAGACGGGTGCCCAGGCAAACACTGTCTACTACTCCAGTATGTCCATCAAAACCCTAGTCATGGTGGTTGGGAACCTACCTCCCTTAGCATCCGTTAACACATAGACTGTGATGCTGATCATCATTAGGACAGCCAGCTGATGTACGCCCTCATCTACCACGTATAGAGGCTCATAAGCAAAATTGGCTAAATGGTAGCTCATCTCCGTGACGTGCTCCCCAAATAGCATAACCATGTGTATATCATGCACCTCTCTTGAACACGCATAGATGTCAGCTCTATGTACCGGTAGCCACAAAATATGGTACACATCCTCGACCGTGACTGTCATCTCACCTGTGGGCAGGTGGAAGGTGTTGGTAGCATGGTCCCACTACTTGATCAACACCACGATGAGGCTCACATCCCTCGCCACTCTATAGTAGCGTCTCAGCCCGCCTATCCCCACTACACTCATCTACGCCCACTCCTCGATCGTCACGCCTCTGCGCATCCATGTCAGCAAGGTCAGGAGGCAATCCCACAGCATCAGAGTCTACCTCACCTACATCCATCAACAGTCAATCTCATGTTAAAACTATTCCTACTCTTCCTATTTGACCAACCATTCTGACCATCTATGCCTAACCTGACACCTGAGAAGCCCTTGGCATAGCTTCGACCTTTTGACTTGACCATTTTTCACCACCCTTTCTGACCAGGCAGCCACCGACATCGGTTAGCATGCTAGTGATGGCACTCACATAACTGATGTCGGTCACTTAGTGACCGACACCAGTCACTGGTCAGTCGATGTCAGCGAACCCACTGACGTCAGCGACTGGTTCGACTTTAGGGCCGAACAAGGTGAGCCCTAAATTTAGGGATTCCCCTTGTGGACTCCCTAACCCCCCCAAATCACTCCTAAATCATCCCTAATCTATCCTAGACCCCCTACCCACCTTCATAACTACCCTCCCCCTCAATTTCTACCTAAAGCAACCAAAAATTCAAAAATCAAATCAAAACAAAAATCAACCAAATAGGGCTCAGAGACCCTCCTACCTCATCTCGACGTTGTTGGCATGGTGGCACGATGGGTGCTACTGGTGGTGGACCCCCCACGGATCCTCTACTCCCCTCTGCCATCTCCTTTACGTCTCCCTCTCTGCAATCTCCTCCTAGCCCACAAATGTCTTTGCAACCTCCAATCTCTCTCCACGTGCCTCTCTCTCTCCACTAATGTTTCTCAGACCCCTTGCACTGCACCTCGGTTAACCTAGTGTCACTTTCACTCACTTGGCTCGAGAGCTCTTTTCTCTTAGTCAACAAAATCACAAATGACTTTTGGTGGGCTGCCAATCCAGTTTTGTCAGATTTGGCAGGCCACCGACGTCGGCATAGTCGTGCCTTAGTCTGCCGACGTCGGCCTATTTCTATCGACATCATTCCCTTTGGTTCACTAACGTCGGTGGACTTCAATCCTCCTTTTTTCATCACATTGCCCCACAATCATGCCCCCAATCAATCAGTTCTCTAGACCAAGTCCTCTTGGCCTCCTGGGGTACCCTTGAGATCACTTTTGCCTCCACCTGCCTTGACCATCCGACCTTGGAGATCATGACCATCTCTTGTGACCACGACCACTTCCAAGACAACTTTGCCTTGGTTGTTTTTACTTGTATGCTACCTCGTGACTGGTTAACAAAATTGTGTGTAGCCCATATTTATGACCTTCACAAGTATAGGATTGTAAGCTGATTGATCCCCACTACTTATGGCATTTTCATGTTTCTAGGAGCACTTCCTGAGCCTAAGATACCTGGAACATGATGACCATTGGAGCTTTAACTTAGATTGAATAACCCGATTAGCTATAACCAAATGCTAGGGCCCAATTATTTCAATTTTGGCACTCCTCGACCTTGACCTGTGACAATTTGACCTATCCATCCCGTGAAGTGGTATACATGCAATCACGACTATTGTAGCGGTTCACACTCACCCTCTCTCTATTCATCTCTCTTTCAAATTGACACTTGATCTCGGGTTCACTTCCTTCGACTCTCGCTTTGAGGGGGGAACACCTCATCCCATACCTGGGGCAACCAACTCCTATTTTTGTCTTGCAGTTCATCAAGAACAACCAACAAGACAAAAAGGGGCAAATGTAGACACTAGAATCATGTCTACCCCTAGGTCATCTTTCACCCTTGGCCCCCCTTGGCCCATGTCCTAACCCTTGTCCTATCCCCCTCCATTTATCAAATTAAAATAATTAAATATTTGGCCCTCTTCCACCTCACCCATGCCACCTTGGATCCCCTCCTTGGATCCCCCCACCTCTCTCCTAGCCTTTATTGTCCAAATCTCCCCTTTATCCTTCCTCTCGCATCCATTTATGCCTCCTTCAACCATTTTCCCATGGCCCATTGACCCGGCAGTGTGCAAGAATGGACAGAGGCTAATTTTAGCCTCTATTCCCATTCTTCGGCCATCGACGTCGGTCATTATGCGGTCGACGTCGACAATTCTGTCAGCGTCGGTAGCCTTCAAGACCATTTTCTGCAACCATTCCCCCCCTCACGAATAGAACTCTCTTGATGCTTTTTCATTGGTATTTTCTTCTCCTCCCCCTCATACAACAACACCAGCAACTATAAGCACCTTGCAAGAATAGCTCCAAGCAACAGCTCCATTTGCAGGTCCTTCAACAGATCTGACAACAGGTTTTTCCATTCTTTAATCAGCAAGCAAGAGGTAAGCACAGTGTTGTTTTCTATTTCATTTCTTATTTAATCTATCTATTTAGCTAACCACTACCAAGACCTTCCCTGTCCTTCCCCTGAGAGGCTGAAAGGCCTTCTCAAACCCCTGCCTCTCATTCATTCCCCTTTGTGCTTCTTGTTCCCAACTAGTCACTTTTTTGGACAACATTCTCAGTCCCTCAGGCCCAAAACAAGTCCCTCAGACCCCCAAGCAATCTCTCAAACCTCTAAATAGACCTCCCTGACCCTCAGATGAGACCACAGTCCATTTTGTAGACCAAAAACCACCCTGTAACCTGACAAGACCCTGTCTAAGACTACTGCCCCCCAATCAACCTTATCCATTTCCCCTATCGACGTCGGCATCCTAACCGACGTCAGTGACCTTACCTGACTGACGCCGGCAATACCACCGATGTCAGCAACTATGCAAAGCAGATTGCTGCTAAACAGGTATGCATTTGCCTTAAGTTCTTTCTTTCTATTTTTCATCATTTATCACTTTCTATTTCTGATCAGCATTCTATTTTTAATAGTGGACTATCATCCTCAAAGAATCCTTTGCGCTTCTAGGACCAAGCTCTTGCTTGGCAGTCCACCCTTTTGTCATCTAACGGTGTTCATGTTTAGTGTCTTTCTCTTTTAGGTGTCATCCTCCATAACCAAAGAGGAGTTCTTGCTATCATCTAAATTCTGGTGCACACGTCTACAATCTAGGTACGTACAAACCCTCATCCTTCTTCTTAGTTTCTCATCTTTCCTTTCTTGAATGTGAAAAGCAAATCTAGCATAGAAACACCATCAACTCAAGCTGATGAACTAACTCTAATGTAAGCAACACAAAGGAGATATGCAATTTGGCTTCCCTTTCATACACAAGAACATATGGAGAATTACCAATGTTAGTTTTAGGTGTCACCTTATCATCCCATAAGGCTATTTTTAGCTTGGTGTGCCATGTTCTCTGATTTTATTCCATGCTCCTCTTGATGATTCTTAGTAAATTCTTGTTTTTGGAATCTATCAGTCCATTTCCTTGAGGATAGTAATTAGAAGGACTATTGAAATAGATACCCAATTTAAGAGTTCATCCACTTGTCTTTATACCAATGAATTCCAATCCATTATCATAAATTATGGTGGTTGGGATACCAAACCTAGTTATGAGGCTATCATATAAATCCAAGACTATAACCTCACTAGATTCCTTCAGAGTAATATCTTCCACCCACTTGCTAAATTATTCATTTGTAGTGAGCACCCATGTATGCCCTACACTTGATACTGGATTGATCATCCTTATGAAGACTAACCCCCATTACATGAAGGGTTACTCCACTTGAATAGGATTGAGTGGAAGGGCTTATAGATTTTGATTTCCTACAAAGAGGGCACACTTCTGGCATTTTATAACCCATGCATGAGAATATTTGAAAATTTTGGGGTAGTAATAACCAGCCCTCATTACTTTTACTATACTGGTTTTGGGTGTGAAATGGCCTCCTACAGGTCAATAATGAAACTACTCCAAGAGTTTGGTTACTTGGTCATTATCTATGCATCTAAGGAACACCCCATTAAGGTCATTTCTAAAAATGACACCATTAATTAATTCATAAAGTATAGATTAATGCCTAAAATACCTTATTTTGGGTCTATCCAAACCTTGGGGACATTCTCCTATTGCTAAGAAGTGAGCCATATCTTTAAGCTAGCTCTTCTGAGGTGGGAGTGCACATGCTTGTGAGTTGCCTTAGGTCACTAGAATAGCTTCATTATATTCTTTGAGATCATTCACCATGTATTCACATAATCCCTTGCATATAACTAGCTTCTTGACCTTGATTTATAAATCATATTCCATGACCTTTGTTATTTAACCTACTCTCTTCTCACTTAAATATTTGTTAAGGAGGGAATCCCCAACTTGAAGATGAGACACCATAAGATGGATCATGTTATTGGAGAGCATGGGCCTAAATTTCTTGAGTATTATCAAGGTTTCAAAAACTTATTTCTCAATGAAAGTGTACCTCACCTTATATCCTCCAAGCCCCTGACTGAAAAAGGCAAATGGTTGCTCCATTGCTTCACTATTTTTCTGCATTAGCATAGTTGATATGTTATCAATGTTAGCAAAGGTTTACAAGATGAAGTCTTTGGAGAAATAGAGATTTAAAGGTGAGGGTGCTTAATCAATAGCCTACTTGATGATTTCAAAAGTTTTCCTACCTTCATCAGGCCAAGAAAACATGTGGCTTTTCTTTAGCATAGTGGTGATAGGCTTGACCTTGTATGCAAAATTAGGTATGAACCTTCTCACAAAGTTGACCTTCCTAAGGAAGATCTGGATCCCATTTCTATGCTTTGGTAAGGATAAGGCTAAGATAACACTTACTATATTATGGTTTAATGGATAACCCTTCTTTTGAAACAATATGGCTTAGTAATTTTCCCTCATGCATAGAAAACACACATTGTTTGGGGTTTAAATAGATCCCATACTCTCTGTATCTTTGGAAAACTAGCCTTAGATGGTCTATGTGATCAATGGAATTCTTGGATAAGACTGTAATGTCATCTAGGTAGACTATCACCATTTGATTTATAAATCCATTGCCATTGCCCTTTAAAAGGTTGCCCCAACATTAGATAATCCAAAGGGCATCTTATGATAAGTAAAAGTCCCTCACTTGGTGGTGAAGGAAGTCTTGTACTGGTCCTCTTCTCTCACAGCACTTGGTTATAACATGAGTATCGATATAGGAGAGAGAAACATTATAAACTAACAACTATTTGTAGGAGTTGTTCCATGGATGGTAGAGGGTAGTGGTATTTCAAAGAGACCCTATTAAGATCTCTAAAGTCCACACATAGTTTGATCTCCCCACTCTTATTTCTAATAGTTACCAAATTAGCTACACATAAAGAGTGTTTAATGGGGAAGATGATCCTAGATCCACAAGCTTAGTCAACTCCTTTATAATAAGCTATTCAACCTTGGGATTGATGGGCCTCTACTTCTACCTGATAGGCTTGGCATTAGCCTCTAGCTCAATGGTATGATGTGATAGATTGGGATCAAATCCCTTTAAGTCACTATTTTTTTAATAAAAAATATTTGTATATTCCTTATAGATCTCTATAAAATCATGCTTTTTAGCTTTAGTGCTTACCTTTCCAAGCTTAAGAATCTTGTCCTCAAAGATAATAACTCTTTCACAGCTCTCTTCATTAGTTGACATCCCTGCTTTATCCTTATTCATATAGTCCCCTTCATGAAAAATGCCCTCTATCATTACTATCCCTTTAGGAAGCTTATTGGACCTTAATTAGATAATATTCTCCCCATACTAATGCTATAACTTTTCTTGATTGAGGGAGGATAATTCTACTTCTTGCTACAAGAAACATGCAATATATTTATCATTTTCAAAGACCTTATAGTGAGTTTCATTATTTGAAATTGATGGTATTATTACCATTTTGACATGTGGTTGAAAATTGGTTCTTTTAGTTCATTGGGGATGTCAAAATGAGCCCCCACAATTGCTAGCTTGTTATAATGTTGATTTTGGCCTCTCAACACTGATTATATGTTGAAATCCTCAAAGTCCTCAATGAAGTCCCATACCTTATGTTTTTAAGACTTAATTAGTAGGTTTTTAGTGGCATTCTAACCTCTAACTTAGTGTAAAACCAATTTTATATCCCCATAGACTTATAGTTACTTGATATTTCTCTTATTGGCCCATTGAAGGCCATGGATGAGACCCTCATATTCTATTTCATTGTATGAGTAGTTGAATTCAAACTTGTATGAAGAGAAGTACTTATAATTTTAATGGGAAATTATCATGACACCTACACCCACCACATGCTTTCTCCTTGAACCATCAAATAAAAACTTCCATAGACCACTAGGATCTTATTGAGGCTTTATGATCGATTGTATAGGTTGGTCTTCATGTAAACAAAAAACTCCCAAGTCTCTTTCTTCAACACCTTCTAAGGGGTCCACTAGTTGGTTATCATTCCACAATTCATATGGGAATGTTTTTGGTACTTTTTTTGGATGAGTGTTCAAATATTACCCCATTACAAATTCATCCTCATCAATGATGGTGCAATTGATGTTGACACTATCTAGCCCATAAGGTTCTATTACTAGTACTAGATGGTTTAGGATAAGATCCATCAAGTTTTATCACTACATTTTACTATAGCTCATATTTCAAACCAAGATAATTACCTATGGTCTTTTGCATCACTAAGGTACTATCCCTACTATCCTCTAAATAATTGTGTACTAGAGAGTTATCAATGATTACTGAAATATATAAGGGAGGATGCTTGACTTCTTTACTTGATTTCCCTTCCTTTGGCCATTTGGCTACATTGGTGATAACTTCATTCACCTTTCTTGATGGTTTATCTACAACATTTGTAACATTAACCTTAGATAAACCCTCCTGAAGAATGCTCACCTAGCTAGACATGGAGAGCATATCCCTCATGGGTACACTCACATTCAACTTCTTGATTTGTTCAACAATGTTGATGGGTGAACCACCAACCTTTTCTTGAGCTTTGGGAGCCACCACTATTATTTTTTGAGCTTGTGATCCTTGGGGAACAAAAGTATTCCTTTGGCTCTTCTATTTTAGAGCTATTGGAACCTTTGGAGTGATTGAAAGTTCCTTAGGTCTTGTTAATGAAGGAGTAATGGTAAGAATCTCTTTAACTAATTCCCATCTACCATCCATATTCCTTATTTTAAATCTTATGTTTAATGTTATTGGACTATAAGCTTGGCTAGAACTAGCCTACTAGATAGTTGCATAACACTCCCCTTTTTCATAGTTCATCATTGTAGCATCCATCTAATTTGGTCCCTAATTAGACCCTTGACCCTGTCAAGGTTCTTCTAGTTTGGTTATCATAGGCACCTCTACATGTTGGGCCATGAGAGCTTGGTTATACACAAAGTTAGTAGATTATTAACATTGATCATTGAAGGCTTGGTTAAGGTCAATATTTGGGATGATATGCTGACCAAAGGACTAGTTCCAAGGAATGGTACCCTATGTTTCTTAGGCCAAATTATATTGAACTAGGACCAAAGGAGTTGGAAGTACTAGAAACATTAGGGTTAAAGTTATTCTTCCTATTATAGCTATGTTATCCTTTTCCTTGGTTCTAACCTTGGTCCTGGTAGTTTCCATTATATGAAGGTATGGTTACTTTAAAAGACTATTTTTTAGGCTTATATGAACTTTGATAAGACCTATTGAAGGCTTGTTGCCTTTTGACATTTATAGCTCATTCCCTAAAGATTGAAACATGCTTTTGAACTCTTGAAAGTTATTTTATTTTAGTGAATCACTAGATCCACTAGTATAAGATTTCTATTGATTTGGTGTAGGGATTATATCAATTTCTAATGTAGGTAAAATGACATCCAATGGAGGGAGATAAATGGGAGATGGTCTGATCTTAGGAAATAAGGGCATCGATGGCCTGGGGGTAAGTTTGCTAGCTTGAATGAGTCAATTATTTACCTTAATGGCCATGTCATATGCACTTGGAAGTATATTTACTCCCATTTATTTGATCCTCACTACTATGTCACTATTTATATCCTTTAAATTGTTGGGGATCAACCAACAATAGATTACACTTGTGAAAGCAATAAACACAGAAATAAATCAGATAGACAAGTAACTAGAATGATAAACAGCAAGAATAAGAGATACAAGAAACCACCCTGAAAACTTGTATTAACAAACTCTTTACAAAAAGAATATAATTAAAGAAACTTCTTTCTTCCACACCTCTCCTAGATGTATAGATCTCTCACTAGATCTCTATTCCTCAAGAGCTCTCTCTCTTAAGAACAATCAACTCCAACAAGCCTGGATTGATTCAATTCTGTACTATTCTTCAGCATACCAATTCTACAATAATTCACACAAAGCTAAGAAGATCTAATTCTACATATAGAATTAGGAAACTTGAGCATGCACTTGTAACAAACAGTTAAGCCACTTGAACAAGGGCTCTAAAAAAAATATTGCTAATAATAGAGACGCGAGCTTAAGACTACAACTTAAACTCATCATGCAAACACTCGCTTCTATCCTCAAAAATAGCTTTCTCGACGCACAGGTAACCGACGTCGGTTCCTGTTGCTTGCCTGTGACCACCACCGACTAACCCACGACCGATGCCGGTGCCTCTACAACTGCACCTGGCTGACGTCAGTCGCCCCTGACTGATGCCGGTGTCTGTGTAGACCTGAAACTGTTATAGTGTGCTCCTTGGTGAAGCTTTTAGCTCCATACCCTAACAATATCCCACTTGGAGATAAACAGCTGCACCAGTACCTGTACAGCAACATCTTCTAGCTCCTATATCTTTAACTCAATCATAAAGACCAACAGAAGTTGAATGAAGATTCAACTTCTCCTTTGTAACTGGCTTGGTTAACATATCAATAGGATTTCTATCCGTATGGATCTTCTCCAGCTTCAACTCTCCATCTTCCAACACCTATCGTATGAAATGGTACCTTTCAACTCACCATCTTCCAACACCTGTCGTATGAAATGGTACCTTAGCTGTATGTGCTTTGTTCTTGAATGAAAGGCTGAATTCTTAGCCAAATGGATTGCACTCTGACTGTCACTATATAATCTGCAACTCTCATGCTCCCTACCAAGCTCATCCATGAACCGTGTCATTCATATCATCTCTTTGCTAGCCTCTATGGCTGCAATATACTCTGCTTCTATAGTTGACAAGGCAACAACCTTCTGCAACTTAGATATCCAACTAACCGCCATTCCACCTACAGTGAAAACATAACCTGTAGTGCTCCTCCTACCATCCAAATCACCTGCCATATTTGAATCTACATAACCATGTAGAGAAGTATCTGAACCTCCATAGCACAAGTGCCTACTGCTGGTTCCTCTCAGATATCTAAGGATCCACTGAACTGCTTTCTAATGTTCCTTACCTGGATTGGCCATATACTTACTTACCACTCCCACTACTTGGGCAATATCTGGTCTAGTACACACCATTGCATACATCAAACTCCCTACTACGGAATAATATGGAACCTTACTCATGTACTCTACCTCATCATATGAATTAGGACATTGTTCTTTACTCAACTTAAAATGTCCAGCCAAAGGTGTGCTTACTGGTTTAGCATCCTGCATATTGAACCGTTTCAACACCTTGTCCACATAATCTTCTTGAGACAATATCAACCTGTGATTTTTCCTGTCTCTCTTAATGCTCATGCCAAGGATTTTCTTTGCTGCTCCCAAATCCTTCATAGCAAATGTTTGAGCTAATTTCACTTTAAGCTTAGAGATATCTTACATGTGAGATCCTGCAACTAGCATATCATCTACATACAACAATAGAATAATATATCTACCATTATCAAATCTCTTGAAATACATGCAATTTTTAGATTGACACCTATTGTAGCCATGCTCAGTCATAAACCTATCAAATTTTAAATACCATTGCCTAGGAGCTTACTTGAGGCCATACAAGCTTTTCTTTAATCTGCACACAAACTTCTCCTTACCCTTGACCTCAAATCCTTTTGGCTGTTCCATAGATATTTCCTCATCCAAATATCCATGAAGAAACACTGTCTTAACATCTAGCTGCTCAAGATGCAAATCCTAAAAAGCAACCAAAGACAATACAACCCTTATAGAAGTCATTTTAACAATAGGAGAAAAAATCTAACCAAAGTCAACACCTAGCTTTTGTGCAAATCCTTTTACCACCAATCTGGCCTTATATCTCATCTGTCCATTATCACCTTCTTTCAACCTGTAGGTCCATCTGTTCTTGAGTGTTCTCTTACTAGCTGGCAATTCAACCAAATCCCATGTTTGGTTCTCTCTTAAGGACTTCAACTCCTCAACCATGCCACGCTCCCACTGACTCTTAGACTCCACCTGTATTGCTTCTTCAAAACTCTCTGGTTCTCTACCATCAGTTAGCAATAGATAAAATAAAGAAGGAGAATATCTAATTGGAGGCTTACTCACCCTTTCTGACCTCCTGATGGGTGTTTGAGACTTGTTCACAACACGCTGTCCACCCAAATTCTCTGACAGTGACCAACCTCGGTCACCTCCAGACCTGTTACTGGCCGATGTCAGTTTTGTCAGACCGACCTCGATGTCTGTCTTGCTGATGTCGGTCTCTATACGACCGATGCCAGTTTATGTACTGCCAACGCCGATTCCTAACCTGTCGACGTCGGTCTCTATGTTTTCCTGCAAGTGATTATTACTTTTTTCCATGAGCTCATATTGGACCTTCACCTCGTCCAATTCACCATTGCTTTGCTTAGATTGATTTAGCTTCCTTAGCTGATCACAATAAATCACTCTTTCATTGAAAACAACATCACGGCTCCTAATTACTTTGTTAGTTTCTAGATTCCATAATTTGTAACCAAAATCATCTGAGCCATAGCCAATAAAAGTGCACCTCATAGACTTAGCATCAAGCTTCTTTCTATTTTCCTTATCTATGTGCACAAAGGCTTCATAACCAAAAACTTTGAGATATGAGAGATCTACCTTTTTACCTGTCCATGCCTCTTCTGGAATACCACCATCCAGAGCTGTGGAGGGTCCTCTATTGATCAGGTATACTGCAGTGTCAACAGCTTATGCCCAAAACTGTAAGGGCAAACCAGCATGCAATCTCATACATCTTGCACACTCCATTATTGTCCTGTTCATCCTTTAAGCAATTCCATTCTGCTGAGGTGTCCTTGGAACCGTCCTTTGCCTACAGATTCCATGTATATAACAATAATCTCTGAACTTATAACTGTAGAACTCACCGCCATTGTCAGATCTCAAGCACTTCAATCTTTTACCTGTTTCATTCTCAACCATAGCTTTCCAAATCTTAAAAGTCTCAAATACATCAGATTTTCTTCTAATACAATAGATCCATACCTTCCTTGTAGCATCATCTATGAAAGATACATAGTACTGTGATCCTCCAATGGAAGCAACCTGAGCCGGTCCCCACATGTCTATGTGAACAAGCTGCAACTTATGCCTCTTCTTAGTAGACCCAGTCTTGAGAAAACTAACCCTTTTCTATTTTCCAAATACACAGTGCTCACAAAACTCTAGATCTATGCCTTTTAAATCTGAAAGCATACCTTTGGACTTAAGAATTGACATCCCCTTCTCACTCATGTGGCCAACCCTTGAGTGCCACAATTTAGCATCCACATTTGAAGTAGATAATACAGAAGGAGATTTGTTAGTAATGTTTCTATGCAAAATTGCTTTCTACATTCAAAGAAGAAATAAGAAACTAAAAGAAATGGTCAAGGCTAGAAGATACCTAATAAAGTCGTGCGCACCAAAATCAGACGTTGGAAGACTCTCCTCTTTGGTTATGGAGGAATGACACCTGCGAAGAAAAGAGACTGAAACATGGAAAAACGTTAGTCAAAGGATATGGTGGGCTGTCAGGCAAACACCCGATCCCAAAAGTATGAAGACTTCCTAGAATGATATCAACCCACTGATAAAAAAGTAGAATATTGGACTAAAGTAGATAAAATGATAGAAATAAAGGACAAAAAATAAAACATGTACTTGATAATGAAGTAAAATGTTCTGTGCAGTCACCGATGTTGGTATCTGTGTTGCCGATGTCGGTCGGAAAGGTGCCGACGTCGGTTAAGATACCGACGTCGGTAGGGGTGGTGACCAGCGTCGGTCGGGGCAAGTTCTGGACAGAGTTTGGACGAATTGCAGCAGGTCTAACAGAGTTGGGATAGGGTCTGGTCAAGGTTGGGATAGGGTCTGGACAGGGTCGAGATAGGGTCTGGATAGGGTCTGAACAAGGTCTAATCAAGGTAATGTCGAGTCTGGACAGGGTCTGGGGGTTTTGGTCGAGTCTGGACGGAGTTGTAAACTGGGATAGTGGGCAGAGATGTAAGGAAGGGACTCAGGGCTCAGGTCTACGGTCTGAAGATCCGAGATGATAGAAATAGAAACAACAAACAAATAATAACCAGAAAGAAATAAAACAAATAGAGTAAATACTTACCTGCTAGAAGACATGATAAAAGCCATGATTAAAGTTGTTGAAGCATTACCGTAAGTTGATCAAAGCGAATGCAAATTGGTTGAATGCTGGAGTTGATTGATCGCCAGAGTTTTTTGAATGTCCCAGTTCAGGGGTCGATTGATTGATTGATTAGTTGATTAGCCTTCAGGATTGATCGGCAGATGCTGATGAAGGCAAGGGGTGGTTCAAGAGATGGTTCGATAACCGTTCAAGAAACCGATTGGGAACCGAATGAAAACTGATAATGGATAACGGTAAGGTGACCAACGTCGGCAGGATTGCCGATGTCGGCTGATAAGTGACCAACGTCGGCGACATCGGCCGGGTAACGACCGTCGTCGGCAGATGCACAATGGGGATAGAGTCTAGCTTTAGCTCTGTGCTCATTGTTACATGCTGCCAAGGTCAAGGCTAATGGAAAAAGTGATTGACAAGGGTTAAATAGGCGAAGAAGAATAAGACGGGGGATGACCAGGGGAGTCGACACGATTTCGGTGTCTACATTTGCCCCTTTTTGTCTTGTTGGTTGTTCTAGACGAACTGCAAGACAAAAATAAGAGTGATTGCCCCAGGTGAGGGATAAGGTTGATTTCGTCTTGTTGGTTGTTCGAATGAACTGTAAGACAAAAACAAGTAGCGGATTGCCCTGATTATGGATAAGGTATTCCCCCTCAAAGTAGGAGTTGAGGGAAGGGAACTGGGAATCGGGTGCTGATTTGACAAAGAGTGGATGGAAAAGGGGTGAGGGTGAATGCTGCAAAAGTCATGATTGCGCGCATACCACTGCACGAGATGGTCAAGTCAAAAGTGTCACAGGTCAAGGGTCAAAGAGTGCCAAAATTGAAATAATCAGGCCCCAGCATTTAGTCGTCTGCTGATCGGATTACTCAATCTAAGCTGAAGCTCCAAATGGGTCATCACGTTCTAGGTATCTCGGGCTCAGGAAGTGCTCCTAGAAACACAAAAAAGTCACAAGTAGTGAGGATCAACCAGCTTGCGATTCTATACTTGTGAGGGTCAAAAAAAGTCTGCGCACAATTTTGCTAACCAGTCATGAGGTAGCATACATGCAAAAACAATCAAGGCAACAGTGTCTTAGAAGTGGTTGAGGTTGGAGGAGAGAGGTATGATCTCCAATGGTCAATGGGCGAGGGGAGGAATGGATGAAAGGATGTGGCCGAGCTAACCCCAGAAGACAGTCATGTCATTTGAGTGTTGCCTACATAGCCCTTGTGTGAAGGGCCTCAGGCCAAATGTAGTTCTCCCTAGAAGGGAAAGAGGGTCAAAGGGATGAAATTGGTCATGGTCAAGGGCAAGGTTATGGTTAAAAGAAGGAAAGGAGGTTTGTCCATCAGAGAGACGAACAAACGAGGGTGGTCGAGCTAACCCTAGAAGATAGTCATGTCATTTGAGTGCTGCCTACATAGCCCTTATCATTAGGGCCTCAGACCAATGTAGTTCAGACAAAAAGGGTCTGAGTAATAGACAGGTGGTCAAAATGGTCGATAGATTGGTCGTGGTTATGATGAAATGATGAGGGGAAGAGAGGTTGCAGTGTTTTCCAAATGGTGTATTCTGCAACATTGGTCGAGAGGTCTTTCATCCCTAGCAATATTCCATATTCGTGATGGATGTATGCTAAAAATGAATTGAGGTCTATTTATGCTTCAGCAAGTATTGGTTTATGCTGAACATAAATTGCGGCGGGTCGATAGTTTCCATGTGTATTGGTGTCCATAGAAACTAGGGTGAATAGGCTATAGGAGTGGTCTAAAAAGAGAGTTGAGGTGAGTTGATTGACAAGTGATGAAGGTGAATGTGACTAAAGTGCAGAAGAAGTGAAAAGCATATTGCTCTTACATTGACAAGGACTAAAAAGATAGCATAGATAGGGGTTATGAGAACCAAGAGCCCCATTCATGCGTGACGTCATTGACCATAGTTATATTAGAGAGGTAATCGAATCACTTTGACATTAAAGTGAGCTCAAAGTCCCTTGAGCAAGTGATAGGAGGAGGAAAGAGGGTAACCCATTTTAAGAGCAGAGATAACTATGCCCCTTTTTATAGGAGACCCTAAGACAACTATAAGTCAAGTCCATGACTCATTTTTTTATTTTTATTTTTATTTTTTTTTGGGGTGCAGACTGATCGATGCGGGAAGCCTACATAGAGATGTCATTTGCTTGGTGGTCAGTTGTGAAGCTGATCAATGTGAGAAGCTTCTAAAATAGTGTTGTTTATTGCCAGATTAGTCATAGCCATCCTTCAAGGGAGTGGTCTAGATTTTTGTTTAATATAAAGGCTTTTGAATAGCTGTCCTTCAAGGGAGCAGTCTATTAATTACAGCAATGATAGTACAGCTATCCTTCGAGGGAGCAGTCTACTTTTTGATTTTGATATTGACATAGTGACCATGGATATTGGGACATCTTGATTTGTTTTTACAGAAATGTGAGTTGTGGACAAGATTATAGAAGGTCAAGGGCTCCCTTTTATGAGGAGAAAAGCATCCATACAGCATAAAAGGGTTATAAGAATTGTTAAGAGGAATAAGGTTGAAAGGAAGTAGGATTAAGAGGACAGGGATTGCTCAAGGGACGAGCTCAAGTTAAGTGTCAAGTGGACGAATACTCGACTAGCAGTAGAACGGTCGCAAATGCAACGCATTAAGAGGCTCAGGTTCTGGGCGTCCATCAAGAGAAGACAGACGATAAGTCCCTGATCCATACTTGTGCATGATAATAAAAGGTTCGAGCTAATTAGGAGCAAACTTTCCTCATTTACTTTGCTCCATATTGGTCACGTGTTGATTCTCTTTGAGGACGAGGTCTCCGATGTTGAAATCTCGTTCTCGCAGATTTTTGTCATAGGTGCGCTTGATGCGATGTTGATAGACATGGAGATGATTAAGGGCAGCAAGATGGCGTTCGTCAAGTAACTCAAGTTGAGCTAAGCGATCTTGATGAAAGTCATCGTTGGAAAGAATATCATGTAGAGAAATGTGGAGAGATGGGATCTATACTTTGAGAGGTAAGACAGCCTCTATTCTGTACACGAGAGAAAAAGGGGTAGCACCCGTAGAGTTTCAAATGCTAGTGCGGTAAGCCCACAAAGCGAAGGGAGTGTGAATGTGCCAATCCCTACCTATATCACTGACCACTTTCATGAGAATTTTGGTGAGAATTTTGTTGGAAGCCTCGGCCTGCCCATTTGCTTGTGGGTAGTAAGGCAAAGAAAAATTGAGTTTGATGCTGAATGAGTCGCATAGTGTTTGGACAGTTTTGTTTTTAAAGGACTTGCCGTTATCGGTGATGATTTTATGAGGGACACCGAAACGACAGATGATATGGGTGGTGATGAAGTCGATGATCTTGTCAGCTTTTATGGAGACGAGAGGAATGGCTTCCACCCACTTGGTGAAATATTCAGTGGTTGTGATGATGGATTGATGATGAAGAGACGAATGAGGGTTAATCTCACCGATGAGATCTAAACCCCACTGAGAAAAAGGCCAAAAATACTAAGCGATTTGTAAGGCGTGACTAGGAAGATGAAGCAAGTTAGAGTGCTGCTGACACTTGATGCAATGCCGAACATAGTTGCTATAGTCTTGATGAAGGGTAGGCCAATAATATCCCAAACGAAGGATGCGCTTGGCAACTGAATTCCCACTGAAATGTCTGCCACAAATTTTGTCATGGACTTGTTGAATGGCTTGAGATGCTTCAGTGGAGGTGAGACAACGAAGAAGGAGGCCGTTGAATCCTCGCTTATAGAGAAGACCCCCTAGCATGGTATAGCGAGTGGTACGCTTGATAAAATCTCGTCGTGCATTACTAGAGAGGTTGGGAGGAATGACAGAGAAAGATAAGAAGTCTACAAGTTGCTTATACCAAGCATCTTATGGGCTAGGGTTTATAGTGTTGACATGATGAATGTGAGAAGAGATATATGAAGGCAACGGCACATGACGCACCATGACAAAAAGTCTGGATGCAGATGAGGAAGATGGGATATGTGAAGCGAGAGAAGCCATGGTGTCAGCAAACTTATTTGTGGATCGAGGAATAGTCTGCAGGAGGAAATGGTCGAAAGATGCAAGGAGAATGTCAGCACGATTTTTGTACCTTTGCAAAATTTTATTTTTACAGAGGTATGAACCATTGACCTGATTGACAACAAGCTGCGAGTCGCCGAAGATGTTAATGGACTTGATGTTGAGAGAGAGAGGGGTCTGAAGTCCCAAAACTTATCGACCATATTATTGGTATAATCAAAGTCGAGTTTAAAAGGAAATGGCATGGGCTCCCCTTCGAGTGGAATGAGAATGACCCCAGCACCCCCACCTAGTTGACATTTGGAACCGTCAAAGAACATAGTCATCTGATAGGTGGTGTCATCGGAGGAAAGCGTAGTGATAGAGTCATCAGGGAATTCACACTACGAAGGTTGATTGTCAAGAAGAGGGGCATCTGCTAGTTGATCAGTGATGGTTTGCCCCTTGATAGATTTTTGCTGGATGAATTCGAGATCGAACTCAGCAAGTAGCATGAGCCACCGAGCCATACGTTGATTCTGATATGGCTTGGAGTGCATGTACTTGAGAGGGTCGGTGTGGGTGATGACAAAGGTTTTGTGACTAAGAAGATAGTGGCGAAGCTTAGTAGTAGCAAAGACTAATGCCAAATAGAGTTTCTCGATATGGGTATACCGAGTTTCATAGTCGACTAGTGTTCGGCTGATATAATAGACTGCTTGCTCACAGTGATGCTCGTCTCGGTGCACGATCATGGCACCTAATGAGTGATGAGTGGCTGAGATATAAAGGTAAAAAGGTTGGTCATCTTTAGGTGGAATGAGGACTGGTGGAGAGACCAGATAGCGTTTTAGGGCTTCAAAAGCCTCTTGATAGTCCTTATCCCATGTAAAAGAGACATCCTTCTTAAGGAGATGATGAAAAGGTTGGCAGCGGTCAGAAAGCTGCAAGATGAAATGACGAATGGACTAGAGCTTGCCTTGCAAATTGTGAAGCTGCTTGAGATTGGTCGGGGGAGGCATTTCGAGGATAGCGCGAATCTTGGCGAGATCTATCTCGATGCCACGGAAGGAAATGATGAAGCCAAGAAGCTTGCCAGAGAGGACCCCAAAGACACATTTCTTGGGGTTAAGATGAACATTGTACTGAAGAAGACGAGAAAAGATGATTTGGAGAATGGTCAGATGGTCATGGCGAAGTTTGGACTTGCCGAGCAGGTCATCCACATAGTCCTCCATGATTTTGTGAAGGAGATCATGGAAAATGTAGGTCATGGCACGCTGATAAGTGGTGCCTGCATTCTTCAAGCCAAAAGGCATGACTCGATAGCAGAAAGTTCCCCATGGGGTAATGAAAGTAGTCTTGTGTTGATCTTCCAGAGTAATCAGGATTTGATTGTATCCTGAAAACCTGCCCATAAGAGATAGCATCTCATGGCCGGCCGTAAGATCAACAAGCTGGTCAATGTTAGGAAGAGGAAAGTCATCTTTAGGATAGGCTAAGTTAAGGTCATGATAGTCTGTGCAGATCTGAATCCCCCCAGTTGCCTTGGTGACTGGGACGATGTTAGAGACCCACTGTGGATAATCGATGGGCTGGATGAAGGAGACAGAAAGGAGGCATTGAAGCTCCTCTTTGACAAGGAGGGCAATGCGAGGATGCATCTTTCAAAGCTTTTGCTTGACAAGCTTAGCCTTTGGTTTGGTGACAATGTTATGGGTAACGATGGTGGGGTCGATGCCAGGCATATCACTGTAAGTCTAGGCAAAGGCCTTGCTATGGTCGGAAAGGAATTGGGTATAGTCAAGCTGCTCTTGAGCGTCTAAAGATTGGCCAATCTTTAAGACATAAGAAACATCAGAAGAAGGAAGGTTGATGTTAATGGTTGATTCATTTAACATAACCTGGGTCTCAGAAGGGAGGGAGCGCTGGATGAAAGAATATTTAGCGCCCATGTAAGAAAGAATGGCGTCATCGTCAACGCAATGAACAGTGTGAATAGTTGCTGACTCATCTTTGATCATGCTGGGAAAAATGAGAGGGAGAGAATTGGACACCCCATTAAGCTGATAAGTCAAGGGGTCTAGGCAGATGGTGTTTATGGAAAAAAAAACTAGGAGGAATGGAAACCACTGACTCCGTAGGTGAAGGGGGCGGAGCAGGCGAGTGTGGAGGAGATTGGTCACTGATTAGTTCAGGACAAAGGTCTACAGGGTCTTGAGTGGGGTCATGATATCCCAGACCATACCATTTCTTGGCATCGTCATCATTGAGTGGTTGGATAGGCTGATGGGAGCCCTGCTCATAGCGTTCGAAACCAAAACCCTTCCATGCACACCTATAAAGGTAAGTGTGTGCAAAGGTGGGGTTGCCAAGAAACGAGAAATCTGATGTGAAAGGTTGAGGTGAAGAAAGAAGATTACCATCAGTAGGAGCTTGATTAAGCCCCCCATAGACGAGGTTAGTGCGGAGGTGAGGGGGACCATAAGGTATGATCATCCCTATCCGATGGTTGTAGCTGGGGCTGTGATGAAGGCATCCATACTCTTGTGGAGTTTGGAACATGTCTAAAGCCAGTAAGTGATACTCTCCCAATGAAAGTCTTTGGAAGACATCTTCCATGGGATCTGTGGTTGTCGCTTGAAGGGGAGGTGTAAGGGTGACCACCTGTTGTGAACTGGTCGAAGCTTCTGCAGATGGAGGCAGTGCCGGGGTTAACGGCTTGATAGGGATGAGGACATCATTTGGATGGTAGGTGGTGTTGCATGTTTTGAAAGGTGAAGGGTCAGTAGGAATGGTGTGGACTTGTCCGTCATGCTCAAATTTCACACAACGGTGCAGGGTGGAGGGGACACAGGCCATGGCGTGGATCCAGGGTCAGCCCAGCAAGATGTTGTATTGAAACTCTCCTTCGATGATGTAGAAGAGCTCTGGGACTGTGCGTGGACCAATGCGAATATGAAAGATGATTGTGCCAATGGTCGTGGTAGTAGTGTCATTGAAAGAGTGCAAGATTGCATCAGTTTTAGAGATGTAATTCTTGGGAAGAGCTAACTGATCAAAGGCATGGGTGGAGATGATGTTGATGCTAGCACCCCCATCAATCATAATGCATTTAATGCATGTTTGATCGATATAGGCAGTGATGAAGAGGGCAGCATCCTGATCTTCTGTGTTGGATGTAGGAATCTCAGAATCACTGAATGTGATGGAGGCAACAGGGGCTAAGGAGTGGATAAGGGCAGCAAGTGGTTGGGGGTCCTCGGGTTGGACCTCCGCTGCCTGTAGGGCTTGGATGAGGGCCTGATGATGTTGGGGCGAGGTTTGGATGAGATCATAGAGGGACATCTTCACAGGCGTCTGGTGAAGTTGTTTCAACATGGAGTCGTGGATTGGTCCGGAAGAAGAAGAAGAAGAGGAGGGTTGAGGCGTGCCAAGGATAGAAATCTTTGGTTTAGGCAGTTGAGGTGGATTGACAAAAGGGTAGGTCCAAGTAATGGCAGCTTTTTCTTTCACCTTGTCCTTTTGTGACCTAGTGGTGATGTGAATGGCATTAATTTCAAAGATGGGAGGTGAAGGTGATGAGGGAGTTGTAATCGGTTGATGAGATGTAGATGGGTTTGAAGAGGTAGAAGGGTTATCAGAAGGAGTCAGAGGTCAATCAAAAGTGTCCTCAAAGAGAAGAGTGTCTTTCTCCAAATAACGGCAAATGACAGCCTTGAGGGCACAGCAAGTCTCGATGTCGTGTCCTGGTGTACGATGATATAAACAAATCTTTGTGTCGCCAAACCAGGAGGGTTTAGACCTGAGTGGTTGGAAAGGCTTGATGGGTGGAAGAGTTATGCTGGAAGTTTGAAAAAGTCATTGTAAGAGTAAAGAGTATGAGCCCACTAAAGGGTCCGTGCTCATCGATGTATGCAATGTCGGTGACTTTTGCTTGGGTGAAGTTGGAGGAGGCTTTCGTACCACCTTCTGGGTTGATGGTGCGATGATAAGTGGAGACAGTACACTCTTCATGAGAGGTATCGCCCTTTTGGGAGAGGGTAGGCTAGTGGTAGGTAAAGGAAGCAAAGGAGACAACTAGTTTTGATTAAAGGTTGAAGTGGGAAGGATTCTGGTTAAGGTTGAAGGATGCGAGCCCAAAATGGAGGGCAATGGTGACGGAAGAGGAGGCGTTCGCCTCTGTGGTTTGGAAGTCTTTTATGATTTGGGTTGAGGACTACTATTGATTGAAGTCTGGTTTAAGTCCACCTTCACTTGTGGATGAGTGAGGTTGGAGACGGGGTGAATGCCAAGCGACTTGATAGGTTTAGGCGTAGTAGATGAGGGTTTTGGTTTTGATGAGGTTGATGGAGATGTAGATGGTCTAGAGGCGGAAATCTAATTTTTGTTGATAGTCTTAGGAGGTTCTGCCATGGGAGGATTAGCAGCATGAGATGAGAGGGCCTGGGCTTGTTGAAGAGTTGTGAGACGGTCCCACAATCCCTGATGTTCCACTTTCCTAGAAGGGAGAAGCTCGAGTCTCTCCACTAGTTGGGAAAATGGCTGAGAAGATGCGGGATGAAGTTTGGGCTCTTGAGAAGATGCCGACGGTTGTGGGACTGAAGGTATGGTAGTTTCAGCCCCAAAGCATGGTGAAGTCGTGACAGGTTCATGTTTGGTTGGAGACGAAGGAGAGATAGGTTCTTCCCTGGGTGGAGAAGAAACTGGAGAATGAAGCTCCTCAAGCGGGTAAAGGGCAGGGATGATAGTGCCCTCCACTTATGGTCGAGGAGTAGGAAAGGTTGGGTCTTCCATGGGCAGCAAGAAGGAAGATGGTGAAACTGGTGGTACTGGTAAGGTCGAGGCATCCTCCAAAATGAGAGAAGTTGAGGGAGAACTAACCGGAGAAAGAGGTTCATCCACATGTGATGGACTAATGGATGAATTCACCTCTTGAGGTTGGTTAGGAATGAGGGGCGAGACCGTATTGACTGTTCGAATATTATGTTCATGGGTATTGTCAGTCAAGGTCTAGACATTGTTTTGAGTTGGTGGATGATTAGGGAACGGTTGTTTGAAGATATCGATACTCTGATTAGGAGGGGCATTAGGATTGTCGAGGATGAGGTCACCCTTTTCCAACATGTCTTGGATTATGTTTTTAAGGGTTTTACAGTTGCCCGTGTCATGACCTTTAACACGGTGGTAGTGGCAGAAGTCATTTTCCCTATACCACGTAGGGATAGCATGTGAGGGATCAAATTGTGGTGGTGGTCGGATATGAGGGAGATTGATGGCCCCTTGTTTGACGATTTTTTCTAGCACAGACGTGTATGATTCTCCAAGTGGAGTAAACTATCACTGTATATATCTCTACTGAAATTGGCGAGTGGCACTCATAGATGTGGATGGTTCAGGTTGATTAGTTGAAGGTGAAGAGGAAGAAGATCTAACAACCACAACATTCACTGAAGCTTTAGATTTAGGATTGGACGAGGAATGCTTAGAAGAGGGGTCATTGGTTTTGGAGTTAGGATTCTTACTCCACAACTTGACTTTATTCTCCTCGATGGCACGTAACTCAAGTTTACGAGCCATCGTGAAAGCTTCGTCAAAAGTGCGGAAGGTCTGAACCCTCAAGGTAGAAGAAATATGTCTAGCGCAGGCTTGAGAGAAAAGTTCAATAAGCTCAGGCTGGGGTAAGGAAAATGAAAGTTGATTGATAAGGCCCCTCCACCGAGCGACAAAATCAGCAATGGATTCATCCTCGAACTGGCGGATAGAATAGAGGTCTGTGATGGAGACCTTCTTGGCGATATTAATGGAGAAATGATCGAGGAAGAGCTGGGCCAGCTGAGTGAACGTGAAGATGGAATGGCTGGGAAGAGAACTGTACCAGTCAAGTGCAGCACCCGAGAGAGACATGGGAAACGTGTGTAAGAGCAACGCATCATCGTGGGCGATAAGGTAACAGGCGTGTCTGAATGCCCGTAAGTGTTGTTGTGGGTCTTCCTTACTTTGGAAATGAGAAAACTTAGGAAGTTCCCACTGGCTGGGATATGGTCTGATGGGGACAGAAGGATGGATGGGCTCGTTGCAAATTTGTTCGTACAAGAGAGTGTTGCATCAGCCAGTAACGGAGGTCTCTAGGTTGGACATTTTATCCATCAGCATCTTGATAATATCTACTGATAGATTGGCAGATGGAACGCCTCCTAAATTGTAAGGTGCTTGAAAGAGGCTGGAAGAGGTATACGACATAGTCGGTTGTACCAATAAGGGCGCAACGTACGGATGACTAGTTGTAGGGATAGAAGAAGTGACTAAGGATGGTTGGATAGAAGGCATGGCTAGGTTTGATGTTGTCATGGGAGGTTGGTTAGAGGTGACATGGGCCAATGGATAGGTAGCCACCCTATTGTTGATAGGAGTAAGGGTAGGCGGAATAGAGACGACCAAGTTTTGAAAGGGGGTAGAAAGTGGTTGAGTGGGCTGAGATTGATAGGGGGCCAAAACCCCAGTGAAAGTGGGCCCAACGATGGAAGGAGAGGCCACACTTGGATGGTTGGTAAAAGGTTGGTCATTGGTTGAGGCAACATCCTGGGTATCTAAGGGTTGGACTACGGACGCTGTTGATACGGCCGCAGTCTCGAGGAAAGAAGTCGGCATTCCGTAAATTGGATTGCCCAAGGGGTCTCGCATTCGGCTATTCGCAAGATAGTGTTGTAAGGCTTTTATGTTGAGGTCCAAGAATCATGTGAAATCTTGGTCCCCTTCTAGGATAATAGGTGTTTGGGTCGGAGATGGTCTGGTAGGAGTTCTTTCAGTTTCCGAGTTGAACTCCATTATAGGGCTGGTTGTAGGCGGGGTAGACGGAAGAGGATGATACGTCGCATGATCAACTAGAGCCTTGGCTTGGCTACGAGTCAGAACCATTCAAGGCAAGGAAGAACGTCCTCACAAGCTCAAACAAGCAGATAAGAACTAAAAAAGATGAAGACACAAGCAGATCCTAAAACCCTAGAAGTAAATTATTAGGATTATAGTGGCTTATGCCTTAGAGTGTGTGTAGAGGAAGATTGGCTTTGTGAGTCAGGTCTTAGAAGAAGCAGTCTATGGATGGTTTCGGGTTTTGTTATGGTGCTCAAGAAGTCTGTGTTAGCTTCTGTACAGGCCTGGTGCTAAGGAGCAAGCTCCCCTCACTTCACGATTCCAGTGGTTAGCTAGTTTTGCTTAGCCAAAATATACTTTCACTATAGTTTAGACTCTGCCAGAGAATAGAGTTGGCTCTCCCCTTGGTGATGAAATCCAAGTAAGATCGCCGGGACGGGTAAGGTGTCTGCTGGGGCATGAAATCCCAGTTGGGCCTTGTCTCAGGTAAGTTAAAATGTTTGTTTTGTGCAGGTGGTTTGGTCGTGTAACATCAAGTGATCTAGATTAATTCAATATGCGGTTTAATTACTATGTGTGGTCTAAGAGATGCAGGCAAACAGAAATGAATGCAAAGTGTTTTAATGCCAAAGTTGAAATGTTTGTTCGTATGAAGACGAATGGAGAAAGAGTTGAAGAATATGAGTTTTAGCTAGTCTAGAAGTGCAAGAAAGAAAAGAAAAGTTCATTTTAGTCCTGCTTATGATGTCATTTAAGAAGAGATGAAAGGAGGCAAAAAAGAAGGAACCTAATGCACCTATATGAACGAAAGAAAGAAAGAACCCAAGGAAGGCCCTAGGGTCCCACAGGGCATGCCAGAATGTTTCTATGCAAAATTGCTTTCTACATTCAAAGAAGAAATAAGAAACTAAAAGAAATGGTCAAGGCTAGAAGATACCTGATAAAGTCATGTGCACCGAAATCAGATGTTGGAAGATTCTCCTCTTTGGCTATGGAGGAATGACACCTGTGAAGAAAAGAGACTAAAACATGAAAAAATGTTAGTCAAAGGATATGGTGGGCTGTCAGGCGAATTCCTGATCCCAGAAGTATGAAGACTTCCTAGAAGGATATCAACCCACTGATAAAAAAGCAGAATATTGGACTAAAGTAGATAAAATGGAAGATAAAATGACAGAAATAAAGGACAAAAAATAAAATGCGTACCTGATAATGAAGTAAAATGTTCTGTGCAGTCCCCGATGTCGATCTCTGTGTTGCCGGTGTTGGTCGAAAAGGTGCTGACATCGGTTAAGATACCGGTGTCGGTAGGGATGGTGACCAGCGTCAGTCGGGGCAAGTTCTGGACAGAGTCTGGATGAATTGCAGAAGGTCTAATAGAGTTGGGATAGGGTCTGGTCAAGGTCGGGACAGGGTCTGGACAGGGTCGAGACAGGGTCTGGATAGGGTCTGAACAAGGTCTAATCAAGGTAATGTCGAGTCTGGACAGGGTCTGGGGGTTTTGGTCGAGTTTAGACGGAGTTGTAAACTGGGAAGTGGGTAGAGATGTAAGGAAGGGACTCAGGGCTCAGGTCTACGGTCTGAAGATCCAAGATGATAGAAATAGAAACAACAAACAAATAATAACCAAAAAGAAATAAAACAAACAGAGTAAATACTTACCTGCCAGAAGACATGATAAAAGCCATGATTGAAGTTGTTGAAGCGTTGCCGTAAGTTGATCGAAGCGAATGCAGATTGGTTGAATGTTGGAGTTGATTGATCGCCAGAGTTTTTTGAATGTCCCAGTTTGGGGGTCAATTGATTGATTGATTAGTTGATTAGCCTTCGGGATTGATTGGCAGATGCTAATGAAGGCAAGGGGCGGTTCAAGAGACGGTTCGATAACCGTTCGAGAAATCGATTGGGAACCGAATGAAAACTGATAACGGATAACGGTAAGGTGACCGATGTCAGTAGGATTGCCGATGTCGACCAATAAGTGACTAACATTGGTGACATCAGTCGGGTAATGACCATCATCGGCAGATGCACAATGGGGATAAAGTCTAGCTTTAGCTCTGTGCTCATTGTTACATGCTGCCAAGGTCAAGGCTAATGGAAAAAGTGATCGACAAGGGTTAAATAGGTGAAGAAGAATAAGACGGGGGATGACCAGGGGAGTCGACACGATTTTGGTGTCTACAAGTAACACAATTACACAAATAGAGAGTACCTTCTCTCTTACCTCTGGCCATAACAAGTGCACCCTTGGTCACCTTCCAAGATTCTACTGTGAGAGTTACTGTATAACCCTCATCCCCTAACTTTCCTGCAGAAATCAAATTTCTCTTCAAGCTAGGAACATGCATCACATCTCTCAACACCCATGTGTTGCTATTCTGCATCTTCAGCTGCACTTTACCTTTGCCAATTATTTTACAAGCCTCATCATCCCCTAGATACACTATTCCAAAAATCTCCATGGATATAGTCACTAAAATATTCCCTGTTAGGGGTAGCATGAAAAGATGCACCAGAATCTAACACCCAAGATTCTATATTATTATGCAGAGAGAAAATTAAAGCATCTTGTGCAATACCTGCAACCTTGGCTTCTTCCTTTCCTTCATGTTGATTGTCCTCCTTAGGCTTTGACCAACAATCTCTGCTTATGTGCCCCATCTTTTTGCAATTCTAGCATTGTGGCCTTCTGCCATTTCTGGATTTAGATCTACCTTTCCCCTTAGACTTGGATCTTGATCTGCCTTTCTTGCTCTTCTCTTTCTACCTCCCCCTGCTCTCAAAACTTAAAGCGTTCCCAGATGTCTCTTCTGTGCTTTTCCTACGTATTTCCTCATTCAAGATAACACCAACAACATCCTCTACTTTCAAAATATTTGATGCAGATGCAGTATTACTTACTGCCATTACTAAGCCATGCCAGCTTTTAGGCAAAGAACATAATATCAAAAGAGCTTTTATTTCATCATCAAACACTATATTCACTAAACTTAATTGATTCACAATTCCATTGAAATCATTCAGATGAGTAGAAACAGATCCACCTTCATTCATATGCAAATTAAATAACTACTTCATAAGATATACCTTATTAGAAGCTGAGGGTTTTTCATACAAATTTGCTAACATAGTCATCAACTCTACCGTAGACTTTACCTGTGATAAATTAGATATCATAGTGGATGCTAGACTCAGTCTTATAGACCCCAGAGCCTTTCTGTCAAGAACTTCCCATTCTTCATCCTCCATGTCTTTGGGCTTCTTTGCAACCCCACCTAACAGTAAGTAGAGATCTTTCTGATACAGATAATCCTCTATCTGCATTCTCTAATGTTGGTAATTTTTGCCATTAAACTTTTCCATTCTAAGTTTACTTTCATCTGCCATTGCTTCTCCCACTCAAATAGAAATCCCCTATAGAAACCCCTGTGAGAACCTGTAATCAATACACACTACACAGATTTGAACCACTTGTTAGTGAACCTGAGCTCTGATACCACTTGTTGGGGATCAACCAACAATAGATTACACTTGTGAAAGCAATAAACGCATGAAATTAAATCAGATAGACAAGTAACTAGAATGATAAATAGCAAGAACAAGAGATACAAGAAACCACCCTGAAAACTTGTATTAACAAACTCTTTACAAAAGGAATACAATTGAAGAAACTTCTTTCTTCCACACCTCTCCTAGATATATAGATCTCCCACTAGATCTCTATTCCTCAAGAGCTCTCTCTCTCTCAAGAACAATCAACTCCAACAAGCCTGGATTGATTCAATTGTGTACTGTTCTTCAACATTCACATACAATGAACTACTATAATAATTCACACAAAGCTAAGAAAATCTAATTCTACATATAGAATTAGGAGACTTGAGCATGCACTTCCAATAAATAGTTAAGCCACTTGAACAAGGGCTCTAAAAATAATATTACAAATAATAGAGACGTGAGCTTAAGACTACAACTTAAACTCATCATGCAAACACTCGCTTCTATCCTCGGAAATAGCTTTTGGATGCACAAGTAACCGACGTCGGTTCCTACTGCTTGCCTGTGACCGCCGCCAGCCGACCCACTGCCGACGCCGGTGCCTCTGCAACTGCACCTGGCCAACGTCAGTCGCTCCTGATCGACGCCGGTGTCTATGTAGACCTGAAACTGTTATAGTGTGCTCCTTGGTGAAGCTTTTAGCTCCATACCCTAACATAAATAATATAAAAATTAAAATTGGGGGTTGGTCTAACTACATCTGGGATTCTATCCCAAGTTTTCTAGAACCTTGTGTTGAAGTCTTATATGACTTTATGAGGAGCTCTTTTAATTGTAGTTAGTTGTGTTGCAAGTGAAAAATTGTCACTTTTGTCCTTAAATATTTTACACAAGGCTTCCCCTAATTGGTCCCGTATCTAAATGGAATTTATAGTAAGGCCTCTATACCAATCTAGGGCCTTTCCTTTGAAAGAGGTAGCTAGTAGCCTAATAGCTATATTCTCCTTTGTGACATTATTTATATTACAAAAGTTTGATATGTCTATGAGTTATTCAAAGGGTGTTATAGCTTGGTCTTTAGTTTAATAAGGAACACTTTTGAGGGCTGCAACTGGGATAGGATCATAGAGAGCAAGGGCTAGAGGACTTTGGCCATTAAAAGGCACAAAATCTCCAGGGGCTGTCATGGTTATGCAAGGGGTTAATAAAATTCATCTTGTAGGGATAGGCCTTAGAAATGTCATAGGAGTAAATTTTCCTTGATATGGATGAGTATTTTCAAATCTTAGTCTCTTTTCTAAATTTAAAGGTAGTTCAACAAAATCAAAAGGAATACATCTTAAAACTAACCTTGTTATCATCTTTGGCATGAGATAGAGCTAAGTTTCTACACCAAAGAATTTATTATTCCTTTTGGAGTCTCTAGATGTTGTTTTTTAGATCTTAACCACTATAACTTTGATCAAATTAGAATCAAATATAATCAACACTTCTTTTGAAATAAGTGTGTCCATCGAGCATGCCAAAAACTATTATAGGCTAAATTCACACCCTTGGAGAGGGTTCTTCAGGGTCTCTCCAATTGAGCCAATAAAATTAGGACAACCCCAGGATGTGGGTCACTTATGTTAGGACTAAAACTCTGAAGAAGGTTGACTTCCTCTTGATGTTAACCTAATACTAAAACTAAGCTTAATGATTCATGACAAAAGGGATGGAAAGAGAGTAAGGGTTCTTAATAAAGTTAATAGGGTGATGTATCAAAGTTGAAATAGACACCCACATATGTTTGAACCCACACTGGATCAACAAAAGATATTTATGATTTACTCAATCTCATAATCTCACTAACTTCATAAATATTTCATAGAAGATGTCCTAAATAAAACACTAATCTAGACCTGTAAATTGGCTTGAGAACATATTTAAAAAGGTAAGCAAAAGGAAAATAAACTATGAAGAATATCTTTAATGAATTTACCATACACAAGCATACTAAACATTAATTTTAGATAAGAGATAGGAAAAATTTAATCCTATTACTTCAAAAGGTAGTTCTTATAATATTTTGATAAGGTTTAACCTTATTGAACAATCACACTTTTGCAAGAGTCTCGATGAGTATCCTTGTCTTAGAAATAAAATGCTAAATTTCTAAAAAGCAAAGAAACCCTATCAAAGGAATGAGACTAGGATATATAGAAGAAGAGAGACAACTTGAAAGAAAAGGAGAACATGCTATCAAAAAAGAAAACCTAATTTGGATCTTTAAATGAACTTGAGCCACCACCTTTTGCTCCTTAGCAAATGGAACATTGCTACACATTTAACCAATTAGAACATTGTGTATGGCTTATTGAGTGGGAAGGTCCCTAAAGGCTTATGAGGATGCATTAAATGATCCTAACCACAATTCCCAATACTAGAGCTTTTCCTTGATACTTCATGCCAACTCTTTCTTGAAGACCAAAACTTTATGATTATGAGCCTAGATGAAATATGGTTTAGTGCCTTTTAGGCAGCTTCTTGTCAAGATAGTGGCCATGATAAATATCTAGGATCCTTCACATTAATTACACCTCTTATTTATCTTCATTCTTAGATCCTAGGTCTATATATAAGTGGAAAACCAATTTTAGACTATAGACCTATAGAAAATATAGCACTTTTCATATTATAATAGGTCTAAACAGACATATCCTTTCTCTACAGGAACCTAACTTATATATACATACATAAATTCTCCTAAAACCATAAAAAACTACTATAATAAAAACTTTACCCAATCAAAACATGAACCTAATGTCCATACCTTAACCTTAATGACAATCCATACATGTTCCTTGCATCTCACTACATTACCTAGACTATTTTGAGGCATTTGAACCAGCCCCAATGGCATCAGAAGACCTATAGGACCCTATATTTCATGGTTAAAAATAGCTTCCCAACCTTTGTCAATAATCCAAGGCCTATCTTTAATCTAATTGGTTGTCAAAAATTGACATGGCTTATTAACAAATTGACTCAATTCACTCCATCAATTTTAATTTATATGAAGACCCATGGATCATCGATCTCCCAACCAGTTGAACATGCCCTTGTCACTTGTCACATATACATTAAACTATGAGATTTGTTGACTCTTTGACTAGTGCTCATTATTATATCTAAATGTATGATGCAACATGGACCATCAATTTACTGTGACCCACTATTTGAAAACCAACAGCTAGTTCATAGTCTTAAAGTTGACATCCTCTCTCCCATTGAATGACACTCATGTGGCCATCTGTTTCTATGCAAAATTGCTTTCTACATTCAAAGAAGAAATAAGAAACTAAAAGAAATGGTCAAGGATAGAAGATACCTGATAAAGTCGTACGCACTGAAATCAGACGTTGGAAGATTCTCCTCTTTGGTTGTGGAGGAATGACACCTGCGAAGAAAAGAGGATGAAACACGGAAAAATGTTAGTCAAAGGATATGGTGGGCTGTCAGGCGAACGCCCGATCCCAAAAGTACGAAGACTTCCTAGAAGGATATCAACCCACTGATAAAAAAGTAGAATATTGGACTAGAGTAGATAAAATGAAAGATAAAATGATAGAAATAAAGGACAGAAAATAAAATGCGTACCTGATAATGAAGTAAAATGTTTTGTGCAGTCACCGATGTCGGTCTCTGTGGTGCCGATGTCGGTCGGAAAGGTGCCGATGTTGGTTAAGATACCGGCGTCGGTAGGGGTGGTGACCGGCGTCGGTCGGGGCAAGTTCTGGACAGAGTCTGGATGAAGTTACAAAAGGTCTAACAGAGTTGGGATAGGGTCTGGTCAAGGTCGGGACAGGGTCTGGACAGGGTCGGGACAGGGTCTGGATAGGGTCTGAACAAGGTCTAATCAAGGTAATGTCGAGTCTGGACAGGGTCTAGGGGTTTTGGTCGAGTCTGGATGGAGTTATAGACTGGGATAGTGGGTAGAGATGTAAGGAAGGGACTCAAGGCTTAGGTCTACGGTCTGAAGATCCGAGATGATAGAAATAGAAACAACAAACAAATAATAACCAGAAAGAAATAAAACAAACAAAGTAAATACTTACCTGCTAGAAGACATGATAAAAGCCATGATTGAAGTTGTTGAAGCGTTGTCGTAAGTTGATCAAAGCGAATGCAGATTGGTTGAATGTTGGAGTTGATTGATCGCCAGAGTTTTTTGAATGTCTGAGTTCGGGGGTCGATTGAATGATTGATTAGTTGATTGATTAGCCTTCAGGATTGATCGGCGGATGCTGATGAAGGCGAGGGACGGTTTGAGAGACGGTTCGATAACCGTTCGGGAAACTGATTGGGAACCGAATGAAAACTGATAACGGATAACGGTAAGGTGACCGACGTTGGTAGGATTGCCGACGTCGGCCGATAAGTGACCGACGTTGGCGACATCGGCCGGGTAACGACCATCGTCGGCAGATGCACAATGGGGATAGAGTCTAGCTTTAGCTCTGCACTCATTGTTACATGCTGCCAAGGTCAAGGCTAGTGGAAAAAGTGATCAACAAGGGTTGAATAGGAGAAGAAGAATAAAACGGGGGATGACCAGGGGAGTCGACACGATTTCGATGTCTACACCATCATTGATAGTTGTATGACCATTAGATTTAATCTTACTAAGGTTGTGTTGTTTCATCCTTAAAAATTATGTTTGCACAGATGTCTATCATTTTTGACCAACTTTTTAATTTTATAACTTGAGGTGTAAAGATCATGGGGGTACCAAACTTGTAGAGAAGGGACCCAATGCTACAAAGAAAAAACCTTTTTGATTTTCTAGTCCCATGAGCTTTTTAGGTGAAGATATTGAAGGTCCAAGCTAACTGATATGTATCTATTCCATGTGACATCGTGACCATAGTCAATATTTTTTGGGCTAAGTATGGGAAACATAGAGAAAACTTAGGTTAGGAACAAAATTTACCCATGCATATATTCATTTGTGCTTTGGCAGAGGACTTAGGATTTGGTGCATATGATCTTAGCACAAAAATAAACAAACTCTTTTGAAAATTTTCTCTAAACTTCTACACATGTGAGATTTAACTTCAGTAAAATACCTACTTGTGTTTTCTGTGTGCTTCATCAAATCATGCAAGAATTTTCTATGTGGGCCAAAAATGGCCAACACCATCTACCTTTCAAAGGGTGGTTTTAGTTTTTTTATTTAAATAATGAATGTGTATAAATTTAAATGGATGATTTTATAGTATATGGTAATCCTTTTATGAATCTTTAGATATTTTAGATCAATTAATAAAAAGGTGTGAGGATAATCAATTATCCTTCAGCCATGATAAATACTTAATGGTGGTTAATCAAGGGATTATCCTAGGCCATCACATCTCAACACAAGAAATACAAGTTGATTCCAAAAATATTGAAGTCATCTCTAACCTACTTGAACCTAAAAATCTATCAAATATCAAAAAAAAAAATAGGACATGTAGGGTACTATAGAAATTTTATAGAGGACTTTAGTAAAATTGTTTCACCTATGTTTTCTTTGCTTGCTAAGGATAATGAATTTTTGTGGACTAATAAGTGTCAATAGGATTTTGAGTCAATAAAAGAGAAATAAATATTTGATCTAATTTTGAGAGGTCCTAATTGAGAGTATCCCTTCCACACACACACACACACACATACACACAGACATGTATATATGTGTGTGTGTGTGTGTGTGTGTGTGTGTGTGTGTGTGTATTCTTCAAATAATTCTATGGGTGTAGTACTTGGAGAAAATGATAAGGAAGAAAAGATGTATGTCATTTATTATAGCTCCCATTGAGAGAAACTATACAAATACTGAAAAAGAATTCTTATCTTTCATATATGCCATGAATAAGTTTCTTTACTACATTACTAAATATAATACCTTTGTTTACATAGACAATTAAACCATAAGATAATGAATAAACCAATGGTAGGAGATATGATGATCAGATGGCTACTCTTATTATAGGAATTTAACATTACAATTTTTGATAACGTAGGAAAATATTATGTGGTTGGTGACTTTATATCAAACTTAAATGTTCTAATTAAAGATGAACCAATTAAAGATAGGTTTCTAGATGAGTAGTTATTCATATTTTTAGTGCACACACCATGGTTTACTGATAAGAAAAACTACCTAGCCATAGTCAAATTTATTTTTAATTTTACTAATAAAGAAAGAAAATATTTAGTTGGGATTAGTGCTCACTTTAAATGACTTAATGGTTTTTTGTTTAAATGTGGAACTAATTCAGTACTTCCTAGGTGTGTAAGAGATGATGATATCTATGACATTATAATAGTATTCCATGATGAATTAGGGGGAGGCCACTATTTAACTAAAAGGACTATTCATAAGATCTTTGGATCCATATTTTGTTAGATATAAATATAAGGTGGGAGTTAGTCAATTATTATTATGATAAAATTCAATAAAAACACATAAATAAATCTAACACCTCAAGCCTAACCACTCAAGAATCAAGAGAACAATTTAAGTAATAAATAATAGAAGATAAAAGAAGTATTCTTCACCTTCCTTGTGAGAAAGAGTTTCACTTTGGCCTTAGAGGAATGTGCTTGGTAATGTGCTCAAAGAGTCTTTGACAATGGTTTTTCTTGTATCATTTATCCTTATCACTTTGACAATGTTTTTCTTGGCTTTGGCAAGATGTATCAATTTATCAATAATTTTTCATTATAACATTACAAGAAATCTTTGTCTCTTAAAAAGTTAACATTATAACTTTGGCTTGAGATCTTTTTTTATAATGGTTTGGAACTTCTATTTATAGTTTCTCCAACTAAATCTAACCCAAGTGTAGTTAGGTCAGATTTAACTAAATCTAGGTTTAGTTTAATGATGGTTAAGTTAAGGAAGGGACAAGTAATTAATATTTGGGATATATATCCAATTTATTAAGCATGGCTCTCCATTTAAAAATTTAAGGCTTTAATGGAGATATTTTCAATTCCTTGACTTTGAGGATGATGACATCATCATGATCTCAATCTAATTAAAATTTCCTTTTTATAAAATTAATATTCACTAATTACACATGGAAATTTCACTTAATCATTTAATTTGATTTACTTAGTTAATTCATTTTGCTTAGCATTTTTTAATTTTAAGAATTATTCAAGTGCCCCACATAATGGGTCCAAATTCTAATCTATTAATTTGCTAGGTCATAACTTAACTGGAGATTAATCCTTGAGAGGTTACTATGGCATATAGGATAATACCCCAAATAAGGATGCCTCAACATGAATTTGGGTACTAATGTTTGATGTGTAGATGAAATTGGGACATTTAATGATTCCTAGACTTAATTTTTGATAAATCTATCTAAAGTCTGGTTGTAACATAGTTATGGCCAAAACAGGGTGTCTATAGTTTTCCCCTTTTTGGGAAGGCATTGCCAAACACAGGTATAGTAATGTCTTCTCAAATAATGAGAAAGTTTTTAATGCCTTGGCTAATACCCTAGAATGTAATGGATGGGCCTTGGATGCCCCCTTGACGTATTGGGAGGTAAATAAAAGTGATGAATGTTTCTTCAAAAATAGGGAAATGATGTGACCTATAAGTAATGGGGTGAAAATACTAATTTTACCAAAGGTGGTTATAATTAGTGGCATAGTGAGTTACCCCACTAGGGTAGATCTATACAAATAATGATTTTTCCAAAGGTGGTTATAATAATTTCCATAGTGAATATGTCCTAGTAGGGTGGATGGAAGCGTGATCCAATTCTAGGTTGCCCCAGTAGGGTGAATATGATCATGGAAATTTACCTTGGTATGGAAAATAGATAAAGGGGGATTATGAAATACACAATCATGGAGGAAAAATAATCTAGTACAGAGGATAGGCATGAATTTGGGCTACCTACTAGTATGTAGATGCATGTCCTAATTAGTAATGACTACCAATCAATTATGATTTAATTTATCTACATTTGGGTAGTGTTTGGGTATGTTTGGGAGTCTACAAGTGTGAATAAGGAGAAGTATTACCCATTGCATTATCTAATAGATCCTTTGGTTTAATTTTTTCTATAGCTTGTGATATTAGATATCATAGTTATAGATAATTATAATAACAATGTATATCTAAAGCATGGAAAAATCAATTTAAATGCAAGTACAAATCACTTAGGTGTAAAATATGAACAATCAAATTCTAAGTGAATGTAATGCAATAAACTAAGTGTATAAATGTACACAAATTCACAACTTAAGTACAAGATATGGGTAATCAAGACTTAAATGTAAATAAAGTGTAAGAATCATATGGCAACCGAGAAACAAAAAGGCAAAATAAAAAAACAAATAGACAAATAAACAAATAGAAACAAATAATCAAATAAGCAAACAAATAACCAATCATATACAAACAAAACAAATAAAAAACACCAATAAAAAAACAAAAAAACACCAATAAAAAAAACAAGGCAAGAGAAACAAGACTCAAATAAACAACACAAAATTAAACAAACAAATAAAGCTTACAAAACAAACAAAAATAGATCAAATAAACAAATAAATAAATAAATAAAATGAAATAATCAAAATAAATAAACAATCCAAAGTAAAGAAAAGTGCAATAAACAAACTATTCTAAACACACAAAGGCAATATACAAATAATGATTAATCATAATGTTAGTGACAAAAAAATACAAACTATTCATGCGTGTGTAAAAGAGGTGTTACTCTTGATGATAGGGTGGCCCCTAAACTAGGTAGAAATGACATAGGTAAAATAACACAATAAAAAATGGCATAAGGTTTCCAATAAGATATAGGTAACAATGACACAAATAAAAACAAACATGGGGGGAACAAAAGAAAAGAAAGGAGTAGATGAGTTGACTCCAAATGCACTAGGCAAGTGGATGTAGCCTACATAGTTTCATAGACATAAGATCTAACGTGAAATTTGAGATAAACATAGTTCTCCCAAGATATGGAATAAAATAAAATGAGTGTAAGTAAATGATGATTAATGTGTAGAGGAAAATATAAATGGTCTCGTAATGTTAAGTTCATAGGGTTTGACATTCACAATCATGAATGTGTCAACACAAAAAACTCTTACAAGTGTGAGAGTATGGTTTATACTAAAACCACACAAAAGTAAAAGAGATGAATATCTATTAAGGACCTAAATTGGTAATTCATAATGTATGCTACATATAATTCTTGAAATGTGAATGAGCTCACAAAATGGTGAGAGCATTGGCAATGGGGTGCTTATAAAATGACAAAAATGTTTAAACTTAAATTGATAACAAAATAATGAGAGAATAGGCTAGGATTTCTCATAAAATGATGAGAGGGTATGAAAAATAAAATGGTAATTAGGTCATCAAGATAAAATGCATAATGCTAACAACATTAACTCATAAAATGGTGATAACATACAACTAAGGTCTATAAGGATGGGGAAACTAAAGGACAAGTGGCTACTTATGAAATAGTTAGGAGTCCCAAGATCCTTAAGGCAAATAAGTGGTGGTTGTATTCAAAACACCCCACCTTAGATTTCATTTGAACAATGTGGACCCCTTTTATTTTTTATAAGGATTATTTATTATTTGGTCTATGCATGTGTGTTTGGATGGTTTTATTATCAATGGAAATAAAGTATAATGAGGGTAAGTAAATGATGATTGATGTGTAGAGGAAACTATAAATAGGCTCTTAAAATGGTGAGTTTGTAGGTTTTGACATTCACAATCATGAAAGTGTCAACATAAAAAACTCATGAAAGCATGAGAGTATGGTTTATGCCAAAACCACACAAAAAGACAAGAGATGAGTATTTATTAAAGACTTGAACTGGTAATTCATAGTGCCTACTACATATAAGTCTTGAAATGAGAATGAGCTCACAAAATTTTTATAGCATTGACAATAGGGTGATTGTAAAATGACAATAATACTTAAACATAAATTAATCACAAAATAGCGAGAGTATAGGTTAGGATTGCTCACAAAATGGTGAGAATGTAGGAAAAGTCCAGTGGTCATTAGGTCATCAAGTTCAAATTCACAATGCTAAAAACATTAACTTATAAAATGGTGATAACGTACATCTAAGGTTCATAAGGATGGGGAAACTAAAGGACAAGTGGCTAATTGTGAAGTAGTTAGGAGTCCCATGATCCTTAAGGCAAAAACATGGTGGTTGTATTGAAAACACCCCACCTTGGATTTTATTTGAAAAATGGTGACCCCATTTATTTTTTACAAGGATTATTTATTATTTAGTCTATGCATGTGTGTTTGGATGGTTTTATTATCAGTGGAAATTAGACATTTTAAACATTAAATCACTATTGGGTGCACCTATTTTCTCCTGCTACCCATTTTTGATTGGAAGGACTTATTGAAACTAATCTATTAATGGAAATTTTAGAAGTTTTTTATGTATAAAAGGTATTATGACTTGTTTATTTGGGTTATTTTATTCATATTTACCTATTTATATTCATTTTATTTAGCATTACAAACATTTTTTGGTATTTGTCAAATTTTGGTCTTCAAGAACCTTTTGGTCTTCAGCATTTTGGTCTTTAGGAACTTTTCAGTCAAAAGGTTTTGGTCTTTGTGAACTTTCTTTTATAATATTTTCTATTTTTTATATTTTTTTCAATAACATTCCTTTAGATCATTTTATTTGACATAATTTATGTGGTAATTTTACTTCAAAAATTTTGGTCTTTGAAAGGTTTTGATTTTTGGGAACCCTCTCTTCGACAGTTTTCATTCAGAGACTTTCATTCAGGAACTTTATCTATAGAAATTTATTTACAAATGACAATATCCCTATAGAAAATTTGGTTTTATGTAAATTTAACTTAGGTTACTTTCATTCAAAACCTTTTGGTCAGGAACTTTCTCTTTGGCAATTTTTTACAAAAAATCTTCTCGAATGAATCTTTTCGAAGAACATTTTGGTCTTTGGGGTCTTTTGTTAAGAACTCTGAGCTCAACATATCACATCATTTAGATTAAATTTAAATTTTGACCCCACAATTAAACCACATAGTGACAAATGTTAAATAGAATAACACTGTGTCCCCCCTCAAATGAGTAAGAATTTTACATGACATACTCATTACGCCTAGGTGGTCAAGTTTAAATTCAATGAAGGTGACGAGCTCATAGATGTTAGTGATTAATGGTGAATGAACTGGAATGAATGAAAAAAATTATAATAGTTATCCATTAACCAAAATCACATCATTTTATTGACATTGATCTCAAGTTCACATAGCCTTTTGTGCTTTTAAGAGCCCTAGATGCATCTAAAACAATCTATAATTTACATAGCAGAGTTCCATGCCATCATTTTCAAGAGATCAAACCTTACAAATACTAAGAACTATCAATGGTATCTTCATCTAGGTTATATAATGGAGATTTAAAAACATCTAAGGTATCCATAAAAGATTCGATAAAATATTTAGATATAGTTTTTGATGTGATAGTGTTTGATAGTCTCTATGTGAACTATTCATCTCTATGGGAAGTCATAAAGAACATAGACCCATTTTCTTATGAGTAAGACATCTTTGTAGAAGAAAAATAATTTTTAGTCAACTTACTTCCTTTTAAATCGTAATATCTAGATTATGTGGCTACTAATCTAGAAGTCATGCCATGCAATAACTTATTGTGAGACCTATTCTTGGAAGGAAGAATTGCAGATGGTGGTTTCTTAAATTATGTCAGAAACAACACCATCACTGCATATATATCAAGTGATGCATTCATGAGTAATTTATGTTTTCCCATTATAGACACTACATTTTATTTACACAGTGTGGTTGGTTGGAAGAAAAAATAATGTGGAACAAGCAGTAAGGAAATGACTTCTCCTAGGTGAGACATTTACACTCAAAAAGACCAACATGAACCCTATGTCTATCACCCAAGTTTGGATGGGAATTCATATTGTCATGTCATTGTTAAATAAAATTTTTGGACACTTAAGCATTCGTTTCCTTAATTTATAATGGGTACCCATGATTGACCTACTCATCACCTTAGAGAACACCTATACATTAGGGGAAATTATCAAATCCTGCCTATAAGAATTGATATTATATAAATACTAGAGGCCCTAAGGTGGTAACTTATACCTGATGTCATGTATTTTGGATGCAATCATGGGGATTATCTATAAACATAATAGGGCCTTTTAGAATCCAAACCCTAAGTACATAAATAAAATCATATGTGACTTATACTCATTCATCCATATTTATGCATATGTGAGGAAGATTTCCAGAATTACAAAGGATATATATCCTCAAGTTTGGATGGAAATTCATGGCCAATATATAGCCAGTATATCCAAGAGCATCACCAATACACTCATATATTTAAGTGATTATTGGATATACCTATACTATACTATTATCATGATTTTTGGATGCAAGGTCAACCCTCTTCATCTCCCCAAATTCATTCCAAAAAATGTTGTTGAGTAGGAGATTAGCTTCCAATTATGTAATGGGATAGATGAGGACTTGACCAAGAGTAATAAGAGTACCTTCCATGTCTCTTATCTCATAATTGGGAGGATGCATTACACATATCAAAGGCACTTCAAATAGGTTGGTAATGCAAGGAAGGCTTATGCCTTGGTTACTCTACCCCACATAGATTAGGACCCCCACGAGAAAGTAAAATAAAAGGTTCATAATTTAGGCATCCTTTACAATCATGAGCCTTTTGATCATGACTTATTATTCCTTAATGCAAAAGATGATGAAAAATTCAAAAAAAGGGCTAAGAATGCTATCTTGAATGAATACTTATTGAGGATAATCCAAGTAGATCCCTCCATTATACTTTGGTAAGCCAAATTTAGGCTCCCACCACCAAGGGGATGGACATCATCTTGTTTCTAGAGTGGCAGAGCTTTCTATCAGCCATAAGACCAAAGTTATGACCCTCAACATCTACCTACTATGATACTTCTCCATAATAAAAGCAAGATCGAGGTTTAGGGAAGACACCAACTGGTAGTGAGCAAGATAAAGAAGAGTATCCTCAAGTTCAAATGTCTACTGGTAAACTAGGGAAGGTAAAATAATAAATATTTGAATGGTCAAATAATATGGAGGCTAGTATTATAGTGAAATAAGAGGGAATCATATGGTTGGACTCCTCTAATGAGGAAGAGGTTACACCTACTATGTCAGCTGTTAGGGTGTGGAGCTAAAAGCTTCACCAAGGAGCATACTTAAACAGGTTCGGGTCTACACAGACGCCGGCGTCGGTCAGGAGCGACCGACGTCGGTTAATAGCAGTTGCAGAGGTGTCAACGTCGGTGGTATGGTTGGCCAGCGACGGTCACAGGTGAATAGGCAGGAACCGACGTCGGTTACCTGTGTGTCCAGAGAGCTATTTCCGTGGACAGCAGTGAGTGTTTGCATGATAAGTTTGAGTTGTAGTCTCAAGCTCGCGTCTCTATTATTAGCAATATTATTTTTAGAGCCCTTGTTGAAGAGGCTTAACTATTTGTTGTAAGAGCATGCTCAAGTTTCCTATTTCTATATGTAGGAAGATCTTCTTAGCTTAGAATTGTAAGTGTTGTGTGTAGAACTGTAAGAGTAGAACATTGTGAATGTTTGAAGGACAGTACAGAGTTGCATCAATCCAGGTTGTTGGATTTGAGTGTACTTGAGAGAGAGCTCTTGAGGAATAGAGATCTAGTAAGAGATCTTGTGTGCATCTGAGAGAGGTGTGGAAGAACGAAGTTTCTTCAAATTGTATTCCTATTGTAAAGAGTTTCAATACAAGTTTTCAAGGTGTTTTCTTGTATATCTTGTTCTGTGCTATTTATCATTTTAGTTACTTATCTATCTGATTTATTTCCGCGTTTATTGCTTTCATAAGTGTAATCTATTGTTGGTTTGATCCCCCAACAAGTGGTATCAGAGCCTTGGTTACAGGTTACAGATTACAGGTTGCTCACAGGTGTTTCTGCAGGAATTTCTATTTGAGTGGGAGAAGCAATGGCAGAAGAAAGTAAGCTGAGAATGGAAAAGTTTAATGGCAAGAACTACCAACATTGGAGAATGCAGATAGAGGACTATCTGTATCAGAAAGATCTCTACTTACCGTTAGGTGGGATAGCAAAGAAGCCCAAGGACATGGAGGATGAAGAATGGGAAGTTCTTGACAGAAAGGCTCTTGGGTCTATAAGACTGAGTCTGGCCTCCACTGTGATATCTAATTTGTCACAGGCAAAAACAATGGTAGAGTTGATGACTACGTTAGCAAATATGTATGAAAAACCCTCAGCTTAAAATAAGGTATATCTTATGAAGCAATTATTTAATTTGCATATGAATGAAGGTGGATCTGTTTCTACTCATCTGAATGATTTCAATGGAATTGTTAATCAGTTAAGTTCTGTCAATATTGTATTTGAAGATGAAATAAAAGCTCTTTTGATATTATGTTCTTTGCCTGAAAGCTGGCATGGCTTAGTAATGGCAGTTTCTAATACTACATCTGCATCAAATATTTTGAAAGTAGAGGATGTGGTTAGTGTTATCTTGAATGAGGAAATACGCAGGAAAAGCACAGAAGAGACATCTGGGAACACTTTAAATTTTGAGAGCAAGGGAAGGCAAAAAGAAAAGAGCAAGAGGAGATCAAGATCTAAGTCTAAGGTGAGAGGAAGATCCAAATCTAGGAATGGCAGGAAGCCACAATGCTGGAACTGTGGAAAGATGGGGCACATAAGCAGAGATTGTTGGTCAAAGCCCAAGGAGGACAACCAACATGAAGGAAAGGAAGAAGCCAAGGTTGCAGGTATTGCACAGGATGCTTTAATTTTCTCTTTGCATAATAACATAGAATCTTGGGTATTAGATTCTGGTGCATCTTTCCATGTTACCCCTAACAGAGAGTATTTCAGTGACTATATCCATGGAGATTTTGGAATAGTGTACTTAGGGGATGATGAGCCTTGTAAGATTATTGGCAAAGGTAAAGTGTAGCTGAAGATGTAGAATGGCAACACATGGGTGTTGAGAGATGTGATGCATGTTCCTAGTTTGAAGAGAAATTTGATTTCTGCAGGTAAGCTAGGTGATGAGGATTATACAGTAACTCTCACAGCAGATTCTTGGAAGGTGACCAAGGGTGCACTAGTTATGGCCAGAGGTAAGAGAGAAGGTACTCTCTATCTGTGTAATTGTGTTACTAACAAATCTCCTTCAGTTTTATCTACTTCAGGTGTGGATTGTAAATTGTGGCACTCAAGGCTTGGCCACATGAGTGAGAAGGGGATGTCAATACTTAAGTCTAAAGGTATGCTTTCAAATTTGAAAAGTATGGATCTAGAATTTTGTGAGCATTATGTATTTGGAAAATAGAAAAGGGTTAGTTTTCTCAAGACTGGGTCTACTAAGAAAAGGCAGAAGTTGCAGCTTGTTCACACAGACGTGTGGGGGCCGGCTCAGGTAGCCTCTATTGGCGGATCACGGTACTATGTTACATTCATAGATGACGCCACAAGAAAGGTATGGATCTACTGTATTAAAAAGAAATCTGATGTTTTTGAGAATTTTAAGTTTTGGAAGGCTATGGTTGAGAATGAAATAGGCAGAAAGTTAAAGTGCTTGAGATCTGATAATGGCGGTGAGTTCTGCAGTCTTAAATTCAAATTGTATTGTTATACACAAGGAATCCGTAGGCAAAGGATGGTTCCAAGGACACCTCAGCAGAATGGTATTGCTGAAAGGATGAACAGAACTATCATGGAGCGTGCAAGATGTATGAGATTGCATGCAGGGTTGCCCTTAGAGTTTTGGGCAGAAGCAGTTGACACCACAGTGTACCTGATTAACAGAGGACCCTCTACAGCTCTAGATGGTGGAATTCCAAAAGAGGCATGGATAGGTAAAAAGGTAGATCTCTCATATCTCAAAGTTTTTGGTAGTGAAGCCTTTGTGCATATAGATAAGGAAAATAGAAAGAAGCTTAATCCTAAGTCTATGAGGTGCACGTTTATAGGCTATGGCTCAGATGATTTTGGTTTCAGATTTTGGAATCTAGGAACTAACAAGGTAATCAGGAGCCGTGATGTTGTTTTCAATGAAAGAGTGATGTACAGTGATCAGATAAGGAAGCTAGATCAATTTGGGCAGAGCAATAGTGAATTGGATGAAGTTACGGTCCAAAATGAGCTCGCGGGAAAAAGAAATAATCACTTGTAGGAAAACACAGAGACCGACGTCGGCAGGGTTGGAACCGGCATCGGCAGTACAGAAACTAATGTCGGTCATACAGAGACTGACGTCGGCAGACCAGGCACCGAGGTCGGTCAGGTAGAACCGACGACGGCGAGTGACAAGTCTACAGGTGGCCGAGGTCGGTCACTGTCAGAAAATTTGGGTGGACAGCGTGTTGAGAATGAGTCCAAGACACCCATCAGGAGGTCTGAAAGGGTAAGTAAGCCTCCAATTAGATATTCTCCTTCCTTATATTATTTATTGCTAACCGATGGTGGAGAACCAGAGAGTTTTGAAGAAGCAATATAGGTGGAGTCCAGGAGTAAGTGGGAGCGTGGCATGGTTGAGGAAATGGAGTCCTTAAGAGAGAACCAAACATGGGATTTGGTTGAGTTGCCAGCTGGTAAGAGAACACTGAAGAACAGATGGACCTACAGGTTGAAGGAAAGTGAGGATGGTCAGATGCGATATAAGGCCAAATTAGTGGTAAAAGGATTTGCACAAAAGCCAGGTATTGACTTTGGTGAAATTTTTTCTCCAGTTGTTAAGATGACTTCTATAAGGGTTGTATTGTCTTTGGTTGCTTTTGAGGATTTGCATCTCGAGCAGCTAGATGTTAAGACAGCATTTCTTCATGGAGATTTGGATGAGGAAATTTATATGGAACAGCCAGAAGGTTTTGAGGTCAAGGGTAAGGAGAAGTTTGTGTGCAGGTTAAAGAAAAGCTTGTATGGCCTCAAGCAAGCTCCAAGGCAGTGGTACTTGAAATTTGACAGGTTTATGACTGAGCATGGCTACAGTAGGTGTCAATCAGACCATTGTGTGTATTTCAAGAGATTTGATAATGGTAGATATATTATTCTATTGTTGTATGTAGATGACATGCTGGTTGCAGGGTCTCACATGCAGGATATCTCAGAGCTTAAGGAGAAGTTACCTCAAACATTTGCTATGAAGGATTTGGGAGCAGCGAAGAAGATCCTTGGCATGAGCATTAGGAGAGACAGGAAAAATCACAGGTTGATATTGTCTCAAGAAGATTATGTGAACAAGGTGTTGGAGAGGTTTAATATGCAGGATGCAAAACCGGTAAGTACACCTATGGCTGGACATTTTAAGTTAAGTAAAGAACAATGTCCCAATTCACATGATGAGGTAGAGTACATGAGTAAGGTTCCATATTCTTCCACAGTAGGGAGTTTTATGTATGCAATGGTGTGTACTAGACCAGATATTGCCCAAGCAGTGGGAGTAGTAAGTAAGTATATGGCCAATCCAGGTAAGGAACATTGGAAAGCGGTTCAATGGATCCTTAGATATCTGAGAGGAACTAGCAGTAAGCATTTGTGCTATGGAGGTTCAAGTACTTCTCTACATGGCTATGTAGATTCAGATATGGCAGGGGATTTGGATGGCAGGAGGAGCACCACAGGTTATGTTTTTACTGTAGGTGGAACAGCGGTTAGTTGGATATCTAAGTTGCAGAAGGTTGTAGCCTTGTCAACTACAGAAGCAGAGTATATTGCAGCTACAGAAGATAGCAAGGAGATGATATGGATGACACGGTTCATGGAAGATCTTGGAAGGGAGCATGGGAGTTACAGATTATACAGTGACAGTCAGAGTGCAATCCATTTGGCCAAGAACTCGGCCTTTCACTCTAGAACCAAGCACATACAGCTAAGGTACCACTTCATAAGGCAGGTATTGGAAGATGGTGAGTTGAAGCTAGAGAAAATTCATACAGACAAGAATCCTGCTGATATGCTAACAAAGCCAGTTACGATGGAGAAGTTGAATCTTCATTCAACTTCTATTGGTCTTCATGATTGAGTTGAAGATGGAGGAGCTAGAAGATGTTGCTATACAGGCTGGTGCAGCTGGTTTATCTCCAAGTGGGAGATTGTTAGGGTGTGGAGCTAAAAGCTTCACCAAGGAGCATACTTAAACAGGTTCGGGTCTACATAGACGCTGGCGTCGGTCAAGAGCGACCGACGTCGGTTAGTAGCAGTTGCAGAGGCGCCGACATCGGCGGTATGGTCGGCCGACGACGGTCACAAGCGAACAGGTAGGAACCGACGTCGGTTACCTGTGTGTCCAGAGAGCTATTTTCGTGGACAGCAGCGAGTGTTTACATGATAAGTTTGAGTTGTAGTCTCAAGCTCGCGTCTCTATTATTAGCAATATTATTTTTAGAGCCCTTGTTGAAGAGGCTTAACTATTTGTTGTAAGAGCATGCTCAAGTTTCCTATTTCTATATGTAGGAAGATCTTCTTAGCTTAGAATTGTAAGTGTTGTGTGTAGAACTGTAAGAGTAGAACATTGTGAATGTTTGAAGGATAGTACAGAGTTGCATCAATCCAGGTTGTTGGATTTGAGTGTACTTGAGAGAGAGCTCTTGAGGAATAGAGATCTAGTAAGAGATCTTGTGTGCATCTGAGAGAGGTGTGGAAGAACGAAGTTTCTTCAAATTGTATTCCTATTGTAAAGAGTTTCAATACAAGTTTTCAGGGTGTTTTCTTGTATATCTTGTTATGTGCTATTTATCATTTCAGTTACTTATCTAACTGATTTATTTCCGCGTTTATTGCTTTCACAAGTGTAATCTATTGTTGGTTTGATCCCCGAACATCAGCTTCAACAACGATAACCTCTAGTATGAATCTTCCCTCTCCTACCCAATAAGTGACTATTGCTTAGTCTGAGAGGACAATAATTTGTTATAAAATAAAATCCATGGTAGAAAGGTCATATACACCATCATCATAGGTACCAAGCAGGAAGGCACAACATTCAATTGAAGGTGAGCCAAGCCATGAGGTGGAAGAAGAGGATCTACATCAAGATGAGGTTATAATATTTAAAGGGTTAAAAGGAAAGACACCCCTTAGTGGGGACATATCAGGTAAGGGTGTTATATTTACTTATCCCTTGAGCCATTTTCCTATTATGTCATCACTAGTTGTTTCTTGTTTTCCATTACCAATTTTCTATTATTTTCCTTCTATGTCATCATGTGTTGTTGGACCTATTTTCATTATGTCAACAACTTATCCTTTACTCTCCACCTCTACTTCCACTACCACTAGCCAACCCATCACCTAATTTATAGTTTATTCTACTCAATTGAGTTCACCAATTCCCTCATTAGGAGTAGTGTAGGCCCCAATAGTGGTGGCCACAAAAAGAGCTCCAAAGTGGATACTAATCTACAATATACATTTGATGCCAAATTTGTTGGATGGTGGAGCTTGATCTTATTATAATTCCTAGTTCCCAATAAGGGATGTGGGGAGCAATACCCCCCCACTAGGGTTGCCACCCTGATATGGGTTTTGGGGAAACAAACTTAAATCATTTTTTTTTAAAATGCAGTGTAAAATATTATAATTTTATATTAAATTTGGACCATTCACTATTAGGCCATAAATCTAATGGTAGAAATAATGTTTGTGCATTTTTTTTCCTAATATGTAACCCTCCTTTGATATGAGGGCATTGAAATCATGGTGGCATACTGTATGTAAGTGAAGATTGTATTGTAGTGGATGTATTTCATGTTTTTCCCTTTAATTATTGTACTAAATAATAGGAAGAAGGAATGGATATTTATATGTGGATGTAACCATATTGGGTTAACCATGTTAAATCTATGTCTCTATTGTGTTGTGTTTTTTTCATTTTATTTTCATCTTTAATTAATTAATATTGCTTTGTGTTCTATATTCCTAATAATATTTAGGGAATGTAGACTGGTCCAAGATAATATAACCTTCAAAACCTAAGTCAACCCTTGAGATTGAGCCTACAAAAGACACTTAGATAGAGGCATGACCATTAGATCCATCAAAGCTTACTCTTCTAGATTGGGTCAAGGAATTAGGAGCGTTAGCTTCTAAGAGGCCAAACTCAAAGATCACCAAACTACCCACTATGATCTCATTATTTCATAAATTAAAAGCCTTAGTGCAAGGGATAAGGAAGAGGAAGATATAAGATAACATTGGGCAAGGCCTAATTTTGGAAGAAAGAGAAGTGATTTACTCTCTTTCATAAAGACAAGATAGAAAGAAGGGTTAGTCCCCTTACATTGAGGAATTTGAATCCTACATGGAGACCCAAACTAGACCAATGCTATCCATTCATGAGGGTACAGATACTTTTAGGATTTAGAGGGAAAGAAAATGTCTACTTTGGAACCACCTACTAGTTTATCTTAGACTCCACCTAATGTGCCAATTACAAAACCAATTACAACTTTAGTCCCTCTTAGGTTAGTAAGTGCATCAACTCTTCCCATTAGGTCAACTCAAGTTAACACATGTACACTTCTTACCACTTCAATTCAAGATACTAGTTCATCTCCACCTATAACTTTAACTACCACATCTAGTGCAACCACCAATTTAACTCCAATTACAACACTAGTCCCATTCACAACAATGAGCAATATCAAGAAAAAACTAATTAAATTGTATTTAAAGTATAATTTTGTATAATTTAACTAATTCAACATCTAGTGCAACCACCAATTTAACTCCGATTACAACACTAGTTTAACTTGTTATTCCACTACCTAGTTATTTGAATTGCATACTTACAAATCATGCCTTGTAGTATAACATCACTTCCATAGAGATATTAAAATTTTATAGGCTACCTTGTTCAATCCTTTTGGGTTTGCATAAAACCCACATTAATAGGAAAAAATTGGTGTTAGAAGGAGGGCACACTTGTATGTTTTCTCAATAGTAAGGGTTAGTCACTACATAAATTTGCAATGGGGACACTTAGATGGTTAGAATAAAAATTAATGAGAGTAGGTGTGAATTAGTCTTCAAAAATAAATTCTTATCAATTTCACTTAAACAATCATGAACCATTTATGTAAGCATATAGATCTAGCAAACATAAGCACCTATGCACATAAGCATGAAACAAAAAAACACATCAAATATATGGAAAACCATTAAGGGGAATCAAACCCATTGATATATATAAATGGAATATATTCCTATAAGATAAACACCAAATTTAGTGAAGCACCAAATTTACATGGAACACCAACCCCAACTAGTTAAACACCAACTCAGCTAGGATTTAACAAGCACCAACTTGCAAGGAGGCGCCAACTCCCTAGATGACTCAAAACCAAATAATCCACCTAAAACCTTTTAGCACCTTCATAACACCTTGTTTATTATATAATATATTATGATCTCCTTCTTCATCTCTTATCTCTCTTCTACCCTTCTCAAACTATCTTCTAGGCTTTACTTAACTAGTCCTCTTCTTAACTTGATTAGGTCATATGACCTTGTTTTACATACACAAAACCTATTTAAAATCTTCATAATAGTTTATTTACACTTTTAATATGGTCTATAAGACCTCATTATACTTACCAATGTACTTTTTCATTTGCTTGCTCACACCACCAAAATAGGCCTACAACTACCTTGTATATATACAAACCTCTTGTTCATATACCTCTTGGTAAGACATATACACTTGCACACTTTTATTACCCTTTAAATATGACTTATATCACTTTTCATACATGAATAAATTATTTCAATATGTCAGTCACAACATATAGGCCCAAAACCTCCTTTAGGCCTTAAGGAAACCCAATTCAATCAGGTCTTCATTAGCACACATTACCCTTTGATCTCCTTGGAAGAATTTAAAACTCCACACATAGAATTAACATATCATATTACACTCTAATATACCCATAATAATCTCATACTATGTCCATGACACTTTTTAACTCCAACTACCACTTAAATCACACCATTAGTACTGTTCACAATTAGGCGTGTGAACCTACATAAAGTCTATCTTGAATTAATGAGAATTAAACACAAATTATATAAAAAATTATGGAAATAAATCACATGAATATAAACTATGTGACCTTAGTTTCATCACCATATTCTTTATAATTCACAACTCAGGGTAAAATGACTCAAACACTTCTCTATAAATAACCCACTCATAACTGCTAGAACACTCCAAAATCTAGTCACAAATAACTTGATCTTCAACACCTAAAGGAACACTTCCCATGAACACTGATACTTTAAAAATATCATTTGACATTTCTAGACCACTCTTAAATACCAAAATCATAATTTATAGTGTCAAATATTGGTTTTGCAGACCAATCTTTTGACCTTAGTACACATAGTCAAATCAAACCTAGTCAAGCCATCTTGGATTTAACATTTAAGTCACTTTTAATGACTATAAAACCTTATCCAAGGCATGGATATGAGATAATATTACAAAATAAAAACACAATGTTCATTAAATAATTCAACTTAGGGTATAGATCCTCAAACTCATCATTGTAACTTGCTTACCTAAAACTACTAGTTTACCTTAAAGCATAGCCATGATGATACCTTCATCACCTATATGACCAATTTCAAATACTTCCAATGCATTTATATGATATTATGATATCATTAGACAATTATTAGATATAAATATAATAAGGTCAAATGTAAATATTAGTCTTTCATGCCAATCTCATAACCTTGTATCTCATTGTCTCATTTGAACTAGATAGGTCAACTTGTGATAAAAATTTTCACTATAAAAATTGACCAAAAATATTATAAAAAACATGATCATGTCTTAAAATTCCTAAAAAATATTTTCATTCACTTGGTTTCATCACTATTTCATGATGACACATCCTTATTCACCTCACTGTTGCTTGGATTTATCATTATTTGCACCATTACGCATGTTAGCGAATAGTTATCTTGGATGACTATTTTAGCATACTTAAGGGATATAACTTGTCCAAAAACCAACATGGACATAGAATACAAGTCTCACAATTTTCCATCCAATTATTTTCAAACTTTGTCTAATACAAATTTTTATATCTATAATAACTTCTTCAAAAACAAACTTGTATCTTCACATATTCTCTCTCCTCTCTTTAACCACCACCACCTAAAGGTACCTGAAAGAGTTAAATACAATATAAAAACACTTAATTTAACATTCCAAACAACCATGAGTAATTTTGTATCATATCTTCAACCTTGGGTTCTTATTAGGATTCTAATAGGATTTAAACCTATTTCCATTCTTAACAATCATTCATAAAACATAGCCCCTCATTCTAAAAAAAAAAGCCTATAATTTTGAGCGAGGACCCTTCCCCATTTACCATGAATAGTTTAGGTTCCCATGTAGAGGTCTAAAAATCTAATGAGCACAAGAAGAACCTTCTTATATGGATAACTCTTCATTTTATGCACTCAAAATACCTCAAAACCACTTTTTATACCTTTTTATTGTGAACCATGAACTAAAAATGCATGAACACACTTGAAAAAACATATGTCACCTCACCTCTAACAATGCTTACATGAGCTCAAGCACATTTAAATCTGATCATGACCTCTCATTAGGCCACTATTTCTCTTTTCTCATTTAGACTTTGACCTAAAAATCACATTAGGCCTTGAAAATAACCATTATGCCTCTTTCCATGTGATCTCCACCTCACTCAAATAACCAATCAAACTCTCTATGCTCAAATAGTGTCATACATCCTTCATATTCCTTGATAATAGATCATGATGCTTCATTAGGCTAGGTAGGGTCTAGAAGTGGTGTAGTTACAAACTTGATCTATAGGTCCTACCCTTGTAGCCTTACCCTAAGACTCTCATGAGTGATATAATTCTTCACATACATGATCAAGAAACCTCATACAACCAATCATGACTATGTGCAATCATCTCACCAAGATATCATACTCATACCTTCTCACAAGGTCTCTTCATGTTGTGCCATGATAAGGCTACTTAAGTACTTGAAAATTGACAAATAACCTTGAAACACTTATGAAAGTATTTATAATTCACTTAAATAGTGCCAAATAACCTTTCATAATATTTTTCTTACTCACTTCACCAAACTTCACTATACACGCCTTCTCACAGGGCCTAGACTAGGCTTCTCAAGACACCTTATACTCAATAACTAGTACTCAAACATACTTCAATTCTCACTTGACCATCCTTAAATCTAACCTAATCCATGGCATTAACCTTAATATCAATATAATAGACATTAGATTTCCTTCAAATTATCTCTTGGTTTTATTCAAATTCTTTCTTGATTGCCTTCAAATTCTCTTTTATGACATGGCTTCTTTGTCACATCAAGAACACAAACTTATACCTCAAAAAACACTCACCATGCATCCTTACTAGATTCATATTGATATTAATTGCATCATCCTTTACATAAATGGTATCATCCTTAAAATTAATGACAACACTTATTAACATAGGAAGGTAACAAGGTCTAGGGACCAAGCTAGCATTTTTGTTTCACCTTTGTCAATTCTTAGGAAGCCTAGACCAATACTTATTATCCCTGAGATACATAGAGACAAGACACCATAATATTTAAGAAATGTCCCAATTATTAACCATCATATGGCTCAAACTTAGTTAGTCAGATCTACTATTTCCATCCCTAAGGACCAACATGATTTACCAAGTAATTTAGAGAAGTATTTGCCTACCTTCTCCCCCTAAAATGAAAGGATTGTATAATAACATATAAAATCTTTCAAGGCTAATCTGAGATTAATCAATGTCACCCATGATGATTTTTCATGTAGGGTATTCCCATTTACTCTATAGGATTTGCTTGTGATGGTATCTTAACTTGTAGGAAAGTTCCTTCTCAAATGAATGTTAAAATACTTTTCTTGCACAATTTGGGTAGGCGACTAATCCAAGTATACTATATCAACATTTTAACATTGTGAAGAGGGATCCCAATGAGTCAATATAGACCTTAAATACAATATTACATAATATGTACACTTAGTTTAATGTTGCATATAAGTTAGATGTAGATTTGGCACTCAAAATATACAAGAATACTTGGATCCCATTACTATATTATTTTTACATAGAGCTTACACAACCAATACTTTATCTTTGAAATATCAATAAGTTATTAATATTAAAATATTACTAAATCTACATCTCAATCCTTAGAATTTAAGAGACCAAATGCTCAACAATGGATTCCCATCTTTGAATCCAATTATACATACTAATCATAATGCACCTACATTCAAATAGAATTAGTTATACACTCTACCTCCCATGATGCATCAAATAACAAATCATAATTACAAGTTCCTAAATAATCAATAACAAAGGAATAGACCTCAGTACAAGCAAAAAATTCAACATTTGGATCATAATAATATAGCTATCACTTAGGGTGTTGAATCCATCAACGTTGAGTTGGATTCTATATAAATAATGGTCTAAAAGTTGAGAAATGAGTTCTTAAATATACAGTAAAAGAATGGAAAGACTTAACAATTATAATTATAACCATAATTCTAGATTTCCAATATAAAATAGGTCTTTTAACAGGCTTATCAACAATATAGAACAATAATAGTCTATTCAGTTGCTAGAAATCAATATCATGGAGATATCTTTGCCTAATTGGGGTAAGGTTCACAATACATAACATCATAGTGAATTGGATTGTGTAGAATTTTGTGCATCTTTTGAAATATTTGAAAGATAAATGATTAGAAAGGATAAAATGATGAATCCTCTAGATCTCCTTCATGAGTTAGGTCCCTCTAATTAGGCTATGGTATTTAAAACTTATGAGTTTCCCTTCCCCAATAAAGATGATATTGTTCTTGAGGATAATTATAATGAAGTAAAAGCATTTTGATAGTTTAAATAAAAATAGTTATAATCTGAGGAACAGACAAACTCTCACCACTTTTACTCCTCCCAATAATATAATTATTCCCTTGAATCCTAAAGTTGATAATAATCCTCCTCCCTTAAAAGGAAATGATCAGCCTCAACATAGAGAAGAGCAGATCAAGGGAGGATATAACATTGTTGATGATATGAAGAAGATCAAGGCCAATATCACTCTTTCTGAACTGGCACAAATCACAAATTAGATGGAGCTCTTATGGAGTCTATCACAAGCAAGTCTATTATAGAAAAGTCCAAAATAGATAATACAAATGTTATATAAAAAAGAAAGCCTAAGGTTCCCTCTTTTTTGCTAACCATTTAGGCATTTGGCCAAAATATACACAATTGTTTAGTAGATTATAGGGCTTTAGCTATTGTGATACCAACCTCAATTTTCCAAAAGCTAGGTTTAACCCCAAGCCCATCTAAGAGGAATGTTTCATATCTAGATAAAATAGTAATACATATGATAGGGGAGCTTAATGAGGTAATAATTTAGGTTACATTAGAATCTTTAGTATAGATGACTATAGATATAGTATTAGTATATATTCTCGAAGGGTATGGGTTACTATTGAGTAGAGATTAGTTAAAGACATTGAATGGATATCTTTCCAAGGACTTCTCTCATATTTGGCTACCATGGAGGGGTATTGTCAACCAGATCAGGATTGATCAAGGGCCAAGTATGAATCACCCTATTATAGAGGACAACACTACTAATGAAGAAGTTATAAATATCCTAGCCTTGGAATTTATACATTTACTACAAAACATGAAATGCAGGAAGAAGTGTAGGGCCCTTATCAATTATGAACCCTCCATTTCAATAGATAAAGATCTAAGAAAGGATCATGTGTTACTATTAAATTGGTTGATCCATAATGAAATAAATACTTTGAATCATATAAGATCTAGTTTTCATGCACCAATAATAGAGTAGAGTATGAGGCCCTGATTTTGGGATTGTAGTTTTCCCTAAAAAATAATGTTAAGGAACTGCTAGTATACAGAGACTCAAAATTCATGATCAACTAGGATAGGAATAAGTATCAATGCAAATTTTCATATTAAAATAAGTACAAGCATATATCTTTGGATTTAATCAAGTTATTTGAGGATTTTAATAAAGTGCCCATTCTAAGGGAACAAAACCAAACTATTAACTCACTAGTGGCTTCAACAACAAATTTGGCACCCCTATAGGAGTGAGAAGTATAGAAGTTCTCCATCAATTTTGTATATTGTTTGTCAGTGCTAGGCAATATTGAAAATTTTCAAGTGTTTGATGATGACTGATAGATCATCTAGTTTATGACCAATTTATAATAGTTTGAATCCTAGACAATTGATGATGAGGAAAGAATCCATAGGTTCCATGAAGAATTGATGAAGAGGATGTCATCTAGTTGAAATAAAATCATCTCTCGCTAGGCATGGTCACTTTGAAAAGAGATTTTGATACAGAACCTCGAGCACAATAACACAGGTATCTTAAATTTAATGAATCTGAGTTTAGCTTAGAAAACATGGGAGATGAAATAAACTTGCACCTCATAAATATTTGTTTTACTTTCACTCTAGATGAAATTCAAAAGGTCAAGGAATTGATTATCAGATACAAATATGTAATTACATGTACCTATGATGACTTAAGGATATTTAATCCTAAAGTCATCACCCATACAATTCCACTCAAGATAGATCATAAACCATTTAAGTAGATTCAAAGATTGGATAATCCTATCTTGAAACCATTTATTCATAAGGAATTAGATAATTTGATAAGTGGCAAGATAATTCTTCCTATTAGGCATTCAACTTGGGTTTCTAATCTAGTTCTAGTTAGGAAGAAGAGCAATAAAATTAGGATGTGCATCAACTTCAAAAACCTTAACAAAGCATATGATAAAGACAACTATCCCCTACCCTTATTATATGAGCTGATACAAACCCTAAGTGGTTCTAGAATGATGTGTTTCATAGATGGATTTTAGGATATAATCAACTATTGGTGGAATTAGAAGATAGGATGAAAACCACATTTACTACAAAATGGAGAACTAATGCATACAAGTGAATGCCATTTGGGATGATAAACACCAGAGTTACTTTACAAACAGTGATGGATCATGAACTTCAGGTATTAATAGGAAAATGAATAATTATATACATGGATGGCCTCTTTGTTTTCTCTGAAAATAGGGCTAATCATATTGATCATCACCAGTCCTTTTTTGAAAGGTGCAAGAAGTATGCTATCTCATTGAACCCCAAGAAGAGTATATTTAATGTTATTGAAGGTAAGTTTATGGGCCAAATTATCACCAAATATGGGATCACCATTAACCCACATATAATTTAATAAATTTGAAAACTAGTGGTCCCAAACAACAAAAAGGAGTTTAAGTCCTTTGGGAAGATTAATTTCATGAAAAAATTCATAGCCAATACATTAACAAGGCTATATCACAAGCCCTAGTGCTAGTGAGCCCATAATTTACTAAGGACTTTTTCATATTCTCATTTAATTCATAGCATACCATTTTATTATACTTACATAGAAGTGGAAGGAATACAAACACCCTATCACTTTTATAAGCACTAACTTAAAATATGAAAATTTAAAATACTCCTTGATTGATAATCAAATATTTTCCCTTATCAAAGAAATCAAAAAATTTAGACACTACATCCTCAAGAACAAGACCATCACTATTGTACTAGATCCTACTATCAAGCTTAAAATGGGAAATATCAAGTTAGGAGAACATAGAGGAAAATGGATGGAGAAATTACAAGAGTTTGATATTGATATTACACCTACCAAGATTTTCAAAAGATAAGGTATTTTTAAAGTAATGACTAAACTATACCCATTCATCACCATTGAATAAGTCTACCAGACATAGGTTTTCCAAGAGGACTTGTATTTAGTTGTTATTCAGTTCTTACTCACTAAAACATGCCCCTAAGAAATTAAGAGAGCAAAAGAGAGCCTTGAGGATCAAAGATTATCATTACATGATCAAAAAGGGTATTATCTACAAGAATAACTATGAAGGCATCTATTTAAGATGTATGTCACGTGAAGAAGCCTAGGAGATTATGGAAAATTTGCATCAAAATATTGGTAGTGGCCATCCATTTATAAATACCATAGCTCATAAAATACTCAAAATGGGATATTATTGGCCAATAGTCTTCAAATATGTTCACTCCCACATAATTACATGCCATGAATGCCAATATTTTGGTGAAAAGAGATGTCCATGCAATAATGACCCTATAACCTATGATTGAGAGTAAGTCATTCACCCAATGGGGCTTCAATTTCATTAGTGTCATACACCTAAATTATTTAGATAAGCACAAATTTGTGTTCACTACTATGTATTATTATAATGTATGGACTAAGGTAGCAATCATTAAGAACTCAAGAGCATGAGATGTGATCAGTTTACTTGAATAACATATCACACCCACGTTTGGTACCCCTATTTCCTTAGTTTATGACAATGGGCCAAAATTTTAATTAGTCAAGTTTATATAATGGGCCCATGATAATCAAATAAAAATTAAATCATCCTCCAATAATTATTTATAAGGGAATGGGTTGGTTGAATCAACCAAAAATAATGTCATTGATGTTATCATGAAATATGCTATAGATAAGCCTAGAGAGTGGCATCTCTTACAAAAATATGCAATATAGGTAGATCAAACTCATTACAATTAGGCCCTTAAAGCCTCACCATATCTATTGGTTTATGGGAAATGGTTTTTATTCCCAATCATGTTGAAGCTAATAATATACTAGCTTATGCATGAATTCATCTAGCCTAGTGAGAAGATAGAGTCCAAATTTTTAGATATCATAGAAATGGAAGATTATAGGAATGAATCATTATAAAACTTTAGCATACATCAAGATTTAGTCAAAATATGGTTCAATAAGACAGTGAAATCTAAATCATTTAGAATTTTTCACTAGGTGCTTCTATGGGATAAATCCCATGAAAACAAATGAATGCATGATATGTTCACTCTGTTATGGATAGGGCATTATCATATCTCTAATATCATGGGTAATAATTATTTCCATTTGAAGGACCTCCAAGATAATGAATTAACATATCTGATCAACAGATAGTTTTTTAAGCATTACTTCATGGTTGCTCCATCACAAGAGGTATCTGAGTAATAATGGGTGTTCTAGTAGAGGTATGGGTAGGTTAGCTTTGTTTTATTATTTAAATTCTTTATTTTAGTCATTTAATTTCATTATAATAATTCATGATTTTTAGATTAGCCATTTTTACTTTTTATAGTTGTGTTTGCTTAGTTTAGTGGTTTGTTTTAGGTATTTTCCACTTTCTAAAATAGTTTCCTTTTAATTTCATGGAAATATAATTGATAAATCCTAGTATAATCAAGAAAAAAAACCTTGGTGTTTTGAATCCAACTTGAGTCAGTGGGTGTTATACCTTGTACATAAGAATTCCTAATCTAGGTAAGCAATGAGAGAGTTAATCATGATGATGTTATGAAGCAGATGATTTCACTAGGTGTATAAAATTTACTCTCACAAATCCATCCAAATTTATAAATCTTTTCTTATATCCTTAGATAAAATTCACATTAAATGGTACTATTTATTTGAGGTAATAACTATTAATGTGAATAAGCTGACAGGGATATTTATGATGAACCTAATTATACCAATCCTAGCTCAATCTAGTCACCTTTTTTCCTCTATTAAGAAAATAAATATAAAAGAGGTATAATCAAAAAAATTTAAAATAAAATCAAAGTGGATTAAAATCCTACATGATGAAATAAGGTCAATGTATCATGCATCATGGGAATATATGATGGAAGGAAGAGTGATTAAAATATCATTGTCAAGGCTATGGATGCCTGGCTAGTAGTAGAGGGATGCCTAAGCTTTCAAAAAAACTTATAGCTTGATTTAAAATAATAATGAAACCTACATCTCATCTGATTTCTTTGTTAAAATCCATATATAAGGAGAAAAGATATCACTTAGACACACACTGGTCCAAGGTATGGATAAAGTAAGTATGTTGTATTGAGTTATTAGGATTCTCTTTCATAGTTATGATCTAATCATATATTTTATAGTATGGTTCATGATTGATATTGGGATTACAAAACCATGGATTTTGGGTTCTTTAAGCTCAAGAGTATTCACCCCTATGAGTCGCCATTTGTTGTATTAAACACACCCCACCCTAAATTTTCTTTAAAAAATCAGGACCCTCTTTGTTTTTTAGAAGGATTATTTATTATTTGGGATATACATGTATGTTTGGATGGTTTTATTATCTATGTAAATTATATGTTTTAAATATTAAATCACTATTTCATGGACCTATTTTCTCCTACAACCCATTTTCCATTGGAATGGCTTATTGAAACTAATCTATTAATAGAAATTTTGGAAGTTTTCTATGTATGATAGGTATTCAAACTTGTTTATTTATGTTTTTTTATATTTAATTATTTGGATTTATTTTATTCAAAAAAAAAAATTAAATTAAATATCTTTGACAAATTTTAGTCTCTAGGAACCTTTTGATCTTTGACATTTTGGTCTTAGAGAATTTTTTAGTCAAAAGGTTTTGGTCTTTGGTAACTTTATTCAAGATTTTTTTTGGTTAGTAAATTTTTGTTTGAAAACATTCCTTCATATAATTTTTTTTGACACTTCTGATGCAGTAACTTTACATTGGAAACTTTGGTCTTCAGAAGGTTTTGATTTTTAGGAACTTTCTCTTCAGTAGTTTTCATTTGGAAACTTTTGGTCAAGAAATTTCTTTATGGAAAATTCTTCTTAAATGAAAATATTTCCAAAGAACATTTGGTTTTTGGGAAAAATATCTTCAGTGAATTTCATTCAGAACCTTTTGGTCAGGAACTCTCTTTGGCTACTTTTCTTAACAAATCTTCTCGAATGAATCTCTCTAAAGAACATTTTGGACTTAGGGGTCTTTTGTTGCAAACTTTGGGCTCACCATATCACATAATTTTCCTTCAATGCAAATTTTTACCCCCCTAATTAAAAACTATAATGATAAGTGTCAAATAAAATATCACTATGGCCTCCCTAAATGAGTAAGCATCTAAAATAGCATGCCCACTAGGCCTAGTTGGTAAAGTCCAAATTTAATGAAAGTGACAAGCTCATAGACATTAGTGATTAATGACACATGAATTAGAAATAATGTAAAAATATATAAACATAAATCCATTAACCAAGATCACATCATTTGATTTTCATAAAATCCCTAGCTACATCTAAAATAAACTATAATTTTCATAACAAAGTTCTAGGCCACCATTTTCAAGAGATCAAACCTTACAATCACTAAGAACCAACAATGACATCTTGATCTAGGGAATACAAGGGAGATTTAACACCATCTAGTTTCTCCATTAAAGATTTGATGGAATACCTAGATATAATTTTTGATGTGACAGTGTTTGATGGTCTTTATGTGAATTAGTCATCTCTATGGGAGGTCATAGAGAATGTAGACCTATTTTCTGGAGAGGAAGACATCTCCATAGAATAACAACAAGTTATAGATGACATACTACCCTTATAGTTTTAGCTCTCCATTATGTGGTTGATAATATATAAATCATGCCATGCATTGACTTATTATGAGACCTATTCTTTGAAGGGAGAATTGCATATGGTATTTTCTTACATTATGTTAACAACATCACCACCATTGCATATATATCAGGTGATGCATTCATGAGGTATTTATGTTTTCAAATTCTATATGCTTAAATTTTATTTACATAGTGTGGTTGGTTGGAAGAAAAATAATAATGTGGAACAAGCATTAAGGAAATGGATTCTCCTAGGTGATACCTTTACACTCAAAGATACAGATAAGAACCATGTGCCCATCACCCAATTCTAGATGACAATTCATATTATAATGGCATTGTAAAATAAATTATTTATCTACCCAAGAATTCATTTAATTAATTTATAATGGGTACCCTTTATTGACCTATTCATCACCTTAGAGTGCACCTATGCATTGGGAGAAATTATCAGTGCCCATCTATAAGGATTGATAATAAAAAAAAGATAGGAGGCCCCAAGATGGAAACTTCTACATAATGTCATAGATTTTAGATGTAGTCATAAAGAATATCTATAAACATAATGGGTCCTTGTGGAATCCAAACCCTAATTATATCAAGAATAGAACACATGACTTTTACTCCATTCACATTTATGCGTATGTGAGAAACATTTAAAAAATTTCAAAGGATCTATATCCTCAAATTTAGACGGTAATTCATGGCCAACCTCTAACAAAGATATCCAAGAGCATAGCAAATGCACTCATATGTTAAGGAGATTATTGGTTATACCTAGATTATATTGTTATCATGATTGTTAGACACAAGATTGGCCTTTTTCATCTCCCCAAATTCATCCCAAATAAATTTGTTGAGTAGGATATTGGCTTCCAATTTGGAATAGGATAGATAAGGACTTGACCAAGAGTAATAAGAGTACCTTCCATAAATCCCATCCCAAAATTGGGAGAGTGTAATACACATATCATAGGAACATTAATAAGTTGGGAATGTAAGGAAGGATTATGCCTTGGATACTCTACTCCATAAGGATTGGGACCCCCATGAGAAATTTCATAATTTAGGCATACCTTACAAGCATGAGCCTTTTTATCATGACTTCTTGTTCATCAATTAAAAATATGATGCATAAGTCAAGGAAAGGGATGAGAGTACTAGATCGAGTGAAGACTTTCTAAGGTTAATCTAAGTAGATCCCTTCCTCACTCTTGGCCAAGAAAAAATTAGGATCCCACCACTAAGGTGATGGACATCATCTAATTTTTAGACTAGCAGACCTTTCTAGTAGCCATAAGACCAAATACATGACCCTCGACATCCACCCACTATGACGAAAAGTCCATAACAAGATCAAAATCAAGGTTTAGGGGAGAAATTAGTTACTAGTAAGAAAGAGGAAGAAGAGGATCCTCATGTTTAAATGTATAATATTGAAATGAGGAAGGTAAAACAAGAACTATTTGAAAAATTAATTCAGATGGAGGATATCGCTATAGCAATGAAAGAGGGAATCATATGTCTAGACACATTTAATGAGAAAGAGGTTGCACCTGATATGTTGGATTCAACAATCATAACCTCTAGTATGACTCTTCCATATCCTACCCAATAATTGACTGCTCTTTAGGCTAAGAGGACAATTTTTTATTATAAAATAAAATCCATTGTAGAAATGCCAAAAAGACCATTTGTAAAGGTACTAATTAGGTAGGAAAAAACTTTAGTTGAAGGTGAGCCAAGAGATGAGGTGTATGAAGAGGAGATACAAAAATCTAAGGTTCTAAACTTTCAAGGATTAAAAGGAAAGGCACCCCTTAGTGGTGACCTATCAGGTAAGAGTGCTCTATTTACTACTCCCCTTAGCCTTTCTCCTATTATGTCATTACCAATTATTTCTTCTTTTCCATTGCCAATTTTCTCTTCTTTTTCTCATATATCATCATCTCCTATTGGACCAATTTTCATTATATCAATAAATAATCCTTCAGTCCCCACCTCTACTTCTATTACCACCAGCCAACCCATCACCTAAGAGGTATTTTCTTCTAATGAATTGAGTTCGCCAATGCCCTCATCGATAGAAGTGCAAGCCATAGTAGTGATGTCCATAAAAATATCTCTCTATAAGAAACCAATCTAAATTTTACTTCCCACACCATATCTAAGGAATGTAGACTAGTCTAATATAATATGTCCCTCAATGCATAAGCCATCCTTTGAGACTAAGCCTATAGAAGACACTTAGATAGAGGTATGGACATTAGATCCATCAAAGCTTTCTCTTCCAAATTGGGCTAAGGAATTAGGAGTATAAAATTCTAATAGGCCAAAATTGAAGATCATTGAGCTGTGCACTATGAGCTTGTTCATTTATAAATCAATAGCCTCAATGTAAAGGGTAAGGAAGAGAAAGATACAAATAGTACTGGGTAGGGCTTAATTCTAGAAGAAAGAGAAAAGATTTACTCTATTTTAAAAATATAAGACAAAGAGAAGGGTTTGTCCCCTTACATTGAGGACTTCAAGTCCTACATGGAGACTCACCCTATAACAATGTTAGAAAATGTCTACTTCAACACCACCTACTAGTTTAGCTTAGACTTCACCTAATGTGGCAGTTATAACACTAGTTAAAACTTTAGTCCCTTTTAGTTCAAAAAGTGCATTAACTCTACCTATAAACTCAGATAACTTTACCACATTCATGTTACCTACCACCTTAGTTCAAACTACTAGTTCATCTCTAGCTGCAAATTTAGTTACCACATGTGCTACAACCACTAGTTTAATTTGAGTTATAACACCAGTACTAACCAAAACAATGAGTAATATCAAGTATGAATTTATTCAGCCTTAGTTGAAGGCTAATTTTGTATAATTTTTCATGTAATGATTATTCACAACTACTTAAGTCTTATTTCATCCATGATATAATTAAATGAATTATTTTTATATCATGCACACATACGTGACTAATATAATCTATAAGTTATAACATGAAGTTTTGTATCAAACTAGAACTTAAAGCTTCTAGTTATTTGGATATAAACTAGATTTTTTATACACTTAGAGGATGAGGCAACCCCTTCCCCAAGTCATATAAATACATGCAAAACTCTCTTTCAAAAGGTTGAAAATTTTAATCAATATACAGGAAGAAATAAAGCAATTGATTATCATGCAGTTATGTTTGTTCTTTCTTCTTCCTTTTCTATGTCATTAAAATTTTAGTTTCTTTCTCTATATGAGCTCAATAATTTTGAAGTGTGTTAATGATATGGATGAATCTAGTTATTTCAATTGATGAATATTGATCTTATATGTGAAACATCTATTGAGGATTGGAAAATTTTATTGGTTTAAGAAGTTATTATAAATTGAGTTGATAATATAAGGTATGTAGGAGTATTTCCTTTAGTATAGTCATCTAGGTGTGTGATATAGCTACTCTAGACAACTTTCTGGTTTTAGTTTTAACCTCTCAAATAAGGGTGTGCAATAGAAACCTTAAGGAGATCAATTTTTAAATAAGATCATTAAGCTTCCTATACATTTCTTACAGACTAATAATTGTGTTTGTTTGTGAGTATGTAATAGATAAAAGTAGCAAACATTGGTCTTGGAGATTCTTTTCCACCAAAGAGATAGCCTTAGAAGTGACCTTTCAGGAACATAGATCCTTATTTTATTCCTTACCTTTCCCTTACTTTGAATTTCTTTGAGATATACCCACTATATAGTAACTCTTTATCCATCCAAATAACTTAGTGATTAATTTCTATCATATTTCACACATATGTCCATAAACATGGTTAAACAATATACAAGCTCAACTTGTTATTCCACCACCTAGTTGTTTTATCCACATACCTCCAACTCATGCCTTGGAATGGAACATCACTTACATAGATATCCTAAAATGTTAGAAGCTACCTTATTAATTCTAATAGGGTTTGTATAAAACCAACATCAATAATGGTTGAAAAAATAAATAGGGTGAAGTGGTAGTGGCTAAGCTGACCCAAGATACCCCATGTATCCAATTATTACCTACATAGTCTATGTAGATTTCAGGCCAATGTAGTTATCCTTGAAATGTGAATAAAAATACCAAGGTGGTCTATAAATGAATATAAATATTTAAGATGTCCCATCCTAAAAAAAATAGATGGCCATATATCTTGAATGGAAATTCTAATCCAATTTTTATGATTTTATGATTTTTAGGATTTTTAAAAATTTCAAATGTTTTTGGAAATTTATAGGTATCTCAACCCAATTGATAATAAGGAGATACAAAATTTTCCAAATCAAAAAATTTCAAGAGCATGATATAAATATGCTCACAAAATAAAGAAAGTGTTTAAACTTAAAATGTTTGTAAAATGGCGAGAGCATGTCAAAAGGGTGATTGATCTACCTCAATGTAAATTGAGCATTGATTACATAGTCTTGTATGACCTCAATTTAGTATAGTCCCACCTTACATTATAATATCAAACTAGGTAATAGAAATATCATGAATAGGAAAATGATAAAGTATAGAATAGTGATGTGACAATGTGGAAAAAATGGGGTTGTTCCTAATTTACCAAAGGTAGTTATAATGAGGAAACAATGGCATAGATTAGTGATACTAGCTTTTATAAAGGTGGTTATAATTAGTGGCATCAATAATGAGAAAAAATGTGGCAACAATGAAGAATGCAATTTCCAAACCACTGTCATATTGCCCCCAAGATATTGCCTAATTTTACAAATATGCACTCAAAAAACTACCATACTGAATCAACCTCTAAAACCTTATCTAAATATAATATTTGAAGGTGCCAAAAGAACTAATGGATTAGAACCAAGGTCAAAAAAGGGTGAGATAAGGGAGGGTAAAAAACTTTAGCAGTTAAGGAGGGTATGGAGGGAATGGTTATTGTATGATATAAGGAATATGATATTACAGTATGACATAAATAATCCTAATAGATAATATCTCAAGTCTCTCAAGTGAAATAATGTTTGAGATATATTATGTTAATGGGCTCATAAAGGTCATCTCTATCTACCATAGCTAACCTATAAGTTCCATATGCATAAGTTGTAATAATTACATAAGGTCCTATCCAATTAGCCTTGAACTCTCCTTTCTTATTTTTCTCTACTATGGTGTTATTTTGGTTTTCTTTGAGGAAAACATCACCAATATTGAACTCTCTATGCTTCACATGCTTGTTATATGACCATGTAACCAGTTTTTATATGATTAAAGTCTATTTACAATAGCCATGCATTTTCCATCTAGTAAATCTATCTCTTGTAAATAAGCTACCCAGTAATCCTCATTATCAAGAATGTGTTTTAATGAGATATGTAGAGAATACAAATAGAACTCAATGAGAAGAATGGACTCACTATCATAGACAATAGAATATGGTGTGGTTCTTATTGGAGTGTAGTAATTAGTACAATAAGCCTAGAGGGTGAAAAATATCTACAGGTGCCAATTGTGGCTAGCATAATTGACAATCTTCTTAAGAATATTGAGAATGGTCTTGTTAGATGCCTCTGCTTGAACATTAACTTGTGGGTAATATTTAGTGGAAATTTTTTGGGTAATGTTAAAAATGTATCTTTATAAATTTGAGTTATGGATTCAATATATTATTTAGAGTAACTTAACCCAAAACTTACAAAAACATCAAAGGGAGATAATATGAAAGCAATCATAATTAAAAGAAGTCTCTTACCAACAGCTTTCTTCTTTTGTATTCCCTCTAAGATCTCCAAATGGATTCTTCAAGGATTACTGACTTTTTTGTTAGATTGCTTAATAATGTTGGCTTTAAGATTTCAAGTGAGCATGAAAGGATTAATGGCTTCTTGAAAACAAAGATAGTGTGGATACAATGAGATAATGATGGTTTATAAATATTTTATATGCATGAAAGAGTTATTTCTAATTATTTCAACCAAACTCCATGCTTGGTTACATATAGGGTGGCGATGGAGAATTAAAATTAATTTTAAATTCATTAAAACCCTCTAGTTTTAGAGAATTATAGAAAGTTATAAAAGGATATACATTTTAAAGGCTTATAGATTTTATTAGGAGTTAATGGTGATTATTTTAGGGGTTTTTAATGAGGTTTAAGGATATATGTTTAGAGGAGAGGCTATAGATAGGTTGGCTCGGGGGTAGGTAGATTATTTTGAATTTTAATTTAGAAGGTGGGGCAAGTGGTTAGTAAATGAGGTGGGATTTATGGTTTAATGAGATATTAGTGAGATAGTCAAGGGATTAATATAGGGTGGGGGTGTAGGGAGGTTAGCATGATATAGGAAATATATAAAGGTGAATGATATTTATTTATGTAGTTAGGACTTATGGTCATGGGATTAATTAAGATAAATAGTAGGATTAATGCAATAATTAGGGTGAGTAGATTCAGGTGTATACAAAATAAAAATAGTGTGCCTTGATATCCTTGTTCTTAAATGATCTATCATTGTTATATATAATATTAGATGGGATACCATAATGATAAATGAGATGGTTGAAGATGATTTTTTTTTTAAAAAATATAGTCCCATAAGTGAGGGGTATATCTTCAACCCACTTAGTGAATTATTCATTGGCAGTTAGAATATGCTTATGGCCATCTGAGGAGGTAAGGTTAATATTAAAAATAAGACCAAGTCCTCACATTAAGAATGGCCATGGTGTAGTCATAGGTTTGAGTATTTTTGCTAGATCATGGATCAAATTTGCATATTTTTGACATTGGTTACAAATTTTTACATAAGAAGCTACATTTGCTTCCATGGTTGGATAATAATAAATATTACAAAGGATATTTTTGAAATGATGGCCCCATCAGTGTGAGCCCTATAAAGAAGGATTACAAGGTAGGTTGGTTCATGCATTAGTAAATAAAACCAATAATAAGTGTAGAGAACCTAACATGCTAATACCTTTCTCTTGAGGGGTGATGATAATGAACTCAATAAATTAATTAAGATATCAAGATAAGAAATACCTTCCCATAGTGTCTCTCCTTCAAATTATGTCAAAAAACATTTGTATGCATGGATTTGGTGCTCTAAATCTTTGTCAATGTGGTTGAACAATTGCCTCCATAATATATTTTAACACCAATGGATTTGGATCCTTGATTAGTAAATTTGGGGGAATTGGTGAATATTTTATATGACTATTTCTACATAATAACATTCCACAACTAAAGGTTAAAAGTTATGTTCATGGTTCATATATTTATAGATTTTTCAAACATGTTGAGAATCAACCATGACCTTCCATCCTAAGATCAAGATGTGTGGCCAAGGATTAATTTAATTTTATAGGACAAAGACATTAATATTTTGGAACAAGAGAGCATTAATTAGGAATTGGTGGGCTTAAACTTGATATTTATCTCCATTAATGCCTAGTGTTTAACACCCTTTTGATGATGTTGTGGCCTAGATATTTTGAATTATAAATTTCCAATAAAAGATATTCCATAAATTTCCATGGATTTTCACTTAAGATATTAATATAATTTGATTTAATTAATGGTTTTGCTTAATATTTTTCAATTATTATAAATTGGTCACACATTTAATCAAAATAGTTGAAAATGTTAATTTATGGGGTCATAATTTGACTAGACTTAAATCAGAAGAAGATGACAACTGTGTATAGGATATTCTCCTAATTAGGATAATATATATGTGAATCAACACATGCATGTGATGTGTGCTAATGAATCTTAGGATTTTAGTGGTCTATGATGTCATTTTACATGGTCATAGTCTAACTTGAAGTGAAGTAGGAAAAGATAATGATTCCATATAATGCATTTCCCCAATTAGGGGTCAATAAGTAAGAATCAACACTTGTACTAACGTATATAGATAAATTAGATTTTTTTGGTGATTTTGGTCTATCTTGTGTATTTTTGTAGAATGTCATTCAAATTTTCAATTTTAGCACAATAGTGATAAGAATTCAATGTCTACATTTTCCCCCTATTTGAGAATGTGTGGTGAGATATTTGCTTGAAGAAATAGCTTTTTAAAGAATGAAAAGGTCACTTAAAATTATTATAATTATAAGAAATAAATTCATTCCCACTTACCACTAAATTTTACATGACTCATGAAAAAATGGGGTTATAAAAATGCCCCAAATAGTGTTTGGGCAGCCCATGATGCCCCTTCAAGGGGAGGATGGAAAAATTAATTTTTTGATAGGTTGACCCTTGAGTAGAAGAAAAATAATCATGTAATTCAATAAATGAGGCCAAATAATGGATAAATTAGAAGAAAATAGTATGAAAAATGGATGAATGGGGCTCTTTCAAGCATCAGAGGAATATAAATATGGGAATAATAGGCCCAAGGGTGAAAATTTTGAAATGTTTACTATAAATTTACTCCTAGGGGAAAAAATCATTCATTTTCACCATCCACTATAGCAATCTAGTGATCTAATATTTACACATAAGTAAGACGAAGAAAATGGTCAATATCCCATACCATTGACACCTTGGGGAGGATGTGTGAGAGTACTAATGACCACCAAGGAGCAGACCATCAATAGATACCATTTTTGGTTTTTAATTTATATATTTAATGCATTTATGACTAGGTAGAAGTAAGAAATTAGGTGATCTTACCATTTGTATAATTTTGCAAATGGTGAGGTCACCCTAAAAAATAGTGATTTTGCCATTAAAAATAGTGATAGCATCATATCTTTAGCAGGGTCATGGGTCAAAATGGAAATATCTCCACTTAATAATTGGCCTCACCAATGTTAATAAAAATCATTAGTCAAATAATAGGTTTTCTAGGTCAAATGGTAATATCACTAAAAATAGCGATGTCATCCTATGTAATGTCATAATGCCCCGTGGAGTGGTAATTTTGCAATCTTGCAAAGGGAAAATATTGAGGTTAATATTTGAAATAGTGATATCACCCTATGAAATGGTGATATCATTGAGAAAATGATTAGGTCACTAGAAAGACCAAAATGAGGTAAAAGAAGAGAAAAGGGGGCCAATAAAAGATTAGTCTAGGCCTAAATTTAGAAGAATTTAGGTAAACTTGATTAATTAGAGGGAAAGTGATTGACTTGGTTCCTTGTGTTTTGACTTGAAAGAGTGAGTAGGGGTCATTATAGTTCATGATAAATGATATTGAGTACTATAATGAAAGATCATATAGAATAATGAGATTGTGGGCCTACTAGAGGTAGTAGAGTTATATCACCTAGCTTATCTACTAGGGATTCATGCAGATCAGGCCTATCTGTTAGCATTTGTAGATAGGTACCACTCTATGACATATATGTTTAATTTTATGATTAAAGAGGCCATATTAACCTTAAAGGATGTCCATTGAATATTATGAGTGTTGATGTAGGGTTGAATAATTACTTAGATGTCAATAGGGTGATTAGTTATGCTAGAAGATTTGATTGATGTGATCAATGTAGAGGTAGTGGAGGGGAATATAGACATAGATTCATTAGAGAACTTGGATTGGCCTCTAAACCTTGGATTATTATTATTAGTTTCATGGGATCTAGTATTGGTACCAACACCAACATAGGGGATAGTTCCCTAGAGATTATTATTTTGATGGCTCTTGTTAGTGGCCTTCTACTATTAGACAAGAGTAGATGGTACTTCCTGATTGGCATGATTAGAGTTGTAAAAGAGATGTATGATCACTCAACATGATTTTCATAGGGTTCCATCATTCTATCCCACATTTATCAAGACCTACATATGATAGCATATCATAGAGGGAGGAGTATTGGGCATAATGCACTACTCTAGATCTGGTCCTAGGAGCACAAAGTGATTGAGAAGCTAGTGGGGACCTAAAGATGTAGTGGAATTTGGGTGGTATATCATAGTCCAAAGCCTATTAGGCCACCTTGGGGACATATATTTTTATAGATGGGCTATAGAAAATATGGTTGATGGGGACTTTATCAAGCATTCATACTTGGTGACACCATTTTACTAGATTAAGGACTTGTTTTTTTATTGGCTTCATGATTACATTTTGCCATATCAAAAGCCACCATGAATTTGTGTTAGATCGATATAGACCAAACTGAGTGTAGAGATAATTTAGTCTATAACAAGATATTCTTGATGGTCCATACTTCTTCTCCCATGTGACCCAAAAGATCAAAGAGTGGAGGATATTAGTGCCCTAAGACCAAGTTGTGATAGATAATGGTTGAGTTTAGGATATATTATGGTATTGTCTAGCTGGAGTGGTAGATGTTATCATGATGAATGCCTATGTATCTTGGTGGGTTGGTGCCTAACTCACTCAATTGACTAGGCCATGGCCTCAACATCTAATCTTATATCACAAATGGGTAAGATAGAGCAGAGATAGGGTCAAGCCTAATATAGGGATAGGTTTAGGTATAAATTCAAAAAAATCTAACCCAATATATTTCATTCATGCCCAAGTGTATTAGGACCCTCTAAGAGATACAAAGATGGTTGAGGTAGTAGATGGGTACGATATAGATGTGGATAAGGCACCTGGTGGTGATAAGGGCCATAAAAAAGGGATAGGGGAGGCATGGACCTCGAATAAAAGTACAAATATAGGTATAAGTATAATTATAGGGGAGATAGGGCCCTCCAACATAGGTAGGTTTGTAGAGGAATAATATTTGATTGATAGGATATAACATGATATTACTATACAATTATTAGAGATTATAGGACTGAAGAGTGATATATCTAGATTATGTGTAGAGTTGTCCACTACATACCGTGAGACAACCTAGCTCAAGGGACTCATTATAGCCAAGGATGCTAAGGTTATGGCACTGAGAAGATGAATGGCCCAATTAAAAAGTGTATAGGTCTAATTGAATATTCAAGATACATATATTCTAATAGTGACTGCTGAGAGTGATATAGCCTAGGTTGATTGAGAGTGGTTGATATTTTAGGTAGATAGACTAATTGAGGAGTGGGATGATGCTCAACAAGCCAGTATAAATGGGGGTTTAACTAGAGCCTTTCCTGATGTGATTACAACTAAGGATGATTCCTTATGCATGAAAGATGATGTCCTACATGCTAAGGATGAGATAGCCTACTATTGTAGGTTATATGAGGCAATAATCCCAGTAGAGAGGAGAGTTCCCCCATATAAAGACTACTCAATATCCTAATGGACTAATGTTTTAACTTATTTTGGGAATGATGGATTTTTACTCCTATTTTAGTTAAGGGTCTAGATTAATAAATTAGTATAAAATATAAAAATAAATATAGTCTTGATTTGTGTAATTGTTTGTCTTTTTCACCTTTCTAAAACTAACAATAAATAAGAAATATAACTTAGCTAGAAAACATACTGAGATGACTAATATAGAGGTTGAAAATGATTGTGCAAGACTGGGAAGGTGTCATAAACTTAAATTTGGATTTTGTTGGTAGAAAATATAGGAACACTAAAAAATGGATGCTTTGGTGTTTAGTGTTGTTGTCCATTCCTACTGCTATTGTCCAAACTGACCATAGAGAACTTGAATGGAATAAATATAGAAATTGATGCAGAATAATTTCATAGAATTGAAATAATAGATATGATTAGAGATGCATAAAGAAAAATAAATAAATATTCATAATAAGAAGACCAAATTTAATGTGTTTCACCCAATGTGGGTTACATCCACCAAAAAACACTTTCTCATATTTTATTACAAGCCACTAGAGTACAATCACTCTCAAATTAGTGTGCACAATTATAATGCACAAATATTATTTCAAGCTGTACTCAACAAAACCTCCTAAATTTGTACTTGAATTCACACACTCTATTCTTCCTTCTCAAACCCTTCTTCTCATGATGTATTACCTATGAAATATCTATCTATACATAATACATCAACAAAGTGGTATTATAAACTAAAGGGTACTAAAACCATGAGAAAAGTCAACCTAAAATGGTTTCCCATTAAAGGGGGTCCAAAAACAATTTTAGGGTTTACTACCCCCCAAACCCCCATTTATTAGGGGATACCACCCCCAAACCTTGATGAGAATATATATACAGTGTACAATACATTTAAAATGTACAGTATTTGAAAGTACATTATAATTTATAAATAGGCTTCACAACACAACAATCTCCCAATTAGAGATTGATTTCCTTTGAGCAAACTTCTCAACCCTTCACTATCAACTATGAAGACCAACTAAAACTGAACATAGCTTCAATTTCTCCCTTATGACCACCTTGGTTATCATATCTAGAAGATTTTTATTGGTATGAATCTTTTCTAGCTTCCACTTCTCTTCCTCCAAATCTTTCATGATGAAATAGTACCTCAACTATATATACTTCATCCTAGAGTGGAAAGTGAAGTTCTTTGCTAGATGTATAAGACTCTAGCTATCACTATATATATTCCCTTTCTCCTGCTTATGCCCCAACTCTTAAATAAATTACTATAACCAAATCATTTATTTTATTTCCTCTATGATATAAATAAACTTAGCCTCTATGGTTGACAGAGCCACAAGTTTATGTAGTCCTGAAATCCAACTCACCAACGTGTTACCTATAATAAATACATATCTTGTTGTACTCCTTCTACTATCTAAATATTTAGCCATGTTTGAATATACATAACCACACAAAATTGTGTCTAATCCACTATAGCTTAAAACTATCCTCATGGTCACTCTTAAATACCAAAGGATCCACTTCACTGCCTTCTAGTGTTCTCTACTTGGATCACTCATGTACCTACTTATTGTTCCCACTGCATGGGCAATATTTGGCTTAGTACATACCATGGCATACATCAAGCTACCAATAGCTGATGAGTAAGGTACATGTGACATCTAGACTCTCTCATCCTCTATCTTGGGACACTGCTCCTTTGATAACTTGAAATGACCTACCAAAGGAGTCCCAACTAGTTTAGCATATTGCATACTAAACCTCTCTAAGGCCTTTTTGATGTAATCTTCTTGGGATAAATTCAGATTTTGTTCCTTCTTATCCGAATTTATTTTCATACCAAATATTTGTTTTGCTGCTCCCAAATCCTTCATATCAAAGGAATTACTAAGTTATTTCTTGAGTACCTTTATTTCTTGCATATTCTTACTTGTAACTAACATGTCATCCACATACAAATAAAGGATAGTATAATCACCATCATAAAATTTCTTGATATATATGTAATGGTCTAAATGACAACTGGAGTATCCCTACTCCATCATAAAATTGTCAAATTTCATGTACCACTATCATGGATCTTGTTTTAACCCATACAAGTTCTTCTTCAATTTGCACACCATGTTCTTCCTACCTGTGACCTCATATCCCTATGGATATTACATATACAAGTCCTCCAATTAACCATGAAGGAACACAATCTTCACATCCAACTTCACTAAGTGCAAGTCTTCTGCTGCCACTATCCTAAGAACAATCTTAATATAAGTCATCTTTACCATTGGGGAAAAAATATAATCAAAATCAATTCCCTTATTTTGTGTAAACCCCTTTATCACTAGTCAAGACTTTTACCTTTTATTTCCTCCATCATCTTCTTTAACTCTATACACCCACTTATTTTTCAATACTCTCTTACCTTTAGGTGGGTTTGCCAAATCCCAAGTCTATTTTTCCATGAGAGACTGATGCTCCTCATCCATAGCTTGCTCCCACTTCTTCTTGACATCTACCTACATTTCTTCATCAAAGAACTCTAGCTCTCCATTATTAGTGAGTAATAAATAATTAAGAGATGGATAAAACCATTTAGGTTCCCTTCTTACCCTAGAAGACCTTCTCACCACAAGAGTTTGGGGTTCTTGTGGAGTAGGTGCCTGAACTAGTTATTTGGACACCTTATCATCTGTAATGTCTTCTAGCACTATGTACTCTTTTCTAGAATCTTATTTTTTATCCTAAAACTATTGTTCATACATGAATTTTTCATTAAATACATCCTTAGACCTAAATATTTTCTTGTCCTTAAGACTCCAAATCTATAAACCAAAGTCATCCTCACCATAACCAATAAAGGTGAATTTTTTAGACTTAGCCTCTAAGTTGGTCCTATCATCCTTATCAATATGAATGAAGGATTCAAAACAAAATATTTAAAGAAATTAATAATAAATATTCTTACCAGACCAATCTTCCTTAGGTATGCCTCCATCCAAAGCAAATGAAGGACCTTTATTTATCAGATATACAACTATGTTTATTGCTTTTGCCCAAAATTAGAAAGGCAGTCCTACATGCAACCTCATGATCTTAGCATGATTCATGATAGTCTTATTCATTATTTTTGACACTCCATTCTAATATGGATTTCTTAGAGCCATCCTCTATTTACAAATTCTATTCCTTGAATAGTAATCAAAAAATGCATTGCTACAATATTCCCCACCATTATTTGACTTGAGACATTTTAACTTGAGACTTATTTCATTCTCAACCAAGGATTTCCATCTTTTAAGCATATCAAACACATAAAATTTTCTCCTAATTCCATACACCTAAACTTTCCTAGTTTCATCGTCAATAAAAGTGACATAATAAGATGAACCACTAATAGAAGATACCTAAGATGGTCCCCATACATCTGAATGAACCATCTCCAATTTATTCTCCTTCATTGTAAGTCCAACCTTGAGAAACTTTACCCTTTTCTATTTTCCATACACATAGTCTTTACATAAATATAAATTAGATACTTTTAATTTAGGAAACTAATCCTTCAAATTTGCATACCCTTTTGGCTCATGTGATCAAGCTTATTATGCCACAAAGTTGCATCTACATCTATAACAACTAAATTATAATAATCAACACTACTTCATAGATATAGGGTATGAACCTTCTTACCTCTTTCTATGATAATATCACCCTTGGTTACCTTCCAAGAATCTAATATAAATGTCACCATACAACCTTCTCTACCTAGCTATCCTATAGATACCAAATTTCATCTCAACTTAGCCATATGCTTGACATCCTTCAGTAGCCAAGTGTTCCCATTTTTCTTATCAGTTTAAACACTTCCTTTTCCTACTATGTTGTAAGCCTCATCATCACCAAGGTAAACATGTTAAAAAACACCTTAAACATAATCAATAAAACAATGCCCATATGGTGTAGCATAAAAATAAGCCCCTGAATCTAGAACCTAAGACTCAATAATATTGTTAATGGAGAGAATTAATGCATCCTAACAAACATTAATTATTTCCACATTCGCCTCCTTGGTATCTTCCTAATTTTTATTCTTATTCTAAAGAGACCAACAATCCTTATTTGTATGCCCAATCTTTCCACAGTGCCAACATACCATCTTGGCCCTTGATTTTGATCTTTTAGGACCATTTAACTTTCCATGCTTTCCTTTTCCTCTAAACTTTTGTCTCCCTATACTCTCCATCACCAAGGCATCACCTGAAGTATAAGTCTCCCTAGATATTTTCCATTACATTTCCTTGATAAGGATTACTCCTATGACATCCTCAAACTTCAACTTGGAATTATTAAAGACTGAGTTACTCACAACCATTACCATGCTATTCCAACTCTCTAGTAAGGAACATAAAATAATCAAAGCCCTAAATTCATCATCAAAATAAATTTTTAAACAATTCAACATACTCAAAAATGTATTAAATTCATTCAAATGATCAGCATTTGAACCATCTTCATATATCTTCATATTAAATAAATTTTTCATTAAAAATATTTTATTAGAAGTAGAGGGTTTCTCATATAACTTCCCTTATGCATTCATGAGACCTTTCTTGGTGTGATCCTAAGATATATTAAATTTAATCAAAGATGTAAGGTATAACCTAATGGCCCCAAGTGCTTTCTTGTCAAACAAATCCTAAGCCTCATCAGTCATACTCACTAGTTTCTTTACTTTTCCCCCCAATGGAGTATGGAGGTCCTTCTGATAGAGGTAATATTCTATCTACATATTCCATACACCAATGTTTTATCCATTGAAATTTTCAACCTTTGATCTATGATCATTAGCCATAGCTCTCACTTGAACTAATAACCCTTCTTGTGATTCAACACTTCATCAAATACAACTTGAAGCTCTGATACTAGTTATTACAAATAAATATAGAAATCAATGTAAAATAATTTCATAGAATCATAATAATAGATATGACTAGAGATGCATAAAAATATGAATAAACATGCATAATAAGAAGACCAAATTTAACATGGTTCACCCAATGTAGGCTACATCCACCAAGAAACACTTGCCTAAATTTTATTACAAGACACTAGAGTACAATCACTCTCAGATCTATCTTCACAATTACAATGCAAAAATATTATTTGGAGTTGCATTCAACAAACCCTCCTAAATTTACACCTAAATTCACACACTCTATTTTTCCTTATCAAACCCTTATTCTCATGATGTATTGCTTATTAAACACACACACACACACACACACACACACACACACACACACAATACATCAACAGAGAGTTATTATAAAATAATGCATACCAAAACCATGGGAAAAGTCAACCCAAAACTATTTCTCATTAAAGGGGGTCCATAAAAAATTTCATGGGCTACCACCTCTAAACCCCAATGAGAATACATATAAAGTGTATATTATATTTAAAATGTATAGTATTTTATAATACAATGTAATTTATAAATAGGATCCATAATACAACATACCTAAAACTTTTTATGTAGTTATGTTATGCCTGTGTGAGTGTGCCTGTAAAAAATTGAATGCTAGTCATTGACAAAACTCACTATGGAACTAATTTTGTATTCAAACCCTAACCCTCCATCATGATTAATAAAATGACATTTGATTCACTTGATAATGAGGGGGGTTAGTGTGAAATATGTACTAAATGTGCAATCTACACCCCTTATGTGGGGACGTTGCCTACATACCAATACTCTGAAGAGGGATCAAGCCATATGTAGTTATCCCACCTAGTGTGTTTTATGTAATAGTTTGATGTAGATGAAAATTCAAAATTGATAGTTTTTGAGGTGCCTAGGGATGATATGAGGATTTTATTAAGTTTACAATTGTGTTAGGTGACTATGTGCAAAGAAGAAGGAAGTTTGCTTTAGTACTTTATTTATATTTTTACTTATTTTTTAAGTTTGGTCACCTCCTTCATAAAATAACTTTGAGTTGGATTTTATAGGGAATAATTAGTCATGATTCAGATGTTTTCATGCTAGGCTAACCTAATTAATGATAATAAAGATTAGATGAAAATGGCCATTAGGGCTCAAAGTGTAAATGGATAAGATCACCAAAATGGGGCACTTCTCTATGGAGTGCTATAGTCCAAATGGGGTGTTACTATCCTACAAGATCGGGACCTACGAGAATAGGATTCACACATGAAATACTTTTTGGCTAAGGTGGATGACCATTCAAAATATTTTAGATGACTGGAAATGAGTAAAAAATTATTTAGAAGGGTCATAAGAACATGTAAAAAGGACCTATGGATGGAGTGTCACAAGCCACACTCAAACTACCAATGGGCTACTCAATTCCCTAAGGATGGCTCAAGAATAAAAAGGTTATCCCTTTGGCTCCATCATCACCCATTATGTAGTAAAGCTATGTGATCATGTGTGTGTTAATCAATGTTTGGATTGTTTTTCCAATCCCTTTGAGTAGGTGGCTAAAGAATATAAAGGCTATCTAATCCTTTATCTCCATCATTACCCGCTATGTAGTGAACTATGAAATAATATCGATATGAATGTGTGTCATATGACATAGGTCATGAATCCCATGAATGCTTTATAATTTGATAATGTGGTATGGACATCTGAATGTGTACTAATAATTAGGCTAATATTGGCCACTCCAAAAGGTGGAGATTAGGCTTGTATGAAGCCACTCTAAAATTGAGAACTAAGATAATTTGAAATCCACTCTGAAATTATCCCAACCACCTATAGATGGAATAAGGCATGAAACTACTAAGAATACTTGGGTAATATAATGAAATAGAAATAAAAGAAGGAAAATGTACCATGCACATTGCCCCCAATCATTGGTGTCTATAATATGGATTCAGATCTAAAATTTGTACCAACTACCTAATATAAAACTAGAAGTGAGAACCATCATGCCACACATGATACCCCCTATATCTAGATAATCTGAGTAAAACTATACTGAAACTACCCAATTTCAACTAGACTATAGTTTACAAAATTAAAATTGACCTTACCTTTCTATCTATTTCTAAAAATTCTAGGTTTTTGGTTGTTTGGATAAGATCACCAAAAAGTGGACACTTTTCTATATGGCACTATAGTCTGAATGGGATGTTCTTATCCTTTACTATTTATGATGATTGTTCTATGGTCATCCCTATTTTTCTAGTTTGCTTTACATGTTTTGAATTCTGATTATTGTTTTGAGTATTTTGAAAACTAATTTTGAATGGTAGAGGGCTCTGATCTCTATGACAAAACCCCTATTTTTTACCCCTCTTCTAAGGGTAGGAATGAAGACCTTGTAATTACTACCCTCAAAAGAAATAGCCCTATAAGTGTGTTATTCTATTAAATACATGATATAGTAATGATAATCTAAAATATTTGTCAAGATATAGCATAGTTTATATTGGAGATTGTTAGATCAATAGGGGTATGCCTAGATAAATGTAACAATGTAATGGCATGTGTAGCATACTAAACTAAAACTAGAAATTTGGTTAGTTTTCAAAGAGGGATGGAGTACGATGTCCATCATGGAATCCAATAAGGCAATATGATTCATGATGTAGATCATTTTCTTGCAAACAATTTAGAAGCAAACAAACATGTAAGGCAAGAAGCAAGAAGCATAAAAATGAGGCTAAGGGCCCAAGAAAATAAGGGACATGGGCACATGTAACTCAAACTAGGAAAATCAAGCATACAAGTCATGTTCAAATGCTTACATATACATACAATTACAAACAAGTAATATTGGTATGAGGGCCATAGGTACATATAATAATAGAAGTAAAGGACATTGGCAAATGTCCTAAGGCACACACAAGTAACAAAATGGGAATTGATAAATACAATCACATCTAGCTACTCAAAGCAAGAAATGAAGGAGTGTAAATGTTGGAAATACTATCATATCTAACTAATCAAATGAAGAAGTGAAAGCATGCAAAACATATAGTACAAGACTAGGTAAATGATAATAAATACGCAAGTGCTTATACACTAGTGAGTATAGATGGAATAATCTATGTAATATAGTAAGTAATGTAACTCAACATAATAAGTAGTGTGTGGTGTAGGAGTGGCATAACCTAGATGGTGTAGTCATGTATAAGATGCCCTTGGTGAGTATATATGTCAATGTATGTCTCAAATTTAAAAGTAGGATGCCCCCTTAATGGGTAGAGTGAAACAATTAAGGATTTGGGTGTCACCACACACATTCAAAGAAGATCAAGTGAAGCATGGTAATGTAGATAAATCAACAAACAATAGCATAGAACAACAAAATGTAAGTCTATCATGGTAATAGAAATGTAAATGATGGATAATGCATATAATTGAAAATTTTCTAGTGTTTTGATTTATTTGAATGTTTTTGTATTTTGACATGTTATATTATTTTTTGTATTTTGAAATAAGTTATGTATAAGTAATCATAAGAAAACTATTTACAAAAAATTGAAAATAAATTATGTAAAATTAAGTTCAGAAATTATGTACAAGAAAGATTGAGAATAAATGATACTGATCGATGAGTCTCATAAGACACTCCCTATCATAGTGTCATGTATCAAGGAGAGGGATCATGTATGATCATAAAACATGATGGAATGGATAAGATTGTGACTCTAAAAGTGATGTATGTTGTAAGTGATCTAAAATATCTACAGTGGAAACTGACTATGGGGTCCCTTTGTAAATCTAAGAAGTGGATACAACTATGGGTCTCTTAGGGACCCATCTAGTAGTAGAAGAATCTCTCTAAAAATGTATTCTATTTTTAGATGGATGAGACCTCAATGATACTACCTTGAGTGTGAATATTGTAGCTAGAAACTATATAGAGTCTTAAAACTATTGTTGATGTAGTGGTCACTCTAAGAGAGGAATCCATGGAAGTATATGAACTCTCTGTGCTGATGAGGGAGGCCTCAACCACATCTAAATCTCAATTGGAAGAATAATTATAATTTTTGGAAGATCTAAAACTATATTTGAAGGGATGCTAACCTGAATGACAAGTTATAGCCATGGGTGTAATCAACCTACCTATTTTTATAAACTTGGGTGATATCATGTACTACATGATCTACTATAGGCATAGAGTTGGTAGTAGGTGAAAGATAAGATCTAGGTGAACCAATTTTGAAGGGAGGAGGAATAGATATAATTATGAGTGCTTTTTGTGTCTAGTAGTGATATGGAGATACTCAAAAGTTGCCAAAGAGTTAGATACATCTAGGTAGAAACCACGTATGTGGGATTAAATTCATGTAATTAGATTTATAAGTTTTATATTAATATGATTATAAAGAACATTCCACATGAGAGATAGAAAACAAGGGATAGAGAGCATGGAACTTTGCGCTAATACATAAAAAACTTTGACTTATAACATGACATTTCTAACATGTTTAGCAAGATAGAGTTGAAAATTATTCTTCATGAGAGAGAGAGAGAGAGAGAGAGAGAGAGAGAGAGAGAGAATGTAAAATAACCAATGAAACCTTATATTAAAGAAAAGTAAACACTACTTTGAAGGAAAGGGATCTTAACATGTTTAGAAATAAATGTTTTAATATCATCCCATACTATAAAAAGTAAGCATGAAAGGGAAAGAATGAAGCTTTGTATTAACATATAGTAAACTTCATCATTCATATACATGATAGGACCAAGTCTGGACTCCTTATTGTTTGAAAGAAATGTTTTGAAATAAGTGAGATCCATTTTTGATTTTATGTGAAATATGATTTAATTAAAAAAATCAAAAAAATATTGCTAAAAATCAACAAAGAATTTTCCATAGGGTTTCTAAGGTTTTTGTGTGCAAGTGAAGTAAGTTGAGTTCACCAAATGTTTTAAATTATTTTAGGAATAATAAATTTGTATTCCTATTTTAGGTAAGGGTTTGGATTAATAAATTAGTAAAAAATATAGCAATAAATATAGTCCTGATTTGTGTAACTATTTGTCTTTTTCACCTTTCTAAAAATAGAAATAAATAAGAATAAATATAACTTAAATAGACTGAGATGACTGATACAGAGATTGAAAATAGTTGTACAAGACTAAGAAGGTGTCGTAAACCTAAATCTAGATTTCATTGGGCAAAAGGACAGGAGTGCCAAAAAGTAAATGATTTGGTGTCCAATGTTGTCTATTCCTACTACTTTTGTCCAAACTAATAAGAGAGACCTATAACATTTTGCGTATTTTCATTGTGCCTGTATGAGCATGCCTGTGAAAAATTGAGTACCAGTCATTGAAAAAAATCATCATGGAGTTTATTTTATCTTCGAACCCTAACCCTCCATCATGCTTGATAAAATGACATTTGAGTTACTTTAGAATGAGGTGGGTTAGTGTGAAATATGTTCTGAATGTGTAATCCACACCCCTTATATGGGCACACTTCCTACATACCAATACTTTGAAGAGGGATCAAGCCATATGTAGTTATCCCACCTAGTGTGCTTTGTGAAATAGTGTGATGCAAATACAAATGCCAAATTGATAGATTTTGAGGTGGCTAGGGACAAGTATGAGGATTTGAATAGGTTTGTAGCTATGTTAGGTGGATTTGTGAAAAGAATAGATAAATTTTCCTTAGTTCTTTGTTTGTATTCTTTCTTGATTTGTAAATTTGGTCACCTCCTTTGTAAATGAGCTTTGAGTGGGATTTTATAGGGAATAATTGGTCATGGGTAAGATGTATTCATGTTAGTCTGATCTAATTAAGGATAAATACTAGATGAAAATGAACATTGGGGCTCAAAGTGCAAATGGATAGGAATGCTTAAAATAAGACACTTCTTTATGGGGTGATATATTCCAAATGAAACACTCCTATCCTATAGGCTTGGGATATGGGGGAACATGATTGGCATGGAGAATACTATCTAGCTGAGGGGGGAATTATTATTTAGAAGGTTTTGGATGAATATAAATGAGAAAAAATGTGTCTATAAAGGTCTCACAAACATGAAAAAAGGACCTACAGATGGGGTGGCACAAGCCACACTCAAACTACCAATTTAGATATTTTATATGACTACAACTAATAATACTTCTAGGTCTAGACATACTATAGATTTAAAGTGTTTAGTGGCACAACCAACCTCACAATGGGTAGTGATGGGTCCACCACCATCACCAGTATCAAGCATGGGATACAATTTTTAGTAAAGTCCCCTCAGGGAGGACCAGGATCAAAGTTGATATTATAGTTCTATATTATATATGATATGTATGGATATTCTTGTGATGTATAAAACATGATATATATATATATATATATATATATATGACATTTTTGGCTCATAGCTAATTGTACATGGATTGTTAATATTCTTTATGTCTCATGATGCTTACATTAATTTTTATCTTATTACAATATGATGATATATGCTAGTTTATGAGATATGCACATCCTTAATTATCATATGTATGTTGATTCATTTATTTCTCTCTTTTATGTATGACTAGATGATAGAGGATAGTGTAGGAGATGCACATCCTAAACCAGTCATATAAATGGCCAATACGACTCAATGTGTATGCCAGGAGATACATATTCTACATAGAGAGTCTTGTTTATTTCCTCTATTTTGATCTTGATTGTATGTATGATATCCTATTTAGGTAGTATATATGTAGTTGAATGCTCTCAAAGATGTTCTTTGGTATGACATTGACTATTGGAGTTGGAACAATTGGTGTCTACTATGGAAAATGAAATTATGAATTATAAGTAGGAGTAACCTATAATAAATTTTTATTTTAATTATGAATTGACCATTTCAAAGGTTATTATTTACAAATAATGATAATGATAAAAAATACCAAAACCAATGTTGCAAGTGTAAACACCTAAAACTGGCCACAACTGGCTTTCAACTAGACTTTAGACTAATTACTACCAACCATTACAAACTAAGCCTAAGAGTCACTAAACATCCCAAATTTGCTTGTGCATCATTAATAAAAGCTCAAAATCATGTTGAGACATCCCTAATTAGGGTATCCTATCATATGAAATAATAACCTCTTACAGATTCATCCCTAATCACCTTACATCATCACAATTGTCAGTTTTTCCTATGGACCTATTTAGTGGGGCACTTGCACACTTAAATCAGATATTTAAAGAGATATAAGTATAATCTAAATAAATTAAAAATGTAAACCAAATTAAATGCCTAGTTGAATTATCCATTTGTAATTAATAAATATCTAAAAAAATAAATTCAAAAATTTGAAATATCCTAGCCTTTCATCATTGCCTTCATGAGTTGTCAAGCTCTTTGAAAAATATACTAAAATATCTAATTTTGTGAGCCATGCCTAGTAAATGCAAATAATAATTATTTTACAACTATTAAATCTATTGGGGTTATATTTAACTCACCTAAGTTAGGTTTGAATCCATTTCAAGCCTTAACTCAACCCTAACTCACATTAGGTTAGAGTTAAGTCCTTAGTCTAAATATATAATGCCATGACTCTTCATTTTTAATCTCTCATAATCCAAATTTATAATGCAAATTTGGAGAGATGCATAATCTATTTTGTTTCAAGTAGTGTTATAATGCCAAAATCTTGAGCCAAATCAATAGCAAGACACATCAAAGCCAATGGTGCCAAGGAGAGAAGGAGCCAACAAGATTCATTTATAGAAGACTTCATTATCCACAAGATGAACAAGCCACTCAATAAAGTATTTGGAGCTCCCAAGGAAGGTAAAGGATTTTATGTATTTTATGATTTATTTATGCTTTTATTTAATTTTTTTTACTGATTCCCCCTAAGATCTAGGCTTGGAGTGTATATTTTAGTGTGTTTTTATTTGAGTTTTTTTTACTTAAACTAACACTATACTAACCTCCATTCTTTGATTCCTATGATCACATCAATTATTTACGTTTAAACAAAAAATAAAACAAAATAAAAATATAAAAATAGACATCAAATATAAAATTTATCCAACTTAAAATCAAGATACAAATCATCAAGGATGTACTAAAACATAAAAAAGATACATAAAATTTTAAATATAAATGTAAAAAATTCAATCCCAATTTAAGGCCAAACTCAAAAGGTTTAAAAAAATGTATTCAAACTCAACACTAATAACAAATAAAACAACCCAATAAACAAAACACATAAAAACACAAAACAGTAAGACAAAAATAAGAATAAAGACACAATAAAACACCAATACAACAAAACACAAATAAAAATAAATATATACACAACAAAACAAAAATAAACAAACATAAACAAACAAAGTGAATAAAAATAATTAAAAACAACCAAATAATCTAAAGTAAAGAAAAGTGCAATAAGTAAAATATTTTAAATAGACAAAGGCAAAATACCAACAATGGTTAATCATAATGTTAGTGAAAACAAAAAACAAATTATTTTTGTATGTGTAATAGAGTGTTGGAAGCTAAATGACTGAGAGTGGGGAGGGGGGGACAGGGGCGGTGAATCAGTATTCAATTTTTTTTTTCAATTCCACTTAACATACATGAACCATTATAACAAACATGTATATATTAACAAGCATAAGCAATAATCCAAAAGAGCATAAAACACATGAATATAGCATATACATGGGAAAACCTCAAGGGGAATAAAACCCACTAATGAATCAAATGTACTATTTTCATATAAAACAAACATCAATCTTTAGTGAAGTACCAACTCCACATGGAGCACTAACCCAAACTAGCTCAGCACCAACTCAGCTAGGCTTTAGCAATCACCCACTTGTAAGGGGGCATCAACCCCCTATATGACTTATCACAAACTCAACCACATGATACAATTTATCAACTTTATAATACTTTATTTCTCATACAATAGATGATGATCTTCTCCTTCCGCCCTTCTCCCAATTATGTTCCTCTCAAAGTAGCCTTCAACCTTCTTTGCTTTACTATCCGTCTTCATGGCTTGATTAGGTATTTTGACCTTGATCCTCATATGAATAACATTAATAAGATATTAATGACATATATATTATTTTATACATGACCTCCTTATAATAACCAATACTCTACATCATCTGCTTGTTTTCGAAACCCTCTCTTAACACATAAGTAGGCCTAAACTACTTTGCTTTTATACAAGTCACTTGATCATATCCTTCTTATTCAAACAAAAAGTAAAGTAACTTATGAAAACCATGAATATGTATTATAATTTTAAAATATCATACCTTAATAATGAATTAATAAATACATTAGGTTGGTTATAGCTTAATTAGCCCTTATTCCTCTTTTAGGCTTTATAGAGACCCAATAAACCTTCTTAACAACATGTTACCCTTTGATATTTATTGAATCATATTCAAAAACTTCACACATAAGTATAAAAACATATGCCACTCTAATATACCTTATCCAAATTCACTTTTGGTCCTTAACACCTTTTAGTTTCTACCACCATTTGAACCCTTTCATAAAATATTGCTTGTAAAAGGCTTGTGCATATACATAAACTCTATCACAAGAAAATGAGGCATAAACTCAATTTTGTCAAAAAACCATGGTAAAAAATTACATATTTAGAAATATCATGACCTCTAGGTCATCACCAACTTCATCAAATACTTCAACTCAGGTCATACATGTTCAAACTCTTCTCTACAAGATGTTCACTGAGAACTACCAACTGACTTCAAAACACAGTCGAGGAAACATGAACTTCTAACATCTAATTAAAATAATTCAAAGGATTTCAATGTATGATAAATATATTATAACATCCTTAGATAAACCTCCATTAAATAGATCATAATATCATATCAATCTATTGATCTTCTCTCTCATAGACTCTACTCAGTCAGATAATCTATTTTGGCTTCAATGTTCCAAATTCTTATACTAACTTCTAATCTTATAAAAAAAATGAATATATTATTCAAGTCCCAAATAACATCATCATGAAATTAAATTCATGAAAACACATTAGGAATAATCTTCTCACTTTTACATTATTTTCTTACTATCTGCACCATTAGGTCTGTTAGTGACTCGCCAACTTTGCACACTTGAGATTGAGAACTTGTCTACAAATTTTCATGGACCATAACTACAAGTATTACACTCTAACATTCATCCACTTATTATATTTAACTTGGTCAACCCTACTTTCTATAGTAAAATTTCAAAAGATAATCACTTTCTTGTAGGTTTTGCTCACTCACCTAAGAAACTGATCACAACTGGAGATGCCTAGAAAATTTGAATTCAACCTCCAATTACTTTTATAGCAATACCAAACCATTCTAAGTTATTTATAATAATTTCTTCAATATTGAGTCATTTTTAGGGTTCTTTGAGGGTTTAGACCATCTTTTAGTCTTCATGATCATTCATTAAACTTAGCTCCTATTTCCATAAACCAATGCTTGTAACTTTGAGCTATAACCCTTCCTCATCTACCATGAATATCTTATATTCTCATGAAGATTTTTTACATGCTAATGAGCACTTGAAAAACCTTTTCTATTAGACAACTCTTTATTCTCTGCACTCAAGAGACCTTGAAACACTTTTCAAGCCTATTCTTTCAAACCATGACCTTAAACTTCATACATATGCTTTAAAAACTTGACTTACCTCTATCAATTCTCAACTACTCACTCATGTCATGGAGATTGATTCTGATATAGCATCTAGTTATCTTCTCTTTCTTTACTTTCAATTTCTTGACCTATAAGTCACATTAGGTCTTGAAGTTGATCTTCTAACCAATGTCTAAGTTATCAACACTTCATATATATGCCATGAAATATCCTATCATGATTAACTACTATTAGCCATTATTCATATGTATTTTCAACAACTAATGATGCCTCATTAGGCTAAGAAGGATCTATAACTAATTTAGTTGTAGACTTGAACTGAATTACTTACCCCTGTAGACTCCACCTTGAAACTCTCATGTGTGTTCTAATGCCTCTTATGTATGCTTGAGTAACCTTATACACTTAATCTTATTTTTAGCTTCAACAAATCATCTTTAGTGCATCTTATAAATATTCAAATCTCAACTAAGGATCTTCATAGCATTTTTAAAGCTGCATACATAGATCTTCAGAGTTGACCTTCTAATCATTTTCAAGGCCCTTAAAACCTCATGTGCAAACTCAAATGACCTATCCCATGCTTAAACACTATCAAGTATTATTTGGATCATTCTCATATTTGTATCTCATTTAAATCATCTTCAAAACTGCTTACAAATATCTTCAGACCATATAGTTTCTTCTTTAGAGCTCACTCATTCCATCATGCTACCTACACATACCTTCTCAAAAGGTATAGATAATTTTTTCTAAGATAATATACACTTTTCATACTAACCTATACTCACTCATGTTGATTCTCAATGATATAACTCAAGATGACATTAGAAAATTCTTCAAATAATATTCATTAATAACTGCTTTCATATATCAACAACACTCACTATGCTGATAACATAACTTATCATGTCCATACCTCAAAGCTTACTTGACCATCCATATTCATAATAACTATTGACATCAATGACAACACTTATTCTAATAGATCAATAATTATTGATAATTCTCGAAAATCTCCTCCTTAATTAATGATAATTTTCAACATAGAGGTGTTACGCTTCGTGATAGGGTGACCCCTAAGCTAAGTAATAATGACACTAGTATAATAACATAGGAGTAATGGGTATAAGGATTCCTTAGGATATATGTAAAAAATGACATAAATAATATAACAAACATTTCCCTTAGGCTATGGGAGACAATGAAACAAATAAATAAAATGGGGGGTGGGTAATAGAATAAAAGGAAGGGTTAGCTAAGTTGACTCCAGATGCACTAAACAAGTGGATGCTACCTAAATAATTTCAAAAACATAAGATCCAATGTGAAATTCATGACATATGTAGTTATCTCAAGATATGGTATAGAATAAAATTAACAAGAAGGAAACATGATTGTCGTGTAGAGGAATATGGGAATGATTTCACAAAATGGCAAGTGCATTTAAAAGAAAATCACTAGTAAAATGGTGAGAGCATAAGAAAAAGACAATAATGATGTGGAAAAACTAAATGAAAATTGGTTAATCATGAAATAGTTAATATTCCAAAAATCCTTAAGGTAAATATGTGGTCAAAAAAGAAATGAAGGTATGGTCGAGCTAACCTGAGATACCTAATGTATCCAAGTGTTGCCTACATAGTCTGTGCAGACTCAAGATGATGTAGTTCTCCTAAGAATGGGAGGAAAAAAACCAAGGTGGTTGAGAAACAAATTGAAAAAATAACATTTCACACCTTAGAAAATTTTAACAACTTTATATCTCTCATGGAAATTCTAATCCAATTTTCATGATTTTATGATTTTTAGGTTTTTCTAGATCATTTACCAATGTTTTTAGAGTTTTCTAAGCATCTTAAATCAATCAATAATGACCAAATACCAAATTTATCCAACTTGATAAATGGAGATATAATATATTAGGTTGATCAAAAAATGTGAAGAGTGTGGTTTAAACTAAGGGTGAAATAATGTAGCTTTTTCAAATGAACAATGCACATAAAGGTAAATCACAAAATGGTGAAAGCATTCAAGATCAACACTAACAATGTTTTCAGTCTTTTATTTTATATTTTTCTAATGTTTTTTGTGTTTTTTGGATAAGAAATAGAAATTTAATATGAACCAAGATATAAATAACTACTTATTCAAGGAGATGCACTTCCATAGGTAATAGTTTAAATGATAGCTAAACCAACTGCAATGGTGGTGACCAACAACCATATTAAGGTAGTGGGAAATATCAAGAAGTTGTAAAATAAGAATAGAATAGTAAAAAAGTGAAAAATAAGTCATAAATAACCATATAGTAAGAAAAAAAATGTGTTATTATACCTTGGTACACTTATTTGCAAAAGAAGCTGTGGATACTAATCAAGTGAAACTACCTCATAGAATAGTCCCTAAATGTGTATAGAATCCCAGTGAATCATAATCAAAAGCATGACTAGTTAGGGGCATAAAATTAGAACATACCAAGTAATATAAATCTAGGTATAATGAGAAAGTAATAGTCTAGATACAACAGTCCAAGTTACAATGGCTCATATTACAATAATCTAGGTTACAATCGTCTAGGATATAAGAATGATGTAAAAATTTGCAATTTTGTCATAGGGTGCCCCCAAGTAATGGATCTTATATAAAATGGATTTAAAAATGGTTTCAATCATAGAAACACTTTATATGTATAATTTTAATTGGTTATGGGACCTCTTCACCTATTGGAGTAGCCAATATGTATTCCCTTGAGCCATAATTTTTTGTAACCACATATGGGCCCAAACAATTGGGCTTAAAATTACCCTTATTATTGTGTTTATAATTGGTGTTATTTTGATTCTATTTTAAGACAAAGTCACTAACTTCAAAATCCTGAGGTATAATGCATTTTTTATATCTATGATATAACCTATTTGATATGCTCTTAAATTATCTAGGGTAGCTAAATGCTTTCCACAAGAAGTTATAACTCTTACAACCTAGAAACTCTATAGTCTTCATCATCAAAAATGTGATAAAAATATACTCACAATGAAGGTGTCTCAATCTTGAATAGTATAATATCCTTTGTTCCAAACACTAGGTAATATGGAGTGGATCATGTAGGAGTATAATTACTAGTAGGGTAGGCCTAGAGGGTAAGAAACATTTACAAGTGTCAATTATGACCAACATCATTGGCAATATTCTTAGGCATTATGATAATGGTTTTATTAGACACCTCATATTACCCATTGCCTTGTGGGTTTTATGGTGTGGATTTATTTTCTTTGATTTTGAACAAGGTATAGAGGGATTTAATATCTTTATTCATAAGTGAACCACCATTATCGAATGTGATTCAGGAGGGGATACCATAATGACAAATGATATGGTAATGGATAAACTTAGCAATTTTATTCCTGGTTATGTAAGTGAGAGGAACTACCTCAATTCACTTAGTAAAATACTTCATAGTAGTAAGAATATGCATGTGACCATCAGAGGATGTTGATTTTATTTTCTTGATGAGATCAAGACCTCATGTATAAAATTTCCATGGTGTAGTAATTGTCTATAGTGGCAAGGAAGGTGTGTTTATCAAATTTCACAAGCATATGTCTCCATCTTAGTCTAGTAGTATCCTATTCTTAGGATTTTCTTGGTAAGGAATACACCACTAGTGTGGGCCTTACCCATTCCTTCATGGACCTATTTAAGTGCTAATGTTTATTTTCTTGAAGATAAACAATGAAGAAGCATTCCATCATAACCCTTATGATAAAGTGTGTTTCCAAGGAGGGTATAATAGGTTAGACAATGAAGTAAGATTTTTTTATGATTTTTGGAAAGATCAAGAGGAAGAAATTGGTCATGAAAATAGTTATAAATGCCTTGGTACCAAAGAGGTTTAATTTGGAGAGTAGGACTAGTAATAGTATAAACCCTCTCTAAATACATTAATATATGAGTAGGTTATAGAAGGTTCTTAATGAAAAATTGATACTTTTTAACATTGCTGGTAACTTGTACCATGGACCCAATTTTTTCCATTACATCAACTAATCAGTTATTAGCCCATAGTACCAAATAAAATTTTAGTGACTTGAAATTTGACTTGAGATTGTCTATGGCTAGTGTCATTAAAAATCTTCTTAGGATTATGATAATGGTTTTTTAGAGACAATAGCTTGATCGATGCCTTATGGGTTACATGGTGTGGAATTATTTTATTTGATTTTAAACAAGATACATAGAAATTTAACATGTTTGTTCACAAATTAACCACCATTATTAGATATGATTTGGGGGATACCATAGTGATAGATGATATATTAAAGGACAAACTTGGCAATTTTCTTCCTAGTTATGTAAGTGAGATTAACTACCTCAATCCACTTAGTAAAATACTCTATAGCAGTAAGAATGTACTTGTGACCATCAAAGGATGATGGGTTTATTTTATTGATGAGATTGATACCCAATGTAGAAAATGGCCATGCTATAGTAATCATTTGTAATAGCAAGGAAGGTGCATGTATCAAATTACCATTTTGTTGGTAGGGAACACACTTCTTGACATAATTATAAGCATTTGTATCCATACTAATCCAATATTATCTTATTTTTAGGAGTTTATTTGAAATTATTATTCCACTTGTGTGGGCCCCAAACATTATTTCATGGACCTATTTAAGTGTTATGTTGATTCTCCCAAAGATAAATAGTAAATAAGCATTCCATCATATCCCCTAAAATATAACATGTTTCCAAGGAGGGTATAACGAGCTAGGTAATGAAGGAATATTTTTTGGAAATTTTTAGAAAGATTAGGAGGAAGAAATTAGCCATGAAAATAGTTATAAATATCTTGCTACCAAGAAGGTTTAAGTGGGAGGTTAGGACCAAAAATATTAAAAACCCTTTCTAAATCCTATAATACATGAGCATGTTGTAGAAGGTTCTTAATGAAAAACTGATACTCTTTAACACTATTAGTGAATTGTACCATGGACCCATATTTCCATTAGATCGACCAGTTAGTTATTGGCTTGTGGTACCTATTACAATTGTGGTGACCTAAAATGTGACTTTAGATTGTCTACAATGTTCTTGTAGTGTATAAGATTTTCATCTCTAGTCTGATACTAGTCTATATATTAATTAATGATTAATTGATAATCCCAATAAACCATTAAATGCTAAATATCCCATTATATTTTAGGATGAATTATTGTAATAAGGGATTCATATTTGACCATGTTATTAGTAAAGTTGAAGCTGATATGAAATGCCTTAGGGATGAGGTCCCTTTGTGATGTAACTAGTAAAATGCCAGCTCCAGATATATACAAAGTGAATGAGCCATAAAAATATAATTTCTATTTTTTAGGGTCATGATCCACTTCCTATTTTGTCATGATAGAGTCATTTGGAAAATAAAATGTGAGCATTTGACTATCTATGTTAGGATCTTCAACAAGTTGATCTATGATGACTTACCCAATAATAGCTTTATGATTCTATTACTCAACATCAAATTCACTTAATAACATAACCCATTTATCCATGCATATTACAAGATTTTATTTAGATAATAAGTACTTGAGAGGATCCACCTTAGTGATGAAAATAGTCTTCTTATTTAACATGTAGTGTCATAACTTTTGGGGAGTGAACAACATTGCCAAATAAGCTTTTTCAATGGGTGAATATTTATGGTCATTTATTACAAGTGTCCTAATTATATAATATACCCCATGTTATTTACCATGTTCATAATCTTGGGCCAAGAGTGCCCCTATTGCATGTTATATTTTTGATATATAAAGAAGTAATGGTTGGCCAAGTGTTGGCAATTTCAATATTGGTCGTTTGGCCAAGTATGTCTTTAGTTTTTTAAATTCTTTATGAAATTTAATATCTAACTAAAATGTGACATCTTTATTCAAAGGTTTCATAAAAGGATGACACTTATCTATTAGTTGTGATATGAACTTGAAAATTTATTAGATTTTTCCCTGTAGGCTGCAGAGCTATTTCAGATTGGAAGGTAAAGGTATTTCCATTATGGCCTTGACCTTAGTAGGATCCACTTCAATCCGTCTCTATGATACAATGAATCCTATAATTGTTTTCTAAATTAATGCTAAAGATGCACTTATTAATATTTATATGAGCCTTATATTCATAAAGTATCCCAAATATTATCCATAGAACATCAAGATATCTAGCATGGGTTATTGATTTTCATAGGATGTCATAAACATAATGCTCAACTATATCATGTGTCATGTCATGGAAGATGATATTCATGGCAAATTTATAAGTATCACTAATGTTCTTTAATCTAAAATACATTATTTGGTAATAGATTATTTCCCATGGTGTGGTGAATGCATTCTTATGCTAGTACTTTGGGGATATCTTGATTTGGTTGTACTCACATAAGTTGTCCATGAGGGACAACATTTCATACCTATAATTTGAATTAACAATCATGTCAATGTTTGGTAGAGGAAAATCATCCTTAGGACACACTTTATTTATTATTCTAAAATTAGTACAAACATGTATGACTTGTGGATTTTTACTAACTGGAATTATATTTGATATCCAATCAAATTAGTTCAGTGGTCTTATGAAGCTAACTCCCAATAACTTCTCTAACTCATTTTTCACTAATATAACAATGTGTGGGTTCATCTTCTATAATTTTTTCTTGACTAACTTAGCATCTATAAGTAGTATGAGTCAATGCATGACCAAGGTAGGGTCCAAGCCTAACATGTTTAAGAAAGCCCATACAAATATATCAATAAAATCCCTTGAAATAGTGATAATATAATATTGTTCTTTGTCAGTGAGGGATGCACCCAGATAAACAATCTTAGGATATTCATAGGTTTTAATGTTTACCTCAATTGTATTCTCTACATGGAGTTTTGATCCATCTTTTAAAATAATAAGCAATGTTTGATACTAATCCATGAGCATATTCAACAATTTATTATGAGTCCCAATGCTCATCTATGGGATAGTGAGAGGAACATGAATATACCTATTTTGGTAATGGCCAATTGAAAATTTTCTCAGGAAAGTTGAGAGAAAGACACTCAAGGACTTTATGTTGTTCAAAAGTAATACTAGAATTGGCTATAAATCTTGGACTTGGTGAACACTACACTTCCTATGGATATGATCTAACTTCCCCATCCAAGAATACCTAAAATAGTTTTTCACTCAAGGCATTATCTTTATCTTTATATATCCCTGACCAATGAGTGCCTCAAAGAGGTTTTCACTTAAATATCTTGATGTTTTATATTTTTTATGACTAAGGAAGTTTTTTTTCTCTCCAAAGTAGGTTGTAGTGTCCAATGAGAAGTTAAAACCTTGTTTGTGATTGCCAAATGGAAATCCATATCTAAGGGCCATATACTCTACAATATATTCTTCATTTAGAAACTCATCTAGTGATATAATAGAATTTTGATAGTCTTGATCAATGAGGTAAGGATGGAAAAGGGTAAATGGGTAATGAGCTTTAATAGTCATAATTTAATTGAAATCAAATAAGTTAGTATTATCTAGCTCATCGTAAGTGCTATAATAGTAAATTATGTCACTATTGGGATTTTTTTATCATTTTATAAATAGGAATCACTTTCAAAATAGATTAGGTCACCCCCAAGCATTATAAATCTGAGACCTTGGTTCATAGTAGGTTTGTAAGCAGCTAAATTTTCAAGAATACCTTGCTCAAATAAACCTAGGCCTTTACCCACATAATCCAAACTATTCATAATTTGATTAGTGATAGGGTATTTAGGACTCTAAAAATAATTAGTAAGGCCATTAGCATATAACCAATCTCCTTTAGTAATGTCCTCTTAATCCTAAGTTGGTGAAGTGGTTGGTATAAATATGATAGGCTATCTCTATATGTTTTTATTTTACCAAATCATGTTGGAGCTATTAGGGATTCAAAAGGTTTGAGTCTTCCATAGATCTTGGAAGATTTGGTAAACTCTCCAATATGAAAAGCATCTTTTAGATGGTATGTGTAAATGTCAGCATCCTTAATAGTAAGTTGTTTTTCGAAGGCTATAGGAAATAGATTAGCCAAAGTGGAAGCAAGATCACTAGGGTTGATATGATTGGATTCAAGTGATTTAGAAACTATTTCTTTTTTCTTCTTGGTTACAAATTTAAAACAATGGCATGGCAATAATTATAGTTGTTATATTTAGCCTTTAAGTGTTTACATTATTGGTATGGCTATAGACTAGCATAAATAGTGACCTCAATTTTAGAGTGAGGGAACTTGAGGCATTGATGTAGGGTGGAAGGGACATATCTTACTTCATGGATCCAAGGATGACCAAAAAATATATTATAATATAATTCAATGTCTATGACATCACACAGGGTATCATGGGTTATAGGCCCAACAATAATTGGTAAGCAAATGGTCCCTAAAGACTCTCTTTTAGTGTTGTCATATGCTATGAGCATGGTTGTTTCGATCTCAATGTCTTTGGTAGTATATCCCACCCATTGTATCAATTTCAACAACACTATATTCAGCCCTAAACCATTATATATAAGAACCTACTTTATCTTATGATGTGTTATGATGATCTCAATATATAAGGGACTATTATGGCTAAGACCAAGGGAAGACATATCTCATTGATCAAAGGTAAGTTATTGGCTTAGAGATAGATGTCCCAAAAATGTTTAGAATTGGGTAGGATTAATATCCTCTATAATAGTGGATTATTGGATGAAGTCATTTAGTATGGTCTCATGAACTTATAACATATGAAAGATATTTAGGGTATAAATTTGCATAGACATTTTCTCAATTGTTCATGAAAACTATATGGTTTCTCAATGGTAGGATGAGAAGGTTTAGCCTTAGATGGTATAGGGTTCATTTTAGGATTTGAAAGGTAGAGGGTTCAAATTAATATTAGTATTGGAAGAAGGTAAAGGGCCTTGAAGGGTAACTCATGAGCATCTAGTTATGATTGTATAATTTTGAGTCGACAAGGATTTATCAAAATTAGAAGAATTGTATGGTGGTATAGAAATAGTAACCCATGAAAACCAAAGTGTAATAGAATTGCTTGAACTTGGTCTAGCCTTACTTGAGGAAGAGGGTGGAAACCCTAAAATAGAGGGAATTATGCTTCAAGAATCTTTAAAGGGTACATGGGTTTTGACCATAATGGTGGTGATGATATTACCATAAATATGGCCCAAAGTGTTTTAATAATCATATGACATAGTATTGTAGCCCAAGATATTAGTTTGGGTATTATGATCCTAATTATAAAGATGTTAATTTTATTTTTGACCTTATCCTTGCTGACATTGGCCCTAACCTTGGTTCTAATTATTTCATTTATTTTGTTGGTTGTGAGTGGTAAATCGATCTTTGTAAATGCCAATATCTTGATTGGTGTTTGGTGCTACTTATTTTACTTCAATTTTTCCACTCTTAATCAGGTCCTCAATGATATGACTTAATTTTACACTTCGATAAATAACATGGCTAAAAACATGATGGAAATCATAGAACTCATCTTCATGATACCATTCAAGTTTGGGTTGATCTTCAGGAAATGGTTTAAACATAAGACATATGATTAATTTTTTTGGAACCAAATTTTGGAATAATACCTCAATAGATTCTGCTAGTTTGTTGAATGTTCTATATTTGTTGAATCCTCTACATAGAGGATCTCTCTGCAAAGTGGGTGGTGGATTATATTTTAAATTTTAAGATAATATATTTTGGACTATTTGCACATGTCATTACTCAGCTACTCCATTTCCCACCATGTTCTTGTTCTTATTAAAAACCTTAAGTTTCTTTATAGTATTAGTTTAAACAGGTGGTTGAGTCTAATTGGATGTTTCAGCTAGGGAGTAGATTTTCACTAGGATTTTTATGACAAGTGATTTTTAAATATACACACCCTTCTCAATGATTTATTTGTATGTGTTAGCACAATATATTCTCAAATTATGAGCCACTTTGGGATTTAAGTTCTATGCAAATATTTTGGCTAACTTCATATCTAGTAAATTGTGTTGAAAGCGATTGGATAGTTTTCTTCACTATTATAGGTATACCATGAAACTTTATCCATATATTTATATTTATTTTCATACGTCAACCACTATCAACTCATGCTCAATGTTATAAGGGAAGTGGTTAACAATATTTTCTAATAAATCATTGAAATTTGTCATCAATCCTTTAGGTAGTTTCAGGACCCAATCTAATGTTTGTCTAACCAAACTACATGGAAACAAGCAAAACAAATAAATGTTGTTATAGGATACCTCTTAGCATAACATGAATAAGGATTGAATATGTTTTCTAGGGTCACATTTCCCCTTGTATTTATCAAACTTTACTACCTCAAAAAGAGGTTGAAATGGTACGTGAAATTTTTTAAAATTTAATGAATAAGGACATATCTCATCAAACTTATAATTTTTGATATGATTGTATATTTCAAGTCTCATAACTATTTATTTTATCGAATTCCACTCTTGCATATTTGGTGCATTTTTTGGTGGAATGTAGTTTTGCTAGGTAGGAATGTACCCCCTTGTGCGGTCCTATTAAGGATATGATCCCTTTGCCTATATTTTTTATTTTGGTTCATCCTTAGATGTGAATAATTCTAATGTTTTTGGTTTAAAGGATCTTATTTCTAATTCCTAGATGCTTGATACTAATTCCCATGAATCTATTATTGTGAACTATAGGAGATATACTCATTTTGTGGTACTTTTTATAAGTTTACTAGAGGGCATTTCCATTTCTAATTTTCAAGAGGAACTTTTGCATTTGAGAAGAAATAACTAAAGTGTTGTGTAAAATACCACCAACTTATGATGAATCTTTAGCAATGTGTTGTGAATAGGCAAGAGTCTCCTAATGGTTAAATAAATTATGCTCCATATCAAGTGGAAATTGTTGTGAAGTATCTATGGGTTTATTTTGTTCAAGAGAAGCCATAAGGTCCACATTAGATGTAGGATTGGTTAGGTCTTGATGAATTTGTTCTAATCATTGTTATTTCTCCATAAAAGTGGTATTATCAATTTGAAGTTGCATCTAAAGAAGTTTTTAACTTTAAGATGAGTTGATCAACATACCATTGTTTTCTGTCAGGGGATCTGTATCTCTACCAATTAGAGCATAATTGATTACTATCTTATATGCAATTAAACACAGAATTATACCAGAATGATAAAGTAGCTAGAAACATGAAACAACAAAGAATTTGAGAGACAATACACACTCTTTGTATTAGATATTACTAGAAGAAAATACAATAAGGAAGATGCCACTTCTTCCTCCACCTCAAAGGCTTGCCACACCTCAAGACCTTCTTCCCTCTCTCTCTTGCTCAACACAACAACTCTAAAGCCTGAGTTGCTATCCCTCCTTGAATGCTTCAGCTGATCTCCTTGACCTTACACCTGTAGATCTCCTTAACCTTTCTTGCTTCAATGCTTTTACTTTCCTTAGAATTAATTACAATACATGCCTCATGGGTCTATAAATAAGATCCCATGCTTACAAAAAATAGAAGTCTAACTACTAAAATTAGACACACAGCTCGTGACTTAAATTAGCCCCTTAGCATGCAAACACTCGGTTCAACTAACTGACTGTTCGTCAACAGCAGTTCCAAAAATACACAGGTGACCGATGCCAGTCCCTGCTGGTCTGGTGCTGCCGACGTCGGCCGACTTCCTGCCATCGCCGGTCTCCTTCTCCACTGCACTTGACCGACGTCGATCATACTACTGATGCCTGTGGCTCTGGTTCTTCAACATCCTTCCTTCTAGTGTCTGCAAACAGTTGAAGCTTTTAGCTCCACACCACAACAATCTCCCACTTGGAGATAAACAGCTGCAACTTGTACTTGTACCTATACACCATCTATTTTGTTCCTTAGGCTCTGTATCCCTCTTCAACGTCACTCTTGACGACCAACCACCACATAAATCTGTGATGTAATACCTGTCTCTTATGCCACAAGAATTTTGCTGCTCCCAAATTCTCCATGACATACTTCTAAACCAATTCTACCCTTAGCTCAGAAAACTCCCTATATATGAGACCCTGCAACAAGTAACACAATACAGTAACAGGATAATGTAGCTAATATTATCCAACCTGGTAAAGATAAAATACAATGGTCAAACCTCCATTGTTCTGCAGCATAATCAAGACCATATACCATAGCCTTCTGTCTCATGTATCCATCCACTCTCTTCTCTAAAACGGGAATCCATCCCTCTATCCAGTGCTTTCTTTTAGCTGACAACACTACCAAAAAATACCTGTTTGGTTCTCCAAGGACTCACACTCCTCATCCATGCCAAGCTCCCACTATTTCTAGATTCTACCTACATTGCTTCTTCCATCTTCCTAGTTCATGACTATCAGTAAGCAATATAAAGAAGGTGAACAAAAAATATGAGGTTCACATACCTTTTCTGACCTCCACATGGGTGTTTGAGACCTAATAATTCACCCAACATCCATTCCAGTGACCGATCTAGGCCATCTCTTAGTCTGCTCCCAATCGATGTCGGTTCCCTGCACTGACCCTGACTGCCGATGTCATTTCCCTGGCCGATGCCGGTGTCTCTCCTACCGACGTCGGTCCTTATGACCAACATCAGACTTCTCTGTCTGACCTACCGACCCTGCTGGTCTGCACATGACCGATGTCGGTATCTGGATGACTGACGTCGGTGCCAAGCTACTGACATCAGTGTCTGTGTGTTCCTATAAGTGATGAAATTTTCATCCGTGAGCTCTTCTTGGATCAAACCTCTGTCCATGCTGCCCTGCTCAGACTTATTCAGCCCCTGTGACTGATCTCTATCCTTCATCTCCTCCATAAACACCAAGGCTTCTTTGTTCCTGTCAAAGGCATCAAATTTCCTCTTTCTGCAATGAACTGTATCTGTGCACATACCTTTTGAATCAAGAACTTCCATTCCCTTCCTATTCTTGTGACCAAGCCTATTAGGCCACATCTTCGAATCTACACCAGAAGTAGAATCAGTAATACAAGTAGACAGATAAAGAGTATCTACTTTCTTACCTCTTGCTAGAACAAGTGCTCCCTTGGTAACCTTCCAAGAATCCACTGTGAGGGTTATTGTGCATCCCTCATCTCCCAACCTTCCTACAGAAATCAGACTCTGCTTTAGAATCAGAACATGCATGACCTCTTTCAACACCCACGTGTTGTCAATCTGCAATCTCAACTGCACTTTCCCTTTGCCAACTATCTGACAAGGTGTACCATCCCCTAAATAAATAACTCCAAAGTCTCCTTGTTCATACTCATAGAACAAATCTCTGTTTGGGGATGCATGAAAAGATGAACCAGAATCTAAAATCCATGATCCTACCTGACTATCTGAAGAAAGTATGAGAGCATCTTGCATCACAATATTTGCATCCTTTGCTTCTCCCATACCTGCATGTTGATTCTCTTTATCTCTCAACCAACACTCCTTCTTTGTATGTCCTTTCTTTCCACAAAACCAGCAGGTAATACCTTTAGATTCGGATCTCCTTCCTGACCTTGATTTCCCTTGCTCAACCTTCTCCCTTTGCCTTTCCCTGCTTTTTTCACTTAGAGCATTCCCTGATGATTCACCTGTGCTTCTCCTACGTATTTCTTCATTCAAGATCACACTCACAACATCATCAACTTTTAAGATTTTAGAAGCAGATGCAGAGTTACTGCCATAACCATACCGTCCCAACTTTCAGGCAAAGAACATAAAATCAAGAGAGCCTTTACCTCATCATCAAAAACAATATTGACTGAAGCTAGTTGGTTTACCAAACCATGGAAATCACTGAGATGAGTATGTACCAATCCACCTTCCTACATTTACAAAGTAAATAGCTGCTTCATAAGATATACCTTATTAGAAGCCGAGGGCTTTTCGTATAAATTTTCCAAGGACTTTATCAACTCTTCTGTTGTCTTGCACTGTGATAAGCTAGAAATCACAGATGATGCAAGGCTCAACCTTATGGAACCGAGAGCCTTCCGATCAAGAACGTTCCATTCTTCATCCTTCATATCTATGGGCTTGCATGCAACCCCACCCAACGGTAAGTACAAATCCTTCTGATACAGATAGTCCTCAATCTGCATCCTCCAATGTTGATAATTCTTTCCGTTAAACTTCTCCATTCGTAGCTTGCTTTCTTCTGCCATTGCTGAACTCCCACTCAATTAGAAAACCCTGTGAATGACCTGTAATCAAAAACAATACCCTGCTTCCTGCAAACCGTAGCTCTGATACCACTTGTCAGGGGATCTGTAGCTCTACCAATTAGAGCACAATTGATTTCTATCTTATATGCAATTAAACACGAAATTATACCAGAATGATAAAGTAGCTAGAAACATGAAACAGCAAAGAATTTGAGAGACAATACACACTCTTTGTATTAGATATTACTAGAAGAAAATACAATAAGGAAGATGCCACTTCTTCCTCCACCTCAAAGGCTTTCCACACCTCAAGACCTTCTTCCCTCTCTCTCTTGCTCAACACAACAACTCTAAAGCCTGAGTTGCTATCCCTCCTTGAATGCTTCAGCTAATCTCCTTGACCTTACACCTGTAGATCTCCTTGACCTTGCTTGCTTCAATGCTTTTACTTGCCTTAGAATTAATTACAATACATGCCTCATGGGTCTATAAATAAGATCCCATGCTTACAAAAAATAGAAGTCTAACTACTAAAATTAGACACATAGCTCGTGACTTAAATTAGCCCCTTAGCATGCAAACACTCGGTTCAACTAACTGACTGTTCATCAACAGCAATTCCAAAAATACACAGGTGACCGACACCGGTCCCTGTTGGTCTGGTGCTGCCGACGTCGGCCGACTTCCTGCCGTCGTTGGTCTCCTTCTCCACTGCACTTGACCGACGTCGGTCATACTGCCGATGCCGGTGGCTCTGGTTCTTCAGCATCCTTCCTTCTAGTGTCTACAAATAGTTGAATCTTTTAGCTCCACACCACAACATTTTCTTTGTTAAATTTTAATTAAAATATCTTGATCAATTTGGGGAGGAGTCCAAGGGTGGTTCTTTCACTTTGATAGAGGAAGCAATGTTTGGTTTTGTGATATGTGTAAGAGGTTACCCTAGAAGTTGATCCTCTACTCAAACAATTGTATGTAATTTATCCATTAGGAAATTAAGTAGAAGCCTAGTTCAAGATTCTAGAAACCATAAGAGAGATTCATCTTTATCCTCTATAGGTTGGTATTCAAATTAACTATGTTTAGATCTCACCATAGTTGGGTTGTCTTCAAACATGATGGAGTGTTTTTTTCCATCATAAAAATTATCTTTCTCATAACTAGAGCCATAAGATACCCCACTATTAGTATACCTTTGCATGTTTAATAATGATTTTCTTTATTTTTGAAGTGTTTTTAATTTTTGTTTACAATGTTGAAAGTTGTTTGGACCCTAGGATAAAATAAATACAAGGTGGATTCAAGTCTAGAATAAAAAATGAATGACGTGACACTTCATAATTAGAAGAATAAATAATTCCTAAGAATACTAAACCTTGGTTGGTCGAAATTGATAATTAGAGGAAGGTAAAACAACTTTGGACCTTAAGGTGAAAGCTAACACAAGAAAATCTAAGTTTGAAGTATCCTAGTACTATTAAAATTCAATCATGACCATATCAGGATATGATGAGGAAAAATTATAAGAATGCATGAGTGTTCATGAAGCTTAGGATGTGAACTAACATAAGAAATCTTAAGTATAAAACCCAAAATAAATGTGTAGCACAACGGTGCCAAATAGAAAAGAAATTCAAATGGTTAAATAACTTATAAAGTGAGTGAACACAAGATAACCTAAGTTTGAATGAGAATAAAATTATTAGCATTTAGAAAAAGGTTTTCAAACCAAGAAAAATAATTTACCCAAGTTACTCAATCCAAACACAAAAGGTGAACTACTAAAGCCCAAGTTGTAGGAGAGAATCTGGCATAGACTAATTATTTTTTGGGTTTGAACTTAGAAAGGTAAAATTTTCAACTTTGAAATAAAGTACCTTAAATCTCTAAATGATTAATAGTCTAGACTCAAATGGATATCATAATTATGCTTTTTGGAAATACAAACACAAAATGTTTTATTTATTTATTTTAATAAGGCTAAAAGGTTTTGAATTAATTTGAGAAGTGTATTGCCTCTTTGTTCAAAATATGGTGTTTATTATGTGTTTTGTTTTGGACATGTTTTTGGTGCACACACACATAAATAAATTTAGACTAGAAAAGTTATGTAAGTAAACAAGAACAAGGAAATACCAAAATGTAGCCCTATCTTAGAAACTAATAAGGTTGATTTGTAATATTGGATTTCATCAATATACTCCTTTTTGAGAGAAAATAAGTTATTAATATAATAAATTTATATGCACATAAAAAGTAGGGTTTTTTAGATCCCTTATTCTCTCAATAAATCATATAGTGACATGGAAATTTATGCTACTCCCCTTGCACTAATAATACTCTATGGTAAATGGGGTTTATATAAAAAATATAAATTTTAATTGATCTAGATGGTCCCATATGTGTGTTTAATACTAGGACGTAGCATGTCATTTGGATTCAAGATAATTAGCTTGTTATAAAAAGGCCTTATCCTATTTACAACCATTACATTTGTTAGATTGCTTAGTGTAGTGTGATGTCCAAATTAGGCCATTGTTATAAGGGTAGAAGTCATTAATGAAGTTAGTTTAACTACTCAAACTAATGTCATAGTGATTCACCAAATTAATTTATATATCCCACCATAGAGTGGGGTTAAAATGATTCTAGGAGATGAATTATTAGGTCAACGCTTACCTAAAGAACTCATGAGGAAGCAATGAACTCCAGTCCATAAGCCAAGATGTAAGAAATAAATATAGAATGACTTTAAATTTCAATTGAGGATCACCTAGGTCACTCAAATCCTAGGGATTACATTTATAACATTCCTTCTATACTTGGACTGAGCAATAAAAGTAAAAAGCAAAGCACTTTTGGTCACCCAAGCTCCCTAAAGGGGATAGGGGAGAGCATATGTGCTAATCTTGGTTTGTAAAAACAAAACAAATAATAATAAATAAATAAAAACAAATGCTATTAAGAGCACTTAGTCTAAAATCTATGTTCATTTTTAAGCACTAACTGAAATGTGAAGTGAATTTTGCCTTTGTTGTTGTAAAAGTAAACTAGAAAAGTGTTTAAATCCTATAAAATAGAGTGTTAGTAGTCAAGCAAGGGTGTAGGATATCGAAAGGAATTTTAATCTAGCTATTTTTAACCACTAGATTTTGACACAAGGTAACCTTGTCATTCAATAGAGCGATCTCGTCAATCCATAGGGTAACCTCACTGTTTCATAAACTGATCCTCATACACTTTTGGTTCAAGATGATTTTGTTTATGATTAGATGACCATGTTATTCCACAAATCTATATCACTAATATGCAAGTTGACCTTGTTAATCTATAAAAACATAATGAATAAAAAATTATAATAGCCAATTTCATCATTTGCACATGTGACCTCACTATTACTCAAGGTGACCTTACCATTCCATAGCATGATCTTGATGATGTTCTGGGTGACCTTGTTGTTTATAGGGTAACCTCACCATTTGGTCTAGAAGATAAAAACCTTTAAAATTAGAAGAAAAAAGAGCAAAATGACATTAAAAGATGGTTTGAATGCATAATTAGAAGGATAATATGTTACATGAGATATGCAATCCCACCAAACATGCTAAAATTAAGATGAAGATTACAATGTAGGTTATTTCATAAGTTACTATGGAAAACCAATAATAATCATGTAGAACCTAACATGCTAAGCCCACTCCCTTGAAGGGTGATGTAAATGAACTCAATAAACTAATTAAGAAAACAAGATAAGCAATAAATTCCCATAGTGGCTCTCCTTCAAAGATGATCAATAAACATGTTTATTCCTGGATTTGGTGCTTTAAGGTTTTGTCAATGTGGTTAAATGAGTTCCTCCATCATCTATTTTATCACCAATGGCTTTGGCTACTTAATTGGTCAATTTGGGGGAATTGGTAAAGATTTTCTATCACTATTTTTTCAAAATAATATTGCACAACTAAATCTTAAAAATTATGTTCATGGCTCATATATTATCTTGATTAGGCAAATATAGATGTAAATTGACACATGCATGTGATGTGTGCTAACAAATCAGAGGATTCCAATGGTCTAGGAAATCATTTTGCTTGGTTGAAATTTGACTCAAAGTAAATTAGGAAAAGATAATGATTATATAAAATTCATTACCCCAATCAAGGATCAATGTATGAAAATCAACATTTGTACGTGATGCATGTGAACTAATTAGAACATTTTGATGTTTTTAGTCTAGATTGTGCATTGTTGTGGAATGTCATTCATATTTGAAATTTTATCATAGCAGTGATAAGAATTAGATTTCTACAAGACCCATAAACTCCTTAGTGAAATTCTTTTAATTCCAATCCATCTTATACTAAATTCAAATAATGAAGCACAGTTCCATCAAAGCTTCTATGGTAAAGGGTTAGGTTGAGTAAGGTAAATCAAGAGGCTTGGTGTGTGAAATATTTTTTTTTCTTAATTGAAATTTCTAGTGGAATTATTTTTTCATAGAGATAATTATATAATTTATAATACCAAATATAACTATAACCAATAATATCATAGATAATTTCAACATTTGAGGGTTAATGATCAAGCGCTAGAAGATGTTTAATGCAAAAATATGCCTTATATATGTTGTAGATCAAAGAACCAATGGTATCCATGGAATTTTTTATCCTATCATTGGCCCAAGGTATGTGTTAAATATAAATGTGATAAATATATTATTTGAGAATGTCCACCATGTATTTATATGATACCAACTTATCATCTTTGGTTTAGAACTAGTCAGTAACCTGACTAATAATAAGTTGGGAATATCCATGAACCAGTAAATTTTAAATGTTCCATTTTACTTCTAGATAAATCCTTAAAACAAGTGATTCATGTCAAACATATTATTAGTACAAGGAAAGCTAGTTAAAAATGATTTCAAAATGATATCTCCTATGGTGTAATAAATAACAATCCTACTCTTGATCCATGAAATGTGAATGACCCATAAAAATACAACTTATAATGTTTCTCATCAAGAGGTGTTTTTATGACATTAATGATGTAATTATCTAGAAATGAAAAAGTAAGTGGTTGAGTATCTAAAATAGGATCTTCAACATGTTGACATGAAATTACTTGTCCCTTAATGGCCTTTTAATTGACATATTCAATCTCATACTCACTCATAAGCATGATCCACTTAGCCATGCAACCATGTAAAGTTGTTTTTGACAGTAGATACTTGAGTGGATATACCTTTTAAATTAATATGGTCTTGTTGTTAAGAACTTAGTGATGTAGATTATAGGCTATAAAGACCATATCTAAATAAGCTTTTTTAATTGGTGTAAAGTTATGTTCATACACTACTAGTGTATGGCTTAGATAGTAAACTAAAAATTATTTCCCATGTTCATCATGTTGGGCTAAAAGTGACCCCAAGGTGTTGTCAGTGGTAGATAGGTAAATTAGGAATGGCCTCCCTAGTATTGGTGGTAACAAAATAGGTGAATTGGCTAAGTATTCCTTCTAGTGTTTAAAGGCTTTCTGACATTCTGCATCCCAAAGAAACATAATACCTTTCTTTAATAAATGAATGAAAGGATGGAATTTATCAACCAAATATTTTATGAAACATCTAATAGACTAGATTTTTCCCTACAAACTATAATGTTAATTCAAAGTGGAAGGTGGATACTTCTCAATAATGGATTGAACCTTGGTAAGATTAACTTCAATGCCTTGACAAGAGAAAATAAAGCCTAATAATTAGTTTTAAGTAATACCAAAGACACACTTCTAGGTATTAAGTCCAACCTTGTACTCATGAAGCCTTTAAAATATTATTCATAGCATGGTTGGATGATCTACATGGTTCTTATATTTACCAATTATATCATTGGCATAGTCTTTGACAATATCACACATCATATCATGGAATATAATAGTCATAGCCCTTTAGTATGTTGCCCCAATATTCTTAAGACTAAATAATATGACATAATATAAAAACATTTGCTAAGAAGTGGTGAATGCTATTTTGAATTGGTCATCTAGTACAATCCTGATCTAGTTATATCCTAAAATCCATCCATGAGGGAAATCATTTCATATCCAGATGTCAAGTCAACAATCATGTCAATATTTGATAGAGTAAATTTATCTTTTGGGAAGGCCTTGATGATGTCTCAAAAATTAGTGTAGATTATAATACCTTATGTATTTCTAATCACTCTCACAATGATAGATATCCACTTTGAATAGTTAATTATCCTGATGCATATCTCTTCTAAGATTTTTTGCAAATATTTCTTAACTAACATATAAATATGAGGATGTATTTTATGTAGTTTTACTTAATGGGTTTAGATTAGGATGTATAATGAAATGGTGTAAAACCAAGCCAAGGTCCAAACCTAGCATATCCATATAGGCCCTTGAAAATATGTCAACAAACTCCCTCAAAAGGTTGTAAAAAATTCATGTTCATCCTTAGTGAGGGACACACCTAATTTAATTGAATTTGGATCCTCTAGAGTCCCAACATAAAATTTTATAGTATCTTCTACAAGGAGAGTCAAACCATCTACCAAAATAGCTAGTAAAGATGTAAATTGCCCAATAATGGTAAAGTCCTACAATTGGATTGGTTATTTAAGTTCCCCCAAATAGGATGAATTTGAAACTCCTAATGGTGACAAGGGCCATGTAACAAAAACTACAATACATTCTCAAACAATTTAATCAAATTCATGTTATTTATTTATATTGAGCTTACACCCAAAAGCATTTTCACTATAGGTGGTTTCTTAAGCTTCATTCGAATAAGGGTAATCATCCTTGTCTCGTGGCACCCAAAACAAATTTTCACCAAGAGACTAGACTTTTTCTTTACTTTTACCTTGGTCTAAAAGTGCCTCAAAGAATTTTTCACTTTAGGACCTCAATGTTTTATTTTTATTTTTTTTGACTAAATGTGTTCACTAACTCTACAAAATAGGTAGTGGGATACAATTTGATAGAGAGACCATGTTTATAGTCTTCCAACGGAACATTATCTCTCAAGCCTAAAAAATCAGAAAAGGCCTCATCATTCTCAAACTTGTCTAAAATTACTATGGATTCTTGATAGTCCCAGTCTATGAGTTGAGGGTGATAAAGTGTAAGTGGGGAATGCTAGATTACTAGTATGATGGTACAAATGGAATATGGGTCAAATAATTTGGTACTAGCTAGGTCTTCGTATATGTTATGATTAGACTATATTTCACTATCAACACTGTCTTCACTAGTCATTGGCATAAGAACATGAATAGTATATATGGGGTCACCCCTAGGAGGTTTAAATCTAAGACCATAAGTTATTTTATATTTGGTCATAGAAACAAGCTCAATATTACCCTATTGATTTGACCCCAAGCCTATACCTTCATAAGCTTGGTTTTTCATAATATTTTTAGGCATAGTATACTTTTTAATTTGGTATAAATTAACTAATTTGTCATTTTATAACTATGAATCATCATTAGCAAGTGGGTCTTATTCTTGGCTAGTGGGTGGTGTGAAAAAAATAGGCACTAGGATGAGAAGCTTACCTTTTCCATTTTGTCATCATTCCATGCAAATTGGATTAGCTTTAAGCCTTCCATAGGATTGGGGTTTTATGAAATCTTGGTTATATGGAATGTATCATGGGTAAAATATTTTCCTAGACCATTATCCAAAATGGTAAAATGATTAGAATTTCAACATGAAGCATATGTGAATTTGAGGCAAAGCTATTAGGGTGTATGAAATCAGTCTTTGAAAATTCAACAAGTATATCCTTGTCTGTGTCCTTCTTTGGTGTTGGGTCTAGACCAAAATGGTAATTGTAGCTTTCATTTTCAACCTCAAAATGCTTGTAGTGTTCATATGATTTTAAATCCCCATGGATAGTTATCTCCATCCTAGAGTGAGGAAACTTTATACACCAGTCAAAGGTTGAAGGCATTACATGGATCTCATGTATCCATGGTCTACCCAAAAATAAATTGTATGATAAATCTATTTCTAGCACATGGTAGAGTGTATCATGGATCAAAGGCCCAATGATCACTAGAAAACTAATGGTACCTTGTGATTCATTGTCTTCATTGTCATGGGCCTTGATGGTAATAGTCTCTTGTTTAAAGTTAGTTGTTGTCTATCCTAAGTACTTGATTAGATTTAGAGACACAATTTTTAGGCATGATCTATTATCTATAAAGATGCATTTAACTTTGTGTCATATTATAATAAGTTCATTGTACAATGGGTTATTATTGAGAGGTCCAAGGGATGACATATCACTTTGGTCTAATGTCAATTGTTGGCCTAAGGCTAGGTGTCCAACCAAATCTTGAAATTTGTCTGGCATAATATCATTAGGCACTTAGGACTGACCTAGGATTTTAGTAATGATATTCTTATGGATAGTAGATGTACATAAAAATTCTATAATAGATATTTTTGTAGGCATCTTTTGGATTTATTCCATAATATCATACATTTTTCCTTAGAATTGGTAATCGGCTTACTCCTAACTAGAATAATTGATGTATTGACTCATTAGTAGGGGTTTGTGGGCATGAGATGGTGAATTTAGACTGTTGAGTTGTGATTGTATAATCTAGATTGGGTAAAGGACCATCATAACTAGAAAATGATGGAGATAGGATGGAGATGGTATTTTTTGATTATTAATGTGCTTGGCTATGGTCATAGGTCAATGAAAGGTTACCATAATAGGGCCCTATGATGGTAATCCTTGGTTATTATTGTACTCCACTATGGCTACATGTCATGGAAGGATTATTGGAATTGGTAGGATAATGGGCATTATTAGGTAATAGTCTTGGTTTGTTGGTATCTAGTCAAGGATTGATTGTAATGGTAGATATATGACCACCTAAAATATACCCTATAACTTTATTATAGTCATGTGAAATAATTTGATAGGTCTATTGGTTATTAGAGTCATTTTGGCCTTAGTTCCATCCATTTTATGGTTGATGTTGTGATTATTGTTGTTTTTTTCATTGATATTATTGTGGTTATGGTTATTTTTATAGTTTTGGTTGTGGTATCCATTGTTGTTATTCTTGTTTATTCATATTATTATGTTGTGTAAAATGATTTTGTTAGATACTTAGGTTTTGATTGTAAGTAGAGGCTCTCTTATCTAACTAGATATCTCCATTTTCCAACATATTCTTAATGAGGTGCTTCAGTTACACATAATGGTAGATAGAATGTCCATGAAGATGGTGGTATTCATAGAACTCATACTCTTTATACCAATTTAGATAAGGTAATCCTTTGATAAAGTGTTTTAGAATCAATCAACTAATCATATTAGTCATGGCTAATTTATGAAACACTACTACAATAGGCTCACCAAGGTTACTAAAGACTCTAGTAGTAGGTTTTCTTCTTGGAGGAGGGGTTTGAAAAGGTGGTGGGTATAGCATTTGAGTATCTAGCTTGGGTTGAGGTATAGACTACATTTTCTAGATAAGATACATTTATGGGAGATGCTAAGCAGATGTTGTTTACACCATTTGAAAATGATGTGACTTAGTGATTCTATTACCAATAACATTATTGTTATAGTTCAACAACTTATGTTTTTCATAGTTATTAGCCTGAGTGGGTGTAGACACTTGCATTTATACTAGGCTAGGGCTCTTACTTGGGCCTAAATTTTGGTTTTGGCTTTAATTTTGGTTTGAATAACTTAATATTCCCTTTATTAATGAGGTTTTTTTCAATCTATATACCTTTCTAAATAATCTCCTTGAATGTGTGAGCACATTGAAACTCCAAGTGATAAGATATTTCACTGTGAAAATTTTTAGTAAACATAACTACCAATTGTTTATCTAGTAGATTATGGGTGAAGTGACTAGTAATAACTCTCCATCACTATAATTAACTCACAAATATCTCACCAAATTTATACTTGGCTTGACCCAAATCAATTACCCAAATCTCATGCTTGAGATTGTAGGAGAAATTTTGTACAAACCTATATGAAATATCATAAAAGTTAGATATCGAGTTCTTAAGAAACTTAATAAGCCACTTTAAGGCTTATCTAGATAGACTTTAAATAAAAAAGAAGTAGGTAGATGTCACTATAGACCACTGGCTGGTAAGAGAAAAAAAAACTATTTTAAATTTTCCCTAGAGCCCCATTTACATGTGTACTTGTCAAATTTTAGTGGCTCATAACCTAAAGGAAATGGTATTTGGAGATACTCCATGTTAAATGGATATGAACACACATCATCCAATTTAAAATTCTTAGTTTATTCTCCCATCTAAATGGTTGTAATTATATCCTTCATCTATTGTAGTTATTGGGCCAAGAAACTTGATGGAATACTTGGTTGGGGTTGTGGTTGGGTGATCAAAGGTAGATTACCTTGACCAAGGTACAATGGGGAAATGGATTATTATGTAATTTTGGTTTGATGGACCAATTGACCAAGAATATGCATTGATGTATTATTATTAGACTGTTGATGTTACATGCATTATTGGTAAATATTCTAGTTTGCATTTGGAATATGGCTTTGAGTTAGATGGAATTAGTGTTGTGATGGAAGTATGTAGCCTTGTGGATGGTATTATGCTTATAGAGTTTGATTATGAACTTGTTTTTGACTAAATCCTTATCTCTAAATATGCATCACATGTTGGGTAAAAGGTAACTTTTACCTAATAGGTATTTCTTTTAAGTTGGCACCTCTTTGTTGAACAAACACCTATTGTGAATTGGATGATTATTGGGTATTTGTAATTTATCATTGACAAATAAAAATACGTTATTTATTAGATAATGTTTGTAATTAACCCACCATGTTTTGTGGTGGTACACTGGTATGTGCTTGGGTCTATGGTCATGGAATATTAACTATCACCTATTGAGGTGGGATAACATTCACCACTTACAGTAAAATATTGGGTAGCACCTAGTTATTTATCCCCTATTGCTACTAATGAATCTTAAAATTGTTATATTTTATAGCCTCATCCATACCTAGTTATATATATTTTTCCTATGTAAATCCCTATAACCATCCATAACTCATGTAAATGAATGAATGAATTTATGGTTTTATGTGTGCATTGATATATACATGTTATATTATAAATTAATGATGATTTTTCTTTGATTATATTATACTTGTGTAAACTTATTTAATAAATATCTAAATGGTAAAATAGGACTGTAAAAATCTTGTTTGAGCACAACACTTATAGAGAAGCTCATAGCAAAAGGGAATTCCAACCTATAGTAATGGCCAAGATGTTGGCTTCCACTTATAGGTTACCTATAGCAACTATTAGCTTCCACATATAGGTTTCCCATAATAACTACTAGCTTCCACCCACAAGTTTCCCATAACAAGCTAGTAGATTCCACCTACAGGTTTCCCATAGCAAGCTACTAAATTCCACCTATGGTTTTCCCATAACAAATGCATGCTTTCACCTATAGGAGCCTGTAGCCACTATGTAGAATATAACTATTATTGTGATAAGATGTAATTGGCTCTTAAGAACACATCTAGTTGTCTTAGAAACTAAGTAGATGATTGACAAGGATACTCCATAAATATTATATAGACCCCTCCCATAAAAATAATCTTTGATGCATTGCCAAAATATGAGTAATACAAGGATAATGGAAAGGATAAAGAGAAGTCAAATAACAAACTAGTATATATTTCCCTTAAACCAATCAGGCCCAAAATAGGTAACTTTCAGTTACTAACCATGTGAAGGTTGACTAGGTTAGTTGTAAAGTATTTGTACATTTCCTAGTTTAGTGTTCTTGGTTGGAGATAATAAATTAATTTATGTATTTAATGGTAAAAACTAGATTAGATTAGAGGTTGAAGAATAATGATAATAAAATTGTAGATAGTAATTGCATTCTGATTTTTGAATATTGTAGTCTACTATAGTAATCTTTAATTGCTACAGATCTGAGTAATGAAAAGCCTTATTTTATAAGAAGCTTTTGTAATTCTCTTAGAGAAGGATTGAAACTTAGTTCTAAATGAGGAGTGCCCCCTCAGAAGGAGTTGTAGTGAAAATACTGACATTTTTTAGATTAAAGTGTGTTGTGTGAATTGATTTCATTACTAGTTGATTATATAAAGTGTGATGCATGTGTGACTCATAAGTGTGAATAACTTATACAAACCAAAGGAGGTAGCTTATAGAAGAAGTACTATTTGCTTTGAAAAAGGAAATAGAAGTGGAGGAAGCATTAGCTGATTTATTAAGAATAAATGAAGGGGAAGATATACATAAACCAAATACTCTAGATAGTAACATCAGAGTAGAATTCCAACAAGACTTTCTTGAACAAATCAAAGAATCTCAAGAGAGTCTTTAGACTTTTCATCTAGTAAAAATATTGTGGATTAGCATATAAACATCTACTATCATGCTAACTAAGGGATTAATACAAAATTTTAGGATGTGATCCTGAGTACCTTTGGTAGTCATATCATAAGAAAATACATCATGAATAGAGAAGGAGAATTTATAGATGACAATAGGGCTCCAAACATAGTTATTTTTGAATTTCCTATTCTAGATACAATGGATGTATCATAAATAAAAAAATATCACACCCTCAAACTTTCCTAATTTTAGAAGTAAATTATCAAAAGACCTAAACATATTTTTGTTCAAGTTTGATATCCTCTGTAGAAGCTATGACTATATGCAGGATGCATAGAAATTGAAACTTTTTCCTACCACCCTCAAAGACTCAGTACTTCACTGGTTCATAGGATTGGGTAGTAATTTAGTTTGTAATTGGGAAGACATGAAAAACACATTTCCAGTTAAATATCAAGAGTATGGATGAGGAAGAAATTATAAAAGAAACAACTTTAGGATGACTCAAGAAGGGGATGAATCCTTGGAATACTACATTGAATGATTCATGTTTAGTGTATATAAATTCAAGCAAAGTGCACTAGGAGAAGAACTTATAAAACTCATCTTCTTAAAAGGAGTTAGAGAAGATTTTTTGGAAGCCTTGGACCTAATGAGTAGGGGAGATATCTCCCAAATGACATTCATTGAAATCAAAGAGATGAGAAAAAATTATTCTCGATATTCTATAAACAAAGTTTGAGGCAGTAAGCTTCCACTAGCAGCCACAAGTGCACTGCCTATCAAAATGTAAATTTAATAACATGTTACAAGACATGAAACATGATATCATTAGTCACTTAGCCACCCAACTAGATAGCTTACACACAAGTCAAAATTAAGTAGCCTTAGATCAAGATTTGACCATCTATTGTCTAGATTATAAGAAGAAGGCAAACTATAGGTGTTATGAAGTTTGGGATAAGGTGGCTAACATCATAGCTAAAGAACAAAAAATAATAGAGTTGCATGTTGTAAGAGGGGATGGATACCAAGTTTTCTATGTTGTAAAAATTAAACCATGGGTTCAACAACCATCTTACCTAGGTATGGGACAAAATCCATCTTTTGTAAATTCTACCTTTTTTAATTCACAATTTGCAAATGATTCTCCAAATTGGAGTAGTCCATGGATGAACGTCTAACCTCCTAATCCTATATGGTATCCACATTAGAAAATCCACCTTGCCACCTCCTACTAGCCTCCATGAAATGTATCCCCACCTTGGATACAAGTTTGGCAACCACCCCAAGGCTCATCCCTCACAAATTAGTGGCAACAATCATGGATACCCAATCATCCCTAGGGAAACTATCAAAGAGGAATCCCTCCACATTAGCAACAACAACCTCCTTCTCTTATGCCCAATACACAAACTACACTCAAGCCTAATTAGCTCCCTACCCAACTAGTATAAAATACTAAAAATAAACTAATGCAACTAAATTTAATATTAAACCAATTTAGTACCCAATATATATAATAAATATCAATAAAGTTCACCTACATTTAGGAATAGTTCTACCACCCCCAGTCCCACCCATAATAATGGAGTCAACTCAATAAAATATAAAATATCATGCTAACACACCACACCATAATAAATTTTTGAACCAATAAATAAATATACTGATGCAGTAATCCCACCATTTCTATAACATCTTAGCCTTCAGCACCATGTACCTAAGCCTAAATTTGATTTTATAAGGCAACTTAAGAATTTATGTGTTAAAATCCCTCTCTTCTAGGCCATCAAGGATGTGCCCACATATTCTAAAGATGTAAGATACTTATATCTATGTAAACCTAGAAGGAAGAAGAAGGATCCTAATACAGTGCATGTGATTAGCTAGTTGGTAGACATTATGTTGGAAAACACCCTGCCAATCAAATATCTAGATCTAGGATGCCTAATAATAATAGTCCAGATCCATGACCAGTAGTTATCCAATACATTGATAGATCTAGGGGCAATAATAAATGTTATGAAAATTAAAACCATGAAAAAATTATAGATGAATAAAATTCATCCTACATCTACAATGATATAAATGGTTGATAGGTCTATAGTCAGACTAGAAGTAGTCATTGAAGATCATGTCATTACTATAGATTCTTGGAAGTATCCTACAAATTTTATTGTGTTACAACCAAATTTGAATTTGGGTGGATACCCTCTTATCTTAGGATGAACTTAGCTTACCATAGCTAATGCATTCATCAGCTACAAATCAAGAAACATATTGATATCTAATGGTAACCACACTAAGAATTTGGTCTTCTATCCTCTAGCACAACCATCCTTGGAACTAGAGCATACATTATGTGTTAGGTTGTGGAGCTAAAAGCTTCACTGATGCAGACATGGAGGAGGTCACTAGAGGAGTTGCTGAAGTGTCACAGACACTGACGACGATCAGGCCAACTGACATCAGCAGGATTAGACAGGGATAGAAACCAGTGTCGGTCAGGGATCGGCCAGCGTCAGTCACCTGTGCAGTTCGAACTGTGAGTGTTATGGGCAGTTAGTTAATGAACCAAGTGTTTACATGTCAAGAGCCAATTTTAGACTGGAAGCTATGGATCTAATTATTGTTTGCATGAGATCTATTTAAGAGACTCATAGGCTGTATTGTAAAGTGTTCTAGTTTGAGTTGAGCAAAGTTAACTCCTTTTGTGTGTGAGGTGAGCAAGGTTGTTCCTCCTAGTTCCACAGCAGTGCCAAGTGTGGGTGCTGGTTTTGGAGAATCAGTAAGATTCTTTAGGGGTGTAGGATCTTGGTCAGCAGGTGTGCATGGCTTTTATAGGAGATCTACATGGTAAGTAAGATCATTGATCTATAGTTTTATGTGTGTGCATGATCCAGGTTTGTAGGTGTGTAGAACTAGATTGATTTGTAGGTGTGCAAGATTAGGGAGGATAGCAACACAATAGGGATCAGGGTCAGGTGGGATCTACTTGGAGTATAGTGTGTACTTAGTTAGAGAGCAAAGAGGAAGGCAAGGCAGTTCCTTCCATAAGTAAGATTAGATTGGGTTGCAGGTTGTTGTAGTTCAAGGGAGATCTACTTGAAGTACATTTGTGTACTTGGAGTGCGTGGAGCACTTGTGGAGTGCATGGAGCACTGGAGTACTAGCAGTAGTGGATACTGGCTAGTTGGAGGTGAACACCAACTCTGTATTTGAGTTGTGTGTTGGGTCCATAAGAGAGAGAGCTTTGAGGAAAGAAGTACTATACACTTGAGGTGTGGGAAGCCTCTATAAGGTGGAAGAGTGTGGTGGCTCTTTATTGTATTCTTTTCTGGATGAGTATTAATACAAGTTGTGTATTGTCTCTCATATCATGTGTTATTTCTGAATTCTAGTTACTTGTTGATTTTGGTTAATTCCACATGTAAGTTGCTTGTATTTGGTAATCAATTGTGTGCTTCCATAATTCCCAATAAAGGCGGTGATAGAGTTCTTTGGTTGAGCATCTAACATTATGGGTAGAAGAAGATGAGGCAGACTAGCCTTTTTTAATTATTGTATTCACCATAGACCATACATGAACCTTAGTTGATCAAGATGAAGATATAATTCTCTCAAATGTCTTCTAGAATAATTACCAGACTAATCCTAAAGATCCCAACAACTTATAATGCGTAAACTACCCATTTGCTAACCTCTAGAAAGAAGATAAATCTACTGCATCTATATAACAAAGATTTCATCAATTTTTTCCTCATAGCTATAGCCACACCAAATCCATTAGAAATTTAGAAATGATGAAAGCACTTGTAAAGCAAATTGAAATTTTTTTAGGAAAAACATTGCTTATTAATAACAAGTTGGAGTCAAATGAGAAAAAGTGCCTAGTCAGCATGTTGCATATAAATCAATGTGTTTTTTCATGGGATTATGAATATATTCAAGGAACTATCCTAGAAACATTCACACATCACATATATATAAAATAGGAGGTCTAACCAATCAGACAACCACAATGTAGGATGAATCTAGCTCTTAGAGATATAGTCAAAGTGGAACTATAGAAACTCCTAACCACTGGATTTATATATCCCATCTTAGATAATGAGTGGGTTTCACCATTGGTAATTTTAATAAATAAAAATAGAGAGTGTAATATTTTCATAGACTACATGGAACTTAATATAACAACCATAGAGGATCATTTTCCTCTACCATTCATTGATCAAGTGTTGGACACAATAGCAGGAAAAAAATATTTTGTCTTTCTGGATGGCTTAAATGGTTAAAACTAGATTAGAATTGCTCCTAAGGACTATAAGATGACCACCTTCACTTGTCCCTGAGGTACTTATGCTTATGTTGTATTACCTTTTGGATTGTGCAATGCTCTTGTAATATTTTAGAGCACTGTCTTGAGCATCTTTTCAGATTTCGCCAATGAATGTGTAGAAATCTACATGGATAACTTCACTATCTATGAAAAAACATTTTATGAGTGCCTAAACACCTTGAATAAAGTATTTCAACATTGTCAGGAGAACCATTTTTCCTTAAGCCAAAATAAATGTTACATTCTAACGATAGAAGATATTATCTTAGGCCACTATGTATCTACTGAAGCAATCAATGTTAACCTTGCAAAAATTAGCATAATCAAAAATCTACTTGTACCTCAAAAATATAAGGATTTCAAGATTTTTTTGGGACATGCTAGTTATTACAAAAGATTTATCAACAATTTCAGCAATGTCATAGCATCATTGTTTATTCTCTTGACTAAAGATGTTAAATTCATATGGACTCCTACCTATGATACAACCTTCAAACAAATGAAGGAATTGTTTACCACCACCTTAGTTATGTGTTGCCTTGATTATAATCTTCCCTTCCATATTCACACATATGCTTCAAAGACTTCCTTGAGAGATGTACAAGGCCAAAAACATGAAACACTCAACTATACCATATATTTCATAAGCAAGAACCTACATGTAACATAATTAAATTACATAGTCACTAAAAAAGAATTCTTGGTAATAGTATATGCTATCAACATTTTCTATCACTACATAATAGGGTATCAAGTATTTGTTCATATAGACCATGTAGCCATTAGGTACCTTATGAACAAACCAGTTATCCCAGGCAAAGTGATAAGATGGTTGCTCTTATTACAAGAATTTGATCTAACTATTATGGATAAGTCTAGTAAAAACAATGTCATGGCTGACTTCCTATCATGACTATAATCCCCTTAAGAGGATACCATATTGGATGAATCATATCCAAATAAGCACCTATTCTCCCTCAACCTTACCACACCTTGGTATGCTAATATTGCTAACTACCTTATAATAGGGTTACTTCCACAACATTTTCTCCCTAAACAAAAAGAGCTTTGATTCAAAAAAGTGGTAGGTATTCTTGGTTTTCTAGATTCCTTTTTTATATTGGGCCTGACTCCATGATCAGAAGATGTCTTAGAGAAGATAAAGTTATAGATATCCTCAAAGCTTGCCATGATAAAAATTGTGGAAGGCACTTTGTATCCAAGCATACAGTAGTACAAATCTTGAATATATGGTATTACTGTCCCTTAATCCATCAAGATGAAATAAGGTATATAGTCCATTGTGATAGATGCCAATATATGAGGAGACCCACATGTTTAAATAATATGCCTTTGCAGCCTCAAATGGTTCTTGAACCATTTGAAAAATGGGGCCTGAATTTTGTAGGACCTTTTGATCCAAAATCAAACAAAAAAGAGTAAATCCTTGTATGTACTTATTATGTCACTAAATAGGTGGATGTAAAGGCTCCTACACATGCCAAGGATGAAAATATGGAAACTTTCTTCTATGAATAAATATTCACAAGATATGGTGTGCCATGAGAAATAGTCACTAATCAAGGACCACAATTTACTACTAGTTTAATTACCACCCTGGTCTAATAATAAGAGATTAGGCATAAGAAATCAACTCCATATCATCCATAGTCTAATAGATAGGTATAAGTCACCAACAGGGAGTTAGAAAATATTTTGACTAAGACTATTAGTATGTCTCATAAGGATTAGGAGGATAGACTTCTTGAGGCTATTTGGGCATACAAAATCATGTGGAAGACTACTATAGGCTTCACCCCATATGAGTTGGTCTATGGGAATAAACATGTCTTACCAATTGAATTTAAGCACAAGACCTTACAAACAACACTAGAAATTAGGATGGATACATCTGAAGCATAGAAAGAAAGACTTATGCAACTTAATACCTTAGATGAATATAGATAATAGGCACTATAGAACATAAAACTTATATAATAGTAGTAGATGGATGGAATGATTGGTATATTAAGACTAGGTAATTCAATATAGGAGATTGGGCCCTTCTTTTTTATTCAAAATATAAATATCACATGGGAAAACTCTAGACTAGATGGCTTGGTCCATTTAAGATTGAGCATGTTCATGATAATGAAGTAGTACAACTTTGAACCATTGATATGGTGATATTTTATCTATTTATCAATGACCACATGTTAAAATTGTATAAAAAGTCACTTACTCAAGAGGAATTTACCAAGCAAGTATGTAAGCAATTACAAAATTGATTTAATGATGTTTTGAATTAGCATGATATCTCACTAGACATAGCAAGAACCAGCTAAAAAATAAATCAAGAAGGAGAGGAGGACATCCTATACCTCCTCTAGAATGAATAATGAGACCTTTGCTTAGTCTTTGACTAGTCACCTTCACAGCTGACTTGGCAAAGACCTAGAATAAACATTTTACTACATGCAGTAATTAGAGTCAAAAAAATTCCAACAATGAAAACCCTTTTGGGCATTGTTGATAGTTTCTAGGTAGAAAACTAGCTTGCTAGCTACCCAATTTTTTTAAAAAGGCCTAAATAGATAAAATAGTTTGTTGGCTATTTAAGGGTAAAAACCAAAATAGATAATAAAGAATCATTTTAAACAAAACTACTTATCTCCCTATCACACATGTTTTCTTCTAGTTTCTTCCATCCTCCATCTTTAGTAGCTACAAGCTTATCTTGTAGTTGTTATAGGCATAAAAAACTAGAAAAAGAAGGCTATAGGTACTCTTAGAACTGTTGAGGGTACCCTTACCATTGATATAGGCACCTTTTCAATAAAGGTATTCCTTCAGTTGTTACAAGATATTTTGTAGCTACTATGGGCACCTTATTCACCATTTGGCACAACTTTTTAGTTGCTACAGGCTCCACCTATAGTTGTTGTAGGTACATACTAACCCCTATATACACCTCTCTAGTGTATGCAGGTTAATTCTTCACAAACTATAATATATGGTTTTGGCTATGGGATTTTGATCAATTCATGGAAGACACCAGACAAGGTAGAGGAGTGAAAGAATATTAGAGCAAAAAATTCAAACATTGCTAAGGAATGACCATACCCTTGAATAACAAGGTAAGTGCCATAACAAATTCATATGCTTCCAATCTCTGTTTGGAGTGTTATAGACTAGAATTTATGGCTACAGGGACACACATGAACTACTTTCAATTTCTAGTCATTTCATGGAGATGATTTCACTATGTCAAATAGTGAGATGGATTTGTTTTAGAGCACAAGTCCCAAGTTTGAAAGACTAGCTAATTGCCAAAGTAAAAGCTCACTAGGAACAAAATCCACCAACAAATCTCCTCATTCACTAGGAGTAAAATATCATAGAAAAAACCATCAGTAGGCTCATGTAGAGGAGATCAAAGAGTAACAAAGCCCTCATCTTCCCTCCTCCATGTTCATACAAGACTTGACTTGGATAGTACACAAAGATCTGAAATAGCCACCTTGTGTAAGGATGGAAATAGTCTATCATCCCACTACAAGACCCCTGCTCTAGTCCCATGCAAGCTATCATGATTACATATAGGTTACTGAGGGAATCATTGAAGGCCAACATCTTCTGATCCCATAATTACTTAAGGGGCCCACTATAACCAATTTATGACTACCAAGATAATAGTTGCATGAGAAAATAACTAGCTAAGTTCTATTCTAGAAAACACTCACATGCACCTTTCCTCTACATAGCCCTAGGCATAAACCATTAAAAAAGTATGGTGTATCTTTTAGTGATAGAAAAGAATTTTTAGGTTTAATATATAATGCATTATATTAAAAATCATATTTAATGATTAAAACATCATTCATCAAGTCTTGTCATTAGCTATGCCAGCTAAATACTCACACCCTCATCATGACCCCATCCTATCTCTTTCCATACTAAATGTACCACGTCACTTTAAGATAAGTGACCTCTCATGTGGGGTAGATAATGTTGTGAGCAATCAATTATATGCACTCTAGGATAGTCTATGCTTGTGGATTGAAATCCCATAATGACACCATAAAATTAAGAGAGAAAATAATCATTTTTATTATTTTCCACTTGTGATTATAACCCATTCAAACAAATCTTGAATAATGACATTACCGCAACCTGTAACCTACAACCACAACCACCATTATTGAAAAAAAACTTGCTTTGCTCTAGGCAAAACTCTTAAATTAAAATTTAGTGTACTAATAATTATCAGTTAAAAGATTCATTAGGAAGCTAACCTAACTAGAATTGGAGGGTCAATAGTGAGAAGGGAACCCTCATATCATAGGAAACTATAGGGACACCTTGATAGCTAGGACATTTTCAGTAGAGTTGGATGAATCACTTATTTTTGGAAACTATAGCATTTTTTAGAACATATTTCTAACAAATTCATAGGGTCCTTTACAAGAGAGTAAGCAACTGTATATGACATTACATTCCCAATCACTGATGAACTGATAAGATAGATTACTAGGCTACCAAGTATAGGGTAAAAGTGGGAGGACAAACCTAATGGTTAAATAGTTAGACAATAGTTCTATCAAGGAAATGAAAGGCTAGCATTGAAGAAAGGAGGTATAGAGAGACTGATCCTACCCCCAACTTGGAGGGAAGTGGCCTCATACATCATCAAATATCTGACCTATGAAGGAACGTACTCTCTGATTTATACTCTCTAATTCAAATTTTTGAATCACTTAAGTCATGATAAGACCATTAATGTCCCAAACCACGTATGGAATATCTTAAAAAATATGTCTAAAGAATACTAGAAGGGGGTTGAGAAAACTTTGTCTCATCATTATCTAATATGGTTGATATTTAAACATGGAATAAACACTATTAGACCTAACCTTAGATGGGAATAATTTCTAACCCTACAGACTGGTGAACCTCAACAAGAAGAGGGAAACAATGAGGGGAATCTCTTAAAGATCAAGCTAAACAAATTGCATAAGAAATACACCAGTGAAACTGGTCAACTTGTAGCCATTGAAGGTTCATCTAAAGTTACTATGGGCAGAGGAAGACAAAGAAAAGTAGTCCTACCTCCTAAGGACATAGAGGAGGAAAATACACCCACACAAATTAGGTAGAATATTCCTTCTCCCATTATTCTAACTATCTCTTCACCAAACATTGAATCTTCCACCATGGCTCCTTCAAATGAAGAAGAAGTTCTTCTATCAATAGTTACATAGGAAGAACATGTTCCAATAGCCACCCCTCCTAAAAATAAGAAGAAGACTAAAGAAAAAATCCATCAGTATCAAGGAGAAAGAGACCTCCTCCTAGGAGATTTTAGAGAATTAAAAGATAGAAGACAACCCTAGTATCCTCACCCATAAACATTAGTGAGGATGAAGTGAAAAAGAAAGAGCCTAGAATTTCAAAGACCTTTGATGGGTTTGAGATTACAAAATGGTCTGTTGAAGAAGGGTCTACCAAGGAAGAAGAAAAATAATCACCTAAGCTACTCAGATTTACTGAGGAAGACATGGATCTCTTCAAACAAATAGTTTATATAGAATAAGAAATAAGAATGTAAGATTAGCCTAGAAGAGAAGAAGAATTTCTTAAAGAATGAACCATGGAATAAATAGTAAAGCAAGACATAGTTCCTCATAACTAGGAGTTCTAAACTTTGGAATAATCCATGAAAGAGATATATAGGTGGAGGAACAAAATAGAAGAGTTAAAAGTTAAGAGAGGCTTAGAAACACTCCTAGGAGATATAAAATTGATAGAGCCATCCATGGAAGAAGAATCAAGGAAGGAAAGAATATTGGAGGAGCCTTCAATAACTCCTTTGGTAGCACATGTAGTATCTTTACCCAACTTACCTACATATGAAATTAGTGTACCCTCAGAGGAACCTGAATTATATAATGCTCTAGCTTTGGTACCATTCTATAATAGGTTTTCTCCTACATTGACCACTACACAAATATCTACAACAAAAGAATTAGTTGATATAGACCTTTCAACTATAGTCTAGTAGAAACTGATGACCTTTTCAATTTTCTTGAATAAAAAATTAGTAATGATGAAACTTACCACAAGGAGTTGGTATAACGGTTTATGGTATATGTTGAAGCAAGGGAATAGTAGGAATATTTGAAGGAAAACATAGAAAAGGTTGAGACCCAGATCATTTATTTGAAAGGGAAGATCACTAAAATGCATGAAATCACTGAGATGGTATTGGAATGAAAATCACCTTCTAGGGTATATGTTGTATATTTAGATAAAGATGGATCAGCTTCAAATATGATAGGATCTATAGTGATTATTCCTACATGGTATGTAACCCTAAGTCTTTTTTTGAAGTCTATAGGCATGCTCACCCTAATTTCCAAGCATAGTTGAGTGAGTTTTACATACAACAGTATGTTGTACCCCATGATACTTATTGGAATCCAAATATATACCTAGGGGATGTCCAATTTAATGTATTTACCTCATATGTCCTCAATGAAACAAGAAGAAAGAAATAGGTGGACTGTCAAGAAAAAGAAAAAGAGGCTACCCTAATGATTAGGGTTGAATTAGCTTATGTAGAATCCATAATAGATGATTGGATCTCCTTTATGAATTTAGATACTCCATGAGCATGGGTCACAAGGAAACAAGTAAAGGTCTAGAATCACTACTTGAGTTTCATGGAGGGATATGGAAAGCAAATTTTTATTTCTTGTTCTCATAGATGGGTATAAATTTCTGATGCTTTGAGAAAAAAGTAGTCTTATTCCCCTCGTAACCTTAGGGAGGCCATATATAAGGTATTTATGTATATTGAGCTTATTAGGAGAAAAAGTATAAAATGGTTGGGGTTGATGTTTCACCTACCTATGTTTTGGTTCCCAATTCCTGATTGGGAGGGGAAGGTGCCAGCTGACAAAGAAGTAGAGAAGAAAAGGTGGAAGAGCATAGATGATGCTAAAGGTTTTTATATCTTTGAAGGGATGGGTTGTACTAAACTCCTAGATTTCAAAAAAAATAGTTTAAAAATGAAATAAAGGGTTGCTCAAGGACAAGCAAGAGATTAAGTAGGGGGTGTGATGAGGCCACCAATTTTTCTATTTTATAGCCTCATCCATACATAGTTATATATATTTTTCCTATGTAAATCCATATAACCATCCATGACTCATGCAAATAAATGAATGAATTTATGGTTTTATGTGTGCATTGATATATACATATTATGTTATGAATTAATGATGTTTTTTCTTTGATTATATTATACTTGTGTAACCTTAACAAACATTTGAAGGGTAAAATAAGACTATAGGAATCTTGTTTAATCATATCACTTATAGAGAAGCCCACATCAGAAGGGGCTTCTAGCCCATAACAATGGCTAAGCTACTAGCTTCCACCTATAGGTTACCCATAGCAACTGTTGGCTTCCACCTATAAGTTTCCCATAGCAACTGTTGGCTTCCACCTATAGGTTTCCCATAGCAATTACTGGCTTCCACCTATAGGTTACCCATAAAAACTCTAGGGTTTCACCTATAAGAGCCCATAACCACTACGTAAAATAAAACTATTATTGTGATAATATGTAATTAGCTCTTAAGGACACACCCAACTATCTTAGAAACTAAGTGGATGATTGAAGAGGATCTTCCATAACTATTGTATGGACCCCTCACATGCAAATAATCTTGGATGTGTTTCCAAAAGATGAGTAAAACAAGGGCAATGGAAAGCAGAAAAAGAAGTAAAATATAAAACTAGTATATATTGTCCTTAACTCAGTCAATCCCAAAAAAAGTAACTTCCAGGTACTAACCACCTGAAGGGTGACTGGGTCAGTTGCAAAATATTTTTACCTTTCCTAGTTTAGTGTTTTTGGTTGGAGACAATAAACTACCTTATGTATTTAATGGTAGAACCTAGATTATATTAGAGGTTGAAGAATAAGGATAAGAAAATTTTAGATAGTAATTATATTCTAATTTATGAATATTGTAATCTACTATATTAATCTTTAATTATTATAGATCTGAGTAATGAAAGGGTTGATTCTATAAGAAGCTTTTGTAAGTCTCTAGGAGAAGGATTGGAACTTAGTTTTGAATGAGGAGGGCCCCCTCGAAAGGAGCTACAGTGAATGTCCTAACCCTTTTTAGATTAAAGTGTGTTATATGAATTGATTTCATTACTAGTTGATTATATAAAGTGTGATGCATGTGTGACTCATAAGTGTGAAGAAATTCTACATTTTATTATAAATATCTCCTTTTATATCTATGTAATGAAAATAGTATAAGTTCATTTTACTACAACCAACAATTAATTTATCCTATGAATCAATAATGAATATATAGTGATGACATCTTTGAAAAGCCTACATACTCTAGGTTGATAATTAATGTTAAGTAGATTTTAGAATCTGGTATTAACTACATAATAAGTTTAACCAACAGTTATGTGCTTGAAGAAGCAATTTTTTAGGAGTAGGAGTAACCTATTGTGGTTAAGAACTAGGCATTCCTTCTCCCTATTATTTAGAATGAAATGTAGTATTTGTAAGAGGCACTTATTTTTACAAATTATTTTGTGGGGCATTTAATGCACCTTGGTATGAATTGGGATACACATGCATGTTATCCACTATATTTGACACATGGTCTTGAGTAGAAGCCAAATCACTTCCTCAATGATAGGGACATTGAACATGTCATCTACTAGAGTACTTTTGGAAAAGGGGTCTATGCTTGAATTAGTATGACCTAAAAAATCAACTAGCACTCCTACTGAGGGAGTGAGCTCTATAAGTTTGGTGTTTGATATGGTCATAACATTGAAATTTTGTTTTAGATTATGATCAGTCTGATATGCTTGTTGCATTTGTGAAAATTGGTCTACCATGATGACTTTTCCCTTTTCAATCACATTCATATCTTGGTTTAACATTGGCACAAGTGTCTAATGGTAACTAGTAGAGGAATATTTGATGGGTTTGATGTGAGGTGCATTACTAGGCACTCTAACTATACTATATAGACTTTTATGGGTAAATTATAAAAAAAAACTTGGATCCCACCTCTATATCCCTAATAAAAATCTCATCCTTATTCTCAAGAAATTTATAATCCAACAAGTACATGTCATAGCTTGTTGGTCTGGTAACATAGTAAGACTACTATTAGAATTGATCAATAATATATGGCATATTAGCAAGGTATTTAGATGTATTTTTTTCTCCTAACTTAGAGAGAGTGGTATACTAACTAGGTATTAAACTAATAGATCTTGCCCTTATTTGACATATTGATTAGTGTAAGGGGGATATGGATCTGTCTCACAAATTATGTCATCCTTATATGGATATTGAATAAAGGGATCATTTATGACTATACTTTCATAATCTAGATTGTACATGGTCCCACTACATGTGTATCAAGCCATATCCAAACTCACAACTAATGTCTCAAGAAGAAAATGTCTAAATCTCATAAAATACTTGAAATGTGGTCTAAAAGTATTGATAAATGCTTAAAAACTTCTTAAAACTTGGTCTAGATGGAGAACTCAGTCTATTAATATAAATTGTTTAAACTTGGCCTAGAATGGAGATCTTTCCAAATTTTATCAATGGAAATTTTGGTCTTAAATATCTCCAATACTCTAAGTTCCCTCACAAAAATGGTCAAATGAAAGGCAAATTTGAATCCTGGTCTTGGTAAAGTGTTTCAAACAAATCTAATATAGATCTAAAATGAAAAGTGTTAGGTCTTTGGTAAAAAAACACAAATATAGACTTAAAAATACATGAACTCAATCTAAAAAATTTAAGGAAATGCTTGGTATTTTCTAAATTGGCACAAAACTAGACTTTGAAATAAACTAGCTCAAGGTAAAAACTTATAATTAATATAACTCTAAGGCAAATAGTTTGAACCATTTGACTCAATCTTGGTATATGGATTATAAAAAAACCTTGAACTTAGTATAAAGCATTCACTCTAAGCACATGCCTAAAACTAATTGGTAAAGTCAATCTCAAGTAATCAAAATAAGAGTGATGGGTAAAGGATTCAAGCCCAAGTGATAAGCAAGGCTCCAATATAAACTAACCATGCTTAGAATTATACTTAAAATTTGAGTTTCAACCTTAGTTTAAGGCAAAAATTGGACTTGAGACACATAATAATAGACCAATTCCTATATTTAGGCAAATTTTCTTTAAATTTAGCAAGGAATTAGTCCAAGTTACATAATTAAAAGGGAAGAGGTAAACACTTGAGTAAACATCAAGAAAGACTAAGGTGTAGACCAATCAATTTTGAATATAAAATTCATCAGACAAATTCTAAACTTGTTTAAAAATACTTGGATTTTTCAAATGGAGAACATCCTATACCCAAATAGACAGCATAATGACACCATTTTTATATCAAACATACATGCAATTTTGAACATATTTTTAAAAACATGAAACATTTTTGGTATAATATAAGCATCATAACAATGCTCCTTTAATAAAATGGTATGACAATGGTTTTGGACTCAAAAATACAAGATAAATGTTTGAAATAAAAAGGGTAGCGTAATGACACCCCATTTAAACAAGTGACGCAAAATACTTTTTAGGATAAAATTGAAAGGTAAAAATGTGACACAAAATGGGCAGAGTAACACTTATTAGGATAAAGTGTGATGAAAACACATTATTTTTATGACTTGTTTTGACTTTAAATAAACAAACAATTTTAGTCTCAAAATACACATGTAAATTAAATAAAAAACAAGTAACACAAATGGTTCATCCTATCCCTAAAACTGACATGGGTATGTGTATTTTCTATCAAAGTTTTCATAGATATACTGATACTCATGAGGAATTAAGTATAATCTAAAAATTAAAGAATAGGGGTAGGTAGATGTTTTACATCCCCCTATATATATATAAATTATTGGTACATAACATGAACCTAGTGTTAGTAAAACTTAACATTTGGTAATAAATTTTGAGGCAAATGGGGTTGACTAAAAATTTATAAGTTTCAAAAGGCAATAGATGGTACCAAGTGTGGCTAACATAAATGCACAATCACATCAATTAGGTTCATACCTTCCAACTTACTATGCAAAGGTCTATTACTCCTCATAATGACTATAACCATGTACTCTTAAGTGGAGTCTGATGTTTAGCAAGACCTAACTCAATTTTTCATTAGGATCAGAGAGGCTAGTTTTTCAGCCCTTGGCAATCCCAGTATCATGTGCCCTAATTTATATCCCCATCATGGAGTAGGGTTGTTATGATGCTTGAAGATGAAAAACTAGGTTAATACACCCTTAAATAACTTGTGAGAAGGAAATGAGCTTACACCCACAGTCCAAATGTAATAAAAATAAATAAATGGAAAATGGAAAGACTTTAGAGGTCATTTTTGGGTCACCCAAGTCACTTGGAGCTTGGGGAGAGCATAAGATACATTATTTATTATAGGACTAATCAAACAAGGTAATAAACCAAGCTATTATGGTCACCTTAATTCTATAAAGGGTATGGGATGAGAGCACAAATGCTATAGTTTTTGTTTATAAAAATAAATAATTTAATCTATGCAATTTAAAACTGGTTAGAGAAAAAACAAAATTTGAAAAAGCCCTTAATATCTATAGCTAAAGTGTATGTTCTTTTTCTTTCCACCAAAATTTAATGTGATTGAAATTTTGGCCCCTTGGCCTTATTTTCACTTGTAAAAAAACTTTAAAATTTTAGAAGACAATTTTTTAAGTGATTTTTAATCACCTTAACCAAATGTGGATGAATTTTAACCTTTGCTATGAAATTTTGATTTTGTAAATGAAATTTTGATTCAAAATAAGTTAAAATTCTCTTTTCTTGGATTAATTCTCTACAAACAAGGTTTAGTGGATTAATTTATGCTTAATCCAAGCTAAAAATCCTATAATTTATCTTAATAAGACACAAAATTAACTCTCTAGAATGATTTCATATTTACACAGTGACTATGAACTATGAAACTGTTCAAGCATATAAAAACACAAAAAACTAGAATATAACACAGACTTACAAAGAGAAATTTAGTAGTTCTCAAACAATTTTGAAACTTGTCTCACCAATTTTTCACTTCAACTCACTGATTTAGCAACTGTGATAAAAAAATGTAGGAAAACACAAAAAATAGAAAATTATGATCTCACTATTTAATAATGATTTCATAGTTATACATATGATTTTGCAAACCAAAATGATAATTTCACAACCTATAATGATGGTTTTAAACCCAAAAACATGATTTCACTATTGTAAATAATAATTTTGAAACTCTTAAATAATTTCATAATTTAACATAAAATAAATAAAAAGTTGAGATTCCTATGGGGAAACTTCATAGTTTGCCTTGATGATTTCACAACGTCTGGCCATGAATTCATAGTTTTATAAAGCTAAGTTCAAACAAAGATGATTTCGTGATTACCCAAAATGATTTCACAGTTTCACTTGATGATTTCACTATTTTCCCCACTAAATTCTTAGTTTCTCAAGAATGAAATCATAGTTCCATAGTCAATGTCCAAACACAAAAAGCTTAGATAGAAATCAAGAAAACAAGGTCTAGAATGAATGCTTATTATCTCCAAGGAGGTCCAAATATGCTCTCATTATACATGTGGGATGTGTTTTCGTACTGAGCATGCCATTATGTGAGATATGAATCCAAGAGGGGAGTTAGTCAAGTGTTAGTATGATGAACCTCAATAAAAACACATAATAAAATCTAACACCTCAATCCTAACCACTCAAGGAGCAAGATAACAATGAAAGTAACAAACAAAGGAAGATAAAATAAGTATTCTTCAACTTGTGAGCAAGTGTTGCATGTTGGCATTGGAGGAATGTGATCAATCATGTGCTCAAAGAGTCTTTGATAATGGTGATCCTTACATAATTTCTCCTTGTCACTTTGGAAATGTTTGTCTTGGCTTTGTCAAGATGTAGTAATCTATTAATACTTTTTCATTATAACATTACAAGAAAACTTTGTCTCTTAATAATTTAACATTATAACTTTGGCTTGAAAGATTTTTTTTAGAATGGTCTTGTCACTTCTATTTATAGGTTACCTAACTAAATCTAACCCCAAGTACAATTAGGCTATATTTAACAATGGCTAGGTTTAGTTTAACCCTATTTAAATTAATATGGGTATAAGCAATTAATAATTGGGATAGATATCACATTTATTAAGCATGGATCTCCATTTATAAATTTAAGGATTTAATGGATATAGTTTCAATTCCTTGACTTTAACAATGATGACATCATAATGACCTCAAATTTAGTATAATTTCATTTTTATAAAATTAATATTTACTAATTTCACATGGAAATTTCACTTAATCATTTCATTTTATTTGATTAGTTAATTCATTTTGATTAGTATTTTTACATTTTAGGAATTGTGTAAATGACCCACTTAAAGGGTCCAAAGTCCAATCTATCAATTTTCTATGAGAAGGTTGTAAGTGAGATGATCTATGAGAATTTACTATTGCATACAAGATAATACCCCAAATAGGGATGCCTTAACATGATTCTTGGTACTAATTTCTGATGTGCAGATGAAATTGGGACATTTAGTTATTCTTAGGCTTAACCTACACTATTTGGTAGAAATCAATTTTAATTCCAATTGGAACATGTTATTTGACAAAATGAGGTGTCTACAGATACTACTCACCTTCACTTCACATAAATATGAAAAGATATGTATAGCAGTGTGATCTTTGGCAAAGGATGGGAAAATCTACCCTATATAATGAAATGTCTCTCCATCCTCAAGGGGTTATATGAACTTTCAATAAATGGGGTTGGATTTAGTTGGTCCTATTGATCCACAATCCTAGGTAAAGGAGTGTCTTATTGTAAGCATAGACTCTGTCATTAAATAGGCAAAATTCTAATATCTACCCTTTACAAGGGAAGAACTAGTTGCTGATATTTCATACTACAAGATTGTGCAGTAGTTTGTAAAACCAAGATCTATATTATATGATCAAGGCCCTCAATTAATATCCAATATGATTAAATCCTTTATAGATAACTATCATATCACCCTCAATAAATCATCACTATACCATCCAAAATCCAATGGTCAAGTTGAGGTCACTAATAAGGAGCTAGAGAACATCTTGATTAAGATAGTCACCATTAGTAGAAAGGATTGGGAAAGAAATTTACTTGAAATAATATGGGATTGTAATACCACATGGAAAACCACCATAGTTTTTTCACCATATGAGCTTGTGTTTGGTAAGAATTCATTGTTTAAATTGATGTTTTTTTTGGAGTAACAATAATTAGTCAGGGTTTGTTAAGCTTTTACTCTCATAAAAGGAAGAAGATACCATGAATAAAATTCTTCCCCAAGGTCTAAATGTAATAGATATTGATAATACTAGCATTCACTTAGTGGGTTGATATTTGGCCATTCCATATAATGAAACTTTTAGAGAAACTGAATCTCTATGATGGATCTAACTCAAAAATTTGGAAGGATACTATAAGATATTTTGACTATGCTCATAGGGTCTAGCCTCAAATAGAAAGAAAAGTTTCTTAAAATCCATCTAAAATAGGATAAACTAACCTCTCTATTATATTACCATACTCAAATATACAATAGTGTTATAAATATGATAAATAGAATAAAAACATAGCAATCAAGGTAAACATTTAATTTAAAATTTCATTTATTAGTGCCAATTCCTAAGTTAACCAAACTCATAAAATAAAATAGAAAATCAAAGATGAAAAAGATAAGGGAAGGTGTCATGTTTCCATGAAGTTGAATATGCAAAATGTTTTATTGATCCAATCCTTTGGAAATAGTCCTCAACTGAACTATACCTAGCAAAAATATATCTAAGAGGATGATGCAAGGTTCTAGGGAAAAAATTTAGTAAGGGTAAAAAATACATAAACACCATATAAAATGCACATGAAATCAACAATAAGCTCAACATCACTTAAGATAAGGATAAAAATCCTTTTTATTAATCAATGGAAGGATTCATAATCAACCACTCAGTTACAAACTCAACTAGCATAACAACAAATACTAAAATAGGTAGAAATTATACTAAGGAAATTGCAAAAAAAGTGTTTGGAAAAAATTTCTCTCTCACAAGTCACAAAACTACTAGACACATGGAGCATAATCTAATCTGAAAAAAATTAGCTTATAGAAAAGCTTTTGAAGGCCAATTTATACAATAGGGACCTGGTCCAAAAATTCAAAATTTAAGTATACCCCTAAGGAATTATATGCCATGACTTCCAAATCATGCCAAACTACACATGTCAATGTCAAGGATAGATTGGGGAAATCAAACACTACTCTAAGTAAGATAGTCAGTCCTTTCACTAACCTTTTTATTCATGTTACTCACTTAGCATGGCCACTAGTATGCATGAACTCACTTTAAATTATATAACCATTCCTCCTTACTATACTAGTTTCATATATTATTTGATCATTCTTTTCATGCCACATAGAGAACCTTCTTGACTACCTATTGATTACCTTGGGATTTTCCAATTCACTAGTATTTTCCATTTGTCACTTATTCACTAGTTCAAATCTATCTTATGCATATTGTTATTAGTGAGCAACCAATCATTGCATATAATCAAACCTCTACTTTGATGGCCATAATGGGCTAAGAAGGCATCAAATTTAGTTTTTGGTCTGATTTTGATGACAAGGCCAACCTATTTGGTCACTAGGCCCACTTCTATGTTCCTCATATTTTCTTTTCAAATGGTTCAAGGTTTTTAGGAGTTGCAAAACATTGTCATTTCCCATCAAAAGTTCTCTAAGCACATACAGGCAATGAAATAAAGGAACATAGCTAGGAATGTTTGAAAGTTCAAAAGTAAATGGTTAAGAAATTTCAAATGAAAAATAGCCATGTGTTTGAAAACTAATGGCTTAGGAAAAAACTAAATGTAAGCATAAAAACACAAAAACTAGTCATAATAAGAATCCCATTTTATCAATTTAAAACTAGATTAACCCATTTGATTGAAAATTAACTAAGTTAAAATTAAAAAATGCAAAAACTTGACCAATTTAAATGAAATTAGAAGCACAAATGAACCCAACAAAGAACTAAATTTAGAGAATAAACAAAATCTCTTTCTTTACAACCATTGCTAATTATAAAACAAGTCCAAAATATTGAAACTTGACTGAGTCATAGAGTAGAACATTATAAACATCTTAGTCATTTGGTCATGAAATAAATAATTATGGACCAAATTATCCAAAAGGAAGGCTGAAATCACTCCACAATAATTTTATTAACCTTCATAAGTCTATTTCAAACACTCCAATAGGGTAAATTTGAATCAATGTAAAACATGAATTAGCATGGCTAAGATTGATAAGACTTAGGTAAATTCAAGTATCCAACCATTCTAGACATGACTCTTATCCAAACCAAGTGTTTAAATGAAACACTATCATGGAGACCATGTTAAAATAATGAAATATACCAGACTCCCAATCAAAAATAGGGTCCCCATTTTTAGTTTATAAATGGGGCATGTTGTACAAGCAACAACAGCTTCCAATTGAGTTGGAAATGTATACCTTGAGAACATTAACATAAGTGGGCATAGATTTGGACAAAGCACATGATGAGATGAGGTCATAATATTTATAACAAATCAAGATTATGTAACATCAGGGGAAACAATAACATGACACTCACATTAAAGAAATTAAATTCAAGGAAGGAGATTGGGTTTTGATTTTTGATTCAAAGTACCAACATTTCAAAGGAAAGCTTCATACTTGATGGTTTGGACCTTATGAAGTGGAAAATATATTTGACAATGGATCAGTATAACTTCTATCAATTGATGGAAATAAAATAACACTTTTAGTTAATGGACATAGGCTAAGACTTTATTATAAACCTCTAAGAAAAGAGGAATTCTTAAATAAAATTTAGTCTTAAGATGAATTTGGTTACATGAGAGAACTTTGTTCTTCCATTATAGTCAAAGGACGAGATTTGAAGCTTAATAAAGGAAAATGATCAAAAACTAGTAAATGGTGGTCCTCCTCCCAAATAAAAAGAAAATTCAAAAAAATATAAAAATATAAATATAAAATAAATAAATAAATAAAAAGGGGGAATGAAAAGTTGAAAACTAGAAGTGGCAAATTTTCAAGAAAAAAAGCTATAAAATTGATGCTTGTAGTATGTTTTATATTTTATTTCAACTAACTAATGTGGTCATTTTCATAGGATAGGTGTCAACCTAAGTGGACAAAGACATCATCACAACTAAGTTGAGGTATTTTATATATTTTTTTATATGTATAATATTAATTTTAAGCTATTTAAATGTAATATTCACCCATTTTTAAAGGAGATTTTCAAATTTTTAAAGGAGATTTTTTTCAAAATTGAAATGTACCATAAAATGGGGATCATTAATAAGTCAGTTCAAAAATTGAACACCTCTTTTCCAAAGAAAATATGAACTATTATTAGAAATAATATTTTTTCAAAAAATAGGTATTATGTCATTGGGATGACATAATCAAAATAATCATGAGAAAAATCATTTACCACATATGCCATGATAAGAAATGACAAATAGGTTACTTGAAAATGTTGATGACATAAGATCGCACAAGGAAACAAATAAATTATGATTTGATGTGATTTTCAATATCCCCACACAAAATAATTATTTCCCTTCTCTCTCCAAAATGATTGTATCTAATAATTATTTGGAGTTTGGGGATATGCTCAAAGCCAAGGGCAATTAATTATAAAGTTGTCTTAAGCATTTCAGACTTATTTTAAATCTTTATTCATAATAAGAGACCTCCTATTTTGCTTAAAACCCAATTCCAGATTTGAAAATATATGTTCATAGTATTTTTTTAAGTGACACAAACCTTTGAAAATAAGGAGCCAAGGAAGATGGAACAAAATAAGAAATCCAAGCCAAAATTTGCACATTTGTTACTTGAGGATGAAGCAGTGGTTACCATCTTTGAATAATCATGATGGCTAAATTTTTTTAAATAAATTTCAAGGAAATGAGTGGATTGTCAAATAATTTATCACCAACCTTAATATTTATCACACCAAGGTGATAAGGGTTAAAATTCCAGTGAGTAGTTTGGTTATTAGTGATTTTTAAATAATTCCAAGTGAAGGAATTAGGATTGTAGGTACGTCCACCTTTAAGGACTTTATTCAAATATTTAATGAATAAGGGGAACCTATTCCTGAGATAATTTTCATCCCTAAAGGATTTGATAAGGGAATCAAGAGAGAGAGTCTACTAGAACCATAGAGTATAGTTGTATTTTGTGTGATAAAGTATTTTACTTGTGATAAGAAATATAGTTCTATTAGATGTGATGCATGAGAATCCTTACTTATATCAAACAAGGAATTCATAAATTATAATGGAAAGTTAATTTGCCTAAATTTCTACATGGATCCATTTAGGTCATGGTGAAAAAATATGTACATGAAATTGGTTCCATCAAACATCATGGGCTCATTTCTCTCATTTACCAACATCATTTCATGAATACATAAGATTAAAAGGTTGTCTAGGAATCATTCATACAAAATAAACTAAAAATTAAATATGAGACAAAAATAAGACCTATGTATTCTTCCCTTACACTAAGATCTAGTTTAAATAATGAACTTATAGTGAATATCCAAATCCAAAGGTAAGGAAGTAAAATATAAGTTTAAAATAGTGGTAGATACATATAGATCCAAGGAAACTCTAAAATTAGCCACTACCAAATTTCTTATCTTGGAAATATTTTATAAAGAGAGAACATCCCTAAAAGTATCACCATCTAGGGTCCTAAGGAGAATTTCAAGAAGGAATAATCCAAGGGAGGAGTCTAGGCTAGTACCTCTACCAAAGAGAAGAAGAAGATTTATATTATATAAGGAGGATGATCAAGAAAGGGATGTTGAAATATCCTTGGTAGTTGAAATCAAGGACATCATATTGAAACTCCAAGTATTGAAGAAAGATATATAGAAGAATAAATAAGAGATGAACCCTCATTCAGCATTAAAATTTGGTAACCATAGTAGAAGCATTTGAGGAAGATGAAAAATAACTCCCTCCATCTTATTTATCTCAACCAAAATATAAAGGAAAATCTCCAATCATAGAGATAGAAGAGACTCAATCCTCTATTCATGGTGAAAAGGAAAAAGTACACCAAGCTCTGATCATGTCCAAAGCTGAAGCTACTATAAGGAAACAAGAGGAAGAGATTTACTTCCTTATAATGAAGCTATAGGGTAAGTAAGACACTATCTCATCTTTAAAAAATGAATTATAAGAAACTAAGATTCAGTTTTTGAATAAAGATAATGAGAGTGTGTCTTTGAAAGAAAAAGTGGTGAAAAAACACAAGAAAATAGAAAGTAGTTTAGACATAGTTGTATTATCATGGCATCATTACCACTTGGAATGAAACATGTTAATAATTAAAAAAATTCAAGATAGAAAACATGAAATTGAGGTTAGATCTTGGAGAAGAAGTAAAATAGAAATAAAAACTAGAGTCTACCCTCTAAGTAAATTTTGAGCTAGAGGATAGAATTTTGGCCTACATGAGATTTACCTTAACCTATAGTCTTTTTCTCTATGATAAGTTCTTCAAATGGAAGTTGTTAAGTATTTTTTATAGACTACCTCATGACTTGGAAGATTAAAACCAATTCATGAAATCTTATAAAACTAGGACCCAAGAGCAACATAATTTATTATGTGAATTGTATTTATGTAGCTTTATCTTAGGTTATGTATATTATTTCCTTAACAATTGATTTTTAGGATTTTTCCCATCTTAGAGCTTGCACTTTTACCCTAAAAAACCAAATTGCGTGAAGCATGAAAATTGATGAATATTTTGAGTAAGTAAATATTTTTGGACTTTGTTTTAGAGCTCAGTTTCCTAATGTAAATGAGAAAATTATGTAGGTCAAAATCCTTATATACCATCCAAAACTTAAGGAACACTATAAATGAGTTGTAAAATAGAGTTTCATAGATTTTGAATAATATGTGTAGAATAATTTTAATGAAGTATTGAATTTCTATGATAAAATATGGGATTCCTTGAATATCCCATTAAAATAAAGAGAGCTCATTTCACCCACTAACCTTATATGGAGTTTCAAAAGAGCAAGGTTTGTTGTTGAGATTACTTAACAATTCAATTAGATGTATGGTTATGAGTGGATAGGTATAAGATTTAGACCTTTGATCATCCTTATCCCTATGTCTCCATGTTAAAATGTGGCACATTATTCCATTAAGAATTTTGAAAAATGGAGAGCACTAATTTAGAGACATAAAGGTTTTGTCAACCCACTTGAGAAAAATTGGGACACATACTATGATGTCTATGGTCTTAACCCAAATTTGGAAAAGAATGTGATCGATCATGAGAATGGAAGGTAGTAACTTGTAAGAAGTGAAGTGTGTAAGAATGATGAGTCCATATAATGGCTCAAAATATCCAAGTAATGATCTTATTTACCCCATATAAATTTCCCTCTTAATTGATTTAAATGTCATTTTATAATATGTTTCTAATCTAAAGTAGAAAATGAATAAGTTTACCTTATTTAGTATGTGTGAGTCAGTGTTGCTTGATTTCAATGCCATGTTCTAACCTTGTCATGGAAAATTCAATAGTTTTGTATGTACATGTTGCATAAACACACTGATCAAATACTATGATTTTTTTGAATAAGCAAACCATTGAAGACTAGTGAAGAACACTATGAAACATCTCAGACTAGATTTGGAGTCTATTAGTATGGCTTTGAAATCTACCAATTTAGCTCTAGAATCTACCATTTTGGCTCTGAGTGTGTCATTTTGGATTTGGAGTCACTCGATCCAAACACAAAGCTCATTAAATGATGTTTTGGTATTTTTACACTAATGAATACATCATGCATACTTAATACATAACCTTCTAAACCAATTTGAGTCAATTTTAGATTCATGAAAAAACTTACCAAATATAGTATTCTTGCTTATAAATAGTATTTATAGTAATGTTTTGTAAAGAAACCAATAGGAATATTATGAAATTTGGTTACTAGATTATACATGACTGTAATTTAATATATCGTAACTATCAATAGTTAAATAGTTCTACATGCACATTTATGCATCTCTTCCATCATTTCACCTTGAAATGTGAAAGGAGGTTGTAACTTCTTTTCTATTCTATAAATAAATTTAATGTAGCTATAAATATTTATAGGGATTAAATATTATAGTTAGTTATTTTATAAGTGTTTGGAAATATAATCAACATCTCCCAGTTAATTAGTAGATAGTCAATCATAAATTAATTTAGAGACATTAAGGTTAAGCAGAGTTGTTGAAGTATTTTTTAGATTAAGAATTTTGTCAAGTTAATGAAGATTTGATGTTCTTGAAAGACTAAGTGTGATATACATCCTATTACAAGGAAGAACAAAGTCCCACTCAACCAAAGAACCAAGATTATTTTATTATATTTTATTTTTTGTATTACTCTTATTTAATCTTCTACATCTTTATGTTAAATGTGTGATTTGATCTAGCCTATAGGTTTGTGTGTGTTTTTATTTTAAGATACTTTCTGTATTTTAAATCCTATCATTTCCTTTATAAAAAAATGTGTTCATTTCCAAGAACATTTTCAATTCATAAAATGTATTTATTTACAAACATCATTTAATTCAGAAAATAGATTAATGAGTAATTTCTTTTATTCACAAGTGTGTTTATTTTTCTTATCAACATTTCAATTTTTCATAGAGTGTTTCATTTCCAATTAATTAGATAGATTAAAATTAAATTTGAATAGAGTATACATTTAGGGATAAATTATCTATAACTCCTCACAAATAAAAAATTGATACTTACCATTTTGACACCTTACTCCTAATTGTCGTTGCACATTGACCCTAGTTTGATATGACATCAACCAAGTTGAATTGATATAAATGAGGATATTGAAAACACTCATCACAACACTTAAAAATTAATTAATATATATTTATAATTATTGATATAGAATTTATTAAAACTTAAATAATACTATATCAAATACTAAAGCAAATAAGGTTGACTTTTATTTAATACAAGGTCAACATGCAAGAATCCTTACTCAATAAGCCACCAAATCTTGCAACCTACCTAACTATGGTATCTAAAACTCACTATAAAATAGGAAATAAATTAAACACACTTTATTTTAATTTAAATAATACTAAAATTTCAACCTACTTCTTGGGAAATCATTTAAATACTTAGAAAATAAAGTGATGTTAAGTGGTGATACTTACTATTTTCTAGGAAAGTGTCCAAAATTGACCAAACAACTAATATATGACATAAATTAATTAAATAAAATTAATAAACGCATAAATCATCAAATAAAATAATCATAACAATATATATTAAGTAACCAAATTGTCATCATACTCAACACTCATGTCTTAAATTATTATGCTTCTTGTTTAACCCTAAAATCAAGATTATGGAATCAGGGTTAAAGGGGTTATAAATAGCCTAGGGCACAAAGATGGTATACTATCTATAGAATAGGCCAAATAATTACAAAACATAGATAAACATATAATAAATTTATTATGCTAATATGTGTTTAAAAATAAGAAGTATAGCTATGATAGATATTATAATGATAATTAAAAAAAAAGCTACTTAGTTGGTTCTAATGCTAATATAGATTTAAAACCACAATAGGAAGAAAGTAGACTAGATCTAAATTTTGGATCACTCACCTAATTTGATAAATTATACCTTTATAAATGTAGACACTTGTGTTAACCTAGGATGGTTACATCAATGATTCTATCTAACATCAAAATAGGTGTCTAGTACATAATACATATTGAAAATAGATGCAACCACCTAGATGCTTCAAATTTATGTGTTGTATTCAGTCTAGTACAATTAGATTTGGGTCATGGACTATCGTTTATTGTCAAATATAAAAACCTCAATTCTTCATCTATAAAGTGGTTGTGATAAAAATGGGATAGTAGGCACACAGTGTCAAGCTACCCCAAATATCCTTTTATCAATGACCATTACCTACATAGCCAATAATCTGAAGAGGGAATCAAACTTATGTAGTTTTGGCTTGTGTGTTGGCTTTTGCATGTATCATGTAATATTTGATAAGAAAGTACATAAAGTTACATAGGTTTTAATTTTTGAAATGTGTCTCATGAAATGCTCTTTTAGTACTTTAGAGCTATAGATGTGTTGTACATATGATTGATATGTAAATAGGAGAAAATATAGAAGATTTACTCACTTGATCACCTGGTTGAATGCCTTTTGAGTTGTTTGGTCTATGATATGTTAATAGTGAATGAGGTTTGATCATATATATATAACAATCCATTTCGAGAATATATCATATTAAATCACTTAGATTGACCATAGGTATACATTTCATTTGAAAATTGGATGACTTTAGGGCACTGTACACTTTCATTGGGATAGAACACTTACGTTAACATATTCATCTAAATGGGATGCAAGTGTTTGGGTAGTTGGAACAGAGGTATAGGTCCAAAACAAATAGAGATAGATTATAAGTAGTTTTATAACAATATAAGCATGAAATATTTCATAAGTGATCAAAATAAGATTGGTCAAACTAAATGATAAGAAAATAGTCACAAAGAGATAGTATATGTGAGCCTTTTAGTAATAGGAAGGTTCTAAAAACTAAAAGTACATCCATGATATGTATTTTACAAGTGTATTATATGGAGGTGATATATAATTCATAAATAACATCTATATTCCCACCCTTTAATCTAGTAATGAAATTACTAGTTTAATGAAAATGAAATGGTACATGGGTTTTTATAACACACCTCATATTTTCATAAGTCCTACTCGAATGATTTACTAGTGAATTAAATACTACCAAGATAATTTTATAATATATAATTAGTTCATATAATCTAAAATTTAAAACATTAAAATAATTGAAATTAAAAGAAAGCAAGTTTTAGGAGTACACCTATGTATTGATGCAATCGCCTTATCTTTTGGAAATTTGATTTGAAAATATGTATCATTTTTAATTATTATTATTATTATTATTATTATTATTATTATTATTATTATTATTATTATTATTATTATTATTAGGATAGATATAAAATATTAAAAAATAATATATATATGGAGATAGAGAGATATTATAAGAAACATGACCCCAACTTTGGAGAAAAGGTGAGTTGCCACCTAAAAGTTGAGATTAACTCAATCATACAACCCAATCATACTTATAACCTAGTGAGTGTGAGTGAACCAAGTCCACTAACACTATAAATATGGTGAGATTGAATGATGTAATCAAGTCTAACCTATAACCTTAGAAATATTTAGTGATTTAATCACCTCAACCATACTAGAAGTAAACCAACTACTACAATAGATTTATTTAATAAATTTCATAAAAGTCTAATCTAGCTGGTTTTGATAGTCCATATAAGTGTTTTGAAATTTAAAACTAATTTATTTTTTTAATTTTAGGTGAATTTTGTTGATTTTTATTTATAAACAATCTATAATCCTTTGAGTTAGTATCTAATATTTCAGGATCGATGAATAAAATTCACTTTAGGGCACGAGTTGTGGAGTATTTCATTTTATAAATAACCTATTGGTGGAATAGTGGCAATTGAATCATTTTGTTTACCATGTATGAGATGTATATAGATGAATATATATCTACTTCATATGGTTAAAATGAGGATGAATCTAACCTAAGGTGGGTGAGACCAAAAGAAACTTAAAAAAGAGGGAAAGGTAGGGAATAAAATGAGGTTTATGGACCACACTAGATGAAACTTTTCTAAACCAAGACTTGAACTAAGGTTTCATAAGGAATAAAATATCAATTTATATTATAGGGTAATATACTACACCAGTAATCAAACATATTTAGGAGTCAATGGGAATCATAATATAACAAACTTAAGCACATAAAATCAAAGGTTATCACATTTGTAAGACTATAATAACACATATACAAGGGGGTATTATGATTCAAATAAAAAAGGTATTAAAATAAAAAATAGATCAATATGAATAATTGTGTATTAAAGAGATAAATCGTGCACAACCAAAATACTAAGAAAATAAAATAATATAACTTCTTACATAATCCATAATTTTGGAGATGAATCAAGATTTACACATTGAGATCAATTGTAGAACTTTCCTTAGAATTTATTATTAATTTAAATAACCAAAATTATACTCCCTTTGGGACTAGGAGGATATACATATATATAAGCTTGGGATGGGGAAGGCCTCATCTCTCAAGTGAATTCTAAAAATACATGTTCAAAGATAGCATTGTATGCTAATTTCATGCAAAATATGCATGGATTATATAATCCTTAATCTAAAATATAATATATATGTTCTAAATAAATTAGGAACTAGAAGTTCCATCTCATATAAAACATGTAAATACATATCTATATTTAGAAGGTGTTAATGCATCACTATTAAAATAAGAAAATTATAACATAGCCAAAGTCAATGGAACTAGAGTTGTAACTTGTGTTACAACTAGAATGGGTAATATAACTTTAGCTATACCAAAATTATTTGTTAATGTAGTTGCGTCAGTAGTTTTTAGAATTGATACATAGGTGGGCCTAGTTTGAGTCTACACTAGTGTGTATTTAGGAAGATGATTATTTTGAGGTGGATTAGGAGTGAACCCTATTACTGAAGTTGTTTACTTGGTGGATTTCATATATAGATAAAGTTTAAAGCTTGAATGGAAGTCGATGTCTATGGTTTAAGAATAAAGAAAATATATTTTTAACAATTGAAGAAACTTGTCCATTAATTTCTTATGTGTGCCCAATGCAGCTTTGACCTCAACATGTAGTGATTCAGTTTTTATGACTTTGTTTTTTTAAAAATTGACCAGTTGCATTATTTCATCATTACTTCTACAAATAGTTCCCTTAAAATCCACTCTAAATATGTCAAGTGATTATTATAGAATGTTTTAAAAATGGGTCTTGACACCAACTACTCCTATGAAGTGCCCACCTAAGTAACTCTTAAGTCAATTAGGATAGAGATTGCTTCCATTTCCTAGTTTGAAAATTGTTTAACTAGAGCTTGCATCTATTGATTCCACTCAAGTAAGTTGTCCCTTTTGAAATAAATTTAATTATGTGCCCATGTATTATTATATGTTATTATTAAATTTAAATGGGAATAATCCTTATTCCTAGTTTCTTGGCTTATAAAATGCAGCTTGTCATCAATGTATTTTATTTTTTTAAACATTTTAAAATATCTCCCAACTTGGGTTAGAAGTTGGCCTTTGCAGACCTTATTAAACAAATGGTGTGAAATAGATTCCTTAGCAGCCTAGATGGTACTCATATTTGGTTACCTCTATATAGAATGATCAATAATTTTTAACATATTTTTTAGAACTCCTCTAGTATTATTGAAAAAATAGTATGGATCCTCTCTATAATTGTCTAGGTCTAAGGGATTTATTTTCCTCCATTTTATCAAAGAGAATATATCTTCTATTTGTTCCATCTCAACTTGTTGACCTTCAAAAAAAAAATTTTTTCTCCTAACATTTATTAAGGTGTTTATTTGTCTATAAAAATGAAACTTTATTATAGGTTTCTTAGTAATCACTAAATCCTACCTTATTACCTCTTCTTATTACAATTATTTAATCCATGAAGGAATGTTCAGTGTAAATTATTGATCTATTTATATGATGGCTATGCTTTTTATATAATATTAACTCAAGGTGATTGCCCTAAAAGTAGAATGGCCTTAGGGGAAGATGTTCCTATTACAGGAAAAGGAGGAATAACTTTCTTCTATCTAGTAACTTGCCTTTGGACTAGTGTATCAATTACATATTTGACCTTCCCTAGTACTTTGTGGATTGAAACTATGTGTGATTCTACCTAAGGTGTTTGGCTAATAATAATCTATAACTATGTATTAAACCTAAGAGGGGTGGCTATTGGATCAAAAATTGAGCTAGACACTATGTTTTGAAACTGTACCCCTTTACTTGGCTTAAGAGACTATGGACTAGTTCTACTAAAGAATGAGTAGGTCACTTGGGTGATTAATAAATTTCATAAATAATTAGTGATATAAGTGTGTACTCTCTTAGCAGTCATAGTAGTGATGGCAGGGACCACATTAATAAGTTGGGTTGTGGTAGGCTAAATTAGCATTGTAGTTGCATGAGGTTAGTCTATCTAAATTAAAGAATGAAAATAATGCAAATAATATACTAAACCAATTTTAGTTATAATAACTAGGGGAATTTCTAAATAATTAGGACTTGGAGGACTTATAGCCTAATAAAAGATAACTGGGGCACTAGTTATTGTAGTTATCATTGTAGTGGACTTAGGTGGATATATTAGAGGTGTAGATTGCGATGGAACCTATATTGTAATGTTTAGTTTTAATTCAACATCTCCTTCTCTATATAATATAAACTTAGTGTTTGTTGATTTAGTATCTTCTTAGTTGAATTCTTCATATTATTTTAGTAATTATATTCCTATTGACTAGGTGATTTCCTCGGCCATCCATGCATCATCTTCCTATGTTTGTGAAGTCTCCTCAAATGATTATTTTTATTTTATATCATTATTAGAGACCCACACTTCTTCATCTCCCCATATTTTATCTTCCTCCTAATATCATAAATATGGATATGGATTGACCTTACTTAACCCTTTCTTATTTCTTTCTTTTCCTTGGGAACAACTTCTTACTTTTCCTCCACTTCCACCTTTTGAGGTGAAATAGTAGTCTTGGGATTCCTTGTATATGTTATTATTGTTTTTTTTTAAATAGGGGATAGCCCTATTTAAGTTAGAATGGGAGATGAAGGGTTTTTACTGGTAGTAGATGGTGAGGGAGTCTAAAGAGTGGTGACCAATGAAAAAATGATGGGTGGTGAAGATGGAAACCTAATGGGTTGAATTAATACCAATGGTGGTTTAATTACCATGGTAGGTGGTGATGGAGATGGATACCCAAGGGACTAGGGCATCACTATTGGTGGAGATAAAGGAGGAGAAGTAACATGAAATTAAGATAAAAAGGAGGGAAGAATTATTGTGTAATGGTCAATGGAGGTAGAGGAAGTAAAGAGAAATTTCTAATTGATGTGTTGGAACTTGTAGGGTTGAGGGGAAGTAGTAGAAAATATATGTGTAGGGGAACCTAGAGATGTTTAAGTTCCTTATCCAATGTAAGCTTCCCCAAATGGTTATGCTTGTTCTTGAATTTATTATTATTCTTGAAGAGGGGGATCATGAATAGGTCTAGAAACCCCTTCCTCTTTTTCAATTATCTTGGCACCCTCTTTAGTGATAGTAAGATCATACTAGATCCTCTACACCATAATCATGGACATGTTCACCTTGCATGTCATTATAGATACTTCAATATCATATTCAACATTAATGAACATATTGTCATGATCATTGTACTGATGTCCATAGTTGATTCTTATTTTTCTCTAATTTGTTTAATATGTTCTTTGACATTTATCCTAGGGTCCTAGTGTCTGAAAGGTGTCAATTTAAACCCATAATGTGACCTAATATTTCCATCAAATTGGAAGTGCTCCAACCTTATGTACTACATCATGTAAATATTGATAGGGGTTAGATGGGAAGTTACTTGTTTGGCCTTCCTCAAGCTAGTATCAATATTATTAACCAACTAAGTAGCAATATCCTACTCAGCCACTTTATCAGACATAATCCTTAGTAGGTACAAATGGCATGCATTCATGTCTTCAATCATGATTACTATGCACTCAAGGTATAACCAATAATCACCCATATTTTGAATGGTTTTATTTATAGGTTTGGAGAGCTTGGACATGTTATTTATATATATTACTTGATATATTATGGTGTACAACTTTTTGTTTAACCTTTTCAAGTTCTTCTTAAATATGTGTACATTAAGAACATTAAGCTCATCACATACCCTATTTTTGGCATAATCTAGATATGGTTATTAGGGTTTTTCATAGGATGAATGCATAACTATAGTCACTAGATCTACCACTTATGATATCATTTAGAAGTTACCATTTGGGGACATTCTATGGTTTGTGATTTTAAAAATCAAGTTGGAGTTGATAATCTTTCCTAAGGAAATGATTTTGTTAGAAGTTAAAATCATTTCCAAAAGAAGGACCCATAACTCATTGACATAAGTCATGGTTAAAAAAACTTATATTCTATTTAATAGGTCTATAGCTATTCTTACCCCTAGTCTAAAGACTGAAATGGTGATAGCCAAGGTAGGTCCATGAACTATAAACTTGCTTGGGTTGCTAGCCCATTTTTGTAACTTTTTATTGATGTTGTTTTTAAGAAGCCAAGAATTTACTAGGTCCTACTTGTATGACATGTATAGTAAAGGGAGACTATAATACCTTTTAAATAAATTTAAATTGATATATGCAATGAGTGTTTTGTCAAGCTTAAATTTTAATATATTCCCAGTAACCTTACCATTCATGAATAAATCAAAAAATAGGTCAATGTAGGGCATTACCTATGATTTGGCTATTGTGTTATGAATACGAACTATTTTGATGACAAACATAGTTTGTCCTTGTATCTACATGTGAAAATCAGCATTATATGGTTCAAATACATTTACCACATCTTAAATAGTAGAATAATGCTTGAAATCATGGTTCAAAGATGTTAAATCAAATGTTGTATCTATGCATTTAATTGGTAACACAATTAAGTATGTAGATGGAATTGGGATGTGAGATGAGGAAACCAATGATCTTGTATGAAAATACATTACTATGTGAAAAAATTGTAAATTTTTAGTTGTAATGGATTTTTGGATTCATATTTTTCACTTGATCTCAAAAAATTTAATATACTTGATAGCTAGGAGGCAATGTAATTAAATTAGAAATGGTAATTTGAAATATATTACTTTAGATGTGTTGGCTTTGAGAATTGAAAGCATTAATACTTTGATTCATGTAAATTAAATGAAATAATGGTCTTTTCTCTTTTAATTTTTTATCCTTTGTATTTGAATTTCACAAGACCAACATTCATAATTTTTACTTCCATGTGGCTTCTTTTGCACTCTCCCAGATGCTTCGTCATCTTAGTATGATAGATGTCTCTTTTACGCTCTTTCAATCTTGGTTTTGATGTATTTTTTATTTTATTATGTCTTTAAATGACACATGTATGTGTGTTACTACTCTACTCGTATCTAAGTTTCATCTTGTCATGATCTATCTCTTTGTTTGAGGGTTACCAATATGATGACATGTGAATGGTTATCACTACTATGCTTGCTCATGAACTTTTGTACAAAATTACATGATAATATCACGTCTAGGATAGATGGATGATGACACATGGATGGATTTTGTTGCTTTGCTTTCTTGGGACTTTACATATAAAATTCCATGCTAATATCACCTTCGATCTAGTGGGATGATTACACATAGACAAATATCACTATTCTTCTTGCTCGGGATTATTTATGCAAAGGTACAAGTTTATGTCACCATTGGGCTACTAAGATGATTTTTTAAGTATGTTCCTATTATTTTTATTGTGGTATAAATGATTTTATTGATGTCATGGATGTCATTAATGTCAAAGTCAAAGTAGGTGTCATGCATGGTGAATTGGTATGTGATAAGGAGTCTTATGATAAGAGATAATTTGGAGGAAACCTATTATCTATTTATTGAGAGAGAATTTGAAGGAAACCTAATAATTTTTCTAAGGTTAATGACATGTCAAGGTCAAGATCAAGATACAAGGTAAGCATACTTTTGAGCACTAGTCTTAAGGAGCATTTTCATATCATGAGCATGTATATGAATATGGTGGTCTCATAATATGGATACACACAGGTATTAATGGATGTTTAATAATACACAATCATTCATATGAATTATGGAAACACTTAGGAAATTTTCAAGGTAAACCTACGAGGGTAAGGTTTTAAGCCTAAGCATACGACCAGACTAGTCCTAGATACTACCTGACCTAATAAGGTACCATTAAATATTGTCGAGACTTATGAAGGATAAAAATCATTGGTAGATCATGTGAGAATATTTTTTACACTATGTAAACATGTGTTTAATGTAGATAATCCTTTAAATGAGATGTCAAGCCTAGTTCATGGCTTATGCATTTGCATGAAGAGACCCAGTGAGAAGGCATAGGCTTGGTAGCATGATGAGGTAAATAGTCTAAGGCTTATGAAAATAGTATTGTGAGTGTGTGAGAATGATACAAGGTTTTATGACATGATCATGAAGTTTTGAGAGTAGTGTAAGTGGTTTCAAGGTATGTTTGAGGTTTAATTGTGACTGGTAGTTCAAGGCCTAATGTGTAAAGATACCTAGTGTGGTCTAATGAGGGGTCAAGTTTAGTTTCTAAGGTGATATAGCTCATGAGATAATTTTCAAAGGTGAAAAATGGTTTTTCAAGATTTTTTACCAAATCTGAGGTCAAATTATAAAGGAGAAAGCATGAAATGTGGTTTTGAGGTTTTTTATGTGCATAAAATGAGGTATTGCAGACACGAGAAGGAATTTCTTGTGCTTGATGGCATGTAAAACCTTTGCATGAGATCCTAATAATTTTATGTAATTTTTGAAATGATCCTAGCTTAAGTTTCCAATCATTATTTTCTATATTAAGGGCCATAACTTTATGAATGATCGTTAAGACTGTAAGGTGGTCTTAACCCTCTCTAAAACCCTAACAATGATTCAATATGGAAGATATTAATAGAAATGGATTAGAATGAATTTTATTACCTATTTTATGATTGTATCATGTATAGGACTCTACCAATAACATCCATTTGGCATTGGTATGTCAAAAGAGTGAGTGTATGATATAGGAAATCCCATATTTCACAGTTTTTTGATGTAGCAGTCAGGGTTGACAACGTCAAATCATGATAAATGATTGGAGGATGATGTGAAAGACTTTATTTTGTGTCCATGTAATTTTTTATCAGGTTATATACTTCATATATGTTAAACTAGTCATGGAATTTGGCTTGTCTCTAAAAAGGCATAGTGAATAAAATAGTGAGAAAAATAGGCAAAAGTGGGAATGAGATTAGGGATGGATCCAATTATATATTGTTTTTTTTAAAATAAATTTATAGCATATCCATATTTTATATAATTTTTTTATATGTGTGTGTATGGTAGAAAGTTTTTCTCAATCTAACTTGTTTATCATAGTGAGGTCTGTGTATAGTAAAGCCATGAGATTAGTCTGTAAGAAAAATATTTATATTTGATCCTAAAATATATTTGTTTTAATTTAATATTATAATTTTTTATGATCATATAAACCTATTTTAATTTCATTAAAGTGAATCTATAGGTGTTCTAATTCATTGTTTATATGACTATGTTTTGGAAAATTCAAGTAGTTTTTTGTGTGTTAGTAAGATTGATGTTTCTAAGGTGATTTACCCAAAGTTAAATAAAATAATTCACATTAAGTTTTTTTTATATTTATAATATGTTTATTTTAATGTATTTTTCTTCATAATAATTTCATATTAAGGTGTGAAAATTTAAAGGTTATTGACTAGGTTTTGAAGCCTATTTGCAGTTCTGAGTGAGCATATGAAAGATGTCAGTTTTAGGTCTTTTGTCCTATATGATGAATTATAATGGACATGGTTATTACCCTGAGATAATTTAGGTTATATTAATATAATTTTTTTTTATATTTATGTGTCAAATTTGAGAGTATTCTTTAGATATTTGAAGCAAACTTTTTGGTAGTAAGAAGGCTTAATGGTGTGGTTCAAGGAGCTAAATGGTGTAGGGGACCTAAGGTGATATTATAAAGGGTATAATTGAATATTTTTTGAGTAATTTAATTTTTTTATATATTCTCAAGATGTTCCAATGTGGTTAAGGTGAAACGTGTGCTTTGGCAAGGCCTAATTGCATTACGTATCTATTAGGCGTAATGGTGTTTTTGGTCCTTATGATTGGTGACTAACCTATATAATAGTTTTTTCACTTGTACAAAAAAATTTTTGATATATTCCAAGGTTTATCAAATTATTAATAGGTTTGTGGCGTCATTTGAGAGTAAGATTCAAGTATAATAAGACGGTCTAATAGGCCTAATTTGACTAGTTAAAATATTGGCATGGTAAACGAATGAAATAGAAGTTTTAAAACTAGTTAGATGGATTTAATACCATTATATCAGTATGTTTAATATGTTAATAACTTATAATATTGATTATATATGATGATCAAGGTCATATGACCTAAATTTACCAAGAAGAGGGATAGTTAAGTGAAGATACCTAATAGGTTGTTTGAGAGAGATAGAGGAGTGTGAAGAGAAAAAGAAGGTGATAATAATTAATTGAGTGATAAATATATGTCCAAATTTTATAAGAGGTTATATGTACCTGATTTTTTTATAATTTACCTAGGGGTTTGGTGCTTCCTTGCAATTTGGTTCTTACTAAAGGTCTAGTTGAGTTGGTGCTTGACTAGTGAGGGGTTGGTGCTTGACTAGTGAGGGGTTGGTGCTCCTTGTGGGGTTGGTGCCTCACTAAATATATATTCATTGACTATAATGTTTTATTCCAATATTTTTTTAGTATTTTTTATCTCCCTTGATTTTTTCCCACATATCTCTTATGTTCATATGTCATATGCTCACGTGGATGTTTATTTATGCATTGGTTGATGTATGTGTTTGAACGAATGCTTCTGAATGATAAGTGAAATTGAATTATCATTTTAAGGGAACTAATTAACCTCCCCTAGTATATGTAATTATAATAATTGGTAACATATTATGTCCTATTAATCAATCCTAATATCCTAAAGGATATCCTAAGCAAGTAAAGATGGCTAGTCAATCACAAGGTGGTTTCTCTACAAGAAAGGCTCCATTTTTCAATAGATCTAGTTATTATTTTTAGATTTTCAAGATGAAAATATATTTGGTGTCTCAATTTCATAATGTTTGGAAATAATTTTTAGATGTATATACTACACCCTCTATTCCCCTTATAAATATAGAAGGTAATAAGGCTAACTAAAACAATTTAAAAGCAATGAATGGTATTTTTGTGGCCTATAAGAAGCAGAACTTGTGAAGATAATGCATTATATGTCTACCAAAGAGATGTGGGAAAATTTTAATAATATCCATGAGGGATACTCCAAGGTAAATTTGGCTAAATTATGATCCCATAGAAGATATTTTAAAAGCCTAAGGAGGAATGAAGATGAGACCATTAGATCCTACCTACTGAGGGTTGATGAAGTGGTCAACATCATAAGAGGCATAGGTGAAGAATTAAAAGAGTATATTATTGTTCAAAAAATATTGAGATATATAACTCCTATGTTCTATTCTAAAGTATTTATTATTGAAGAGATGTAAGATCCAAACAAGGTAGAGATGGATGGACTTCATAATACCCTAACATACTATGAGATGAGGACAAGTGAAGGAGACCTACAAATAAGTAAGTTGAATTCAAGGCATAAAATAATACAAATGATAATAAGAATAAAGGTAAGAAAGTTAAAGACAATGATGAGTTGATAGTTATGTTTTCAATAAAGTTGAAAATTAGTTCAAGTAAATATTAGGGTAAGGTACCCTTCAATTTATTTTAATTGTGGAGAAATTGGACACTTTGATAACAATTTGCCTCATACTCATAATACAAAGGATGATGAATATCATGATGAAGGTCTTGCTGATGACAAGAAGTCCTAAAGGTCTTATGAGATTAAGAAATGTTTCAAAAATTATGATGATAAGAAGTTTTTCAAGAATAAAAGAAGCTTTTACACTAAGGACGATTGTAACTCATCTAATGAGAGTGAGAAAATTGATTCTGAGAGTGACCATGAAGGTGATGGTATTGATGTCAATGAAGTTTTCTTCATGGCCGAGGAAGTAAGATATTAAAATCAAGAAGATTCTATGTGGTTTGGAGGTATTGTTGGTGATCCAGATGAATAAGAAGATGAGGTGGACTTTGAGGATGAGTTGATGAATGCTCTAAAATAATTGAAGATGGTGAATAAAAAGAACAAGGTGATGAAGTCTCTTGTCAAATATTATGAGGAAAAAATTAGTTTATTTGAAGATAGATTGAGCAATAACTCTAAGGAATAATAAAAAATAGTCAAATAGGTGGACTCAAATTGATATTTTGACTACAAGCCTAAATGCTACAAAATAATAATGTGCTAGGTATGTAACTGAAGTGGATTCCTTGAGAGCTAAGTTGGATCAAGAATAAAGTAAGGTAAAGTTATTTATGAAATTTGAAAAGAATACCAATGATCTAGACAACACCCTGAGTAGTCAAAAGACTACTAATGATAAAATAGATATTGGTTTCAATGGAAACCAAAAGAATAACACTAATGTGATTAGGGAGAATTAGACCTTAAAGGTTAATGGTCAATAAGGGAATGATGGTGCTAGCATAATGAAGACTAATCCTATCAAGCAAATTAATACTATAATTTATGCTAATCCTTTCAATGGTTATTGTTATTCATGTAACCAATTTAGTCATAGATCAAGGAATTGTAGAGGACCCTTAAATAATGAATATGCATGGAACTATGAGGATAACAATCAGTCAAGAGGTATGGATAATGGTGTGTTTACATCAAGAGGAATAGTGTGTTTCAATTTTCAAAAGGTTGGTCATATTGAAAATATTTATAAGCATGGATTCTCAAGTCAAAACAAGAAGATTGAGGCCTCTATAATGCAATAAAGTAAACAAGATAGTGAATGGAGACCAAAGGTAGCTAAGGTGAATGATAATCAATATGTAAGTCCAAATGGACTATTTTCCATTGTGGAGCATATTAGATCTAAATGAGTGTCAATAATTCTCCCTATCATCTCATTTTGTAGATGGATTCAAGATAAGTAGACCAAGCTAGAATTTTGTTCAAATAGAGATTGAATAGGTTAATCCAAAGAGTATATTCAAGCCTAAGAGGATCATGAAGAAATTTTAGTCTAGTGAGGACATGGAGATCTATGAATCTCTTGAGATTATGTTGTTTTATTACCCTATAGAAGGGGTGACTCTATTAAGCTTCATGGAGGCACTCAACTATTGAGTAGAATCATGAAGGATGTTTCATCTTGGGGGAGCTTTGTATTCTTTATTTCTGATTCAAAGTTCAGTCAATAGTATATTTTAGGTGTGATTTAAAGAGATGGGTTACAAATCATTTTTATGATAAATTGATCAAACCAAGTCACATTCATGATAGTGTCTGAATACCTCATGGAGATAAGGGGAGATAATCATGCTCCAAGAGTATGTGTTTTTTCCAAGAAGATATTTAGTAGTCATGAAGAAATTTGAGTTATGGATTGGTATATAAGATCAACATGTTCATGAAGTTAGTTGGTTGTGAGCCTAATCTATGTTGAGTTATTAACACACACACACACACACACACACACACACACACACACACACACACACACACACACACACACACACACACACACACACACACACACACACACACAGACACAGAGAGAGAGAGAGAGAGAGAGAGAGAGAGAGAGAGAGAGAGAGAGAGAGAGAGTTATCTTGTTTGGAGAGAAAAGGTGTGTTTTTCTAGGTCTAAAGAAAGGTTAGTTTGAAGAGATCCAGCTTGGGGAGATGAGAATGATCAGATTTGTTTATATGTTTTCCATCAATTATAAAGGGGAAGATTGTTGAGGATTTTTTTTTTTGTTGTGGCATAAATGTTGTCATTTATGTCAAGGTTAAGATGGATGTCATTAATGTCAAACTCAAAGTTGGTGTCATACATGGTGAAGTGGTATGTGACAAGGAGTCTTATGACAAGAGAGAATTTGAAGACAACATATTGTATCTCTCTTGAGAAATAATTTAAATGCAACTTGGAAATTCTTCTGAGCTTGTGGACATGTCAAGGTCAAGATCAAGATATAAGGTAAGCATAATTTTGAGTGTTATTCTTAAGGAGAATTGTCATATCATGAGCATGTGTATGAAGATAGTGACATGGTAAGATGGATACACATAGGTATGATTGGATGTTCAAGGATGCCTAGGAATGCATACAAATTTTTGGAACACTCAATATAGTTTCAAGTTAAACCTACAGGGGTAAGGTTTTAAGCCTAAGCATATAATCAAACTAGTCCTAGACCATACTTGACCTAATAAGGTAAGATGAAATGTTGTCAATACTTATGAAGAATAAAAATTAGTGGTATATAATGTGATAATATGGTTTAAAATGTGTAAACATGTGCTTAAGTTAGATAAGCCTTCAGAGGAGATGTCAAGGCTAGTTCATGGTTTATTCATTTGTATGAAGAGACCTATTGAGAAGGCATAGGTTTGGTAGCATGATGAGGTGAGAAATTTGAAGCTTTTGAAAATAATATTAATAGTGTGTGAGAATTATATGATATTTTATGACATGATCATTAAGTTTTTAGAGTAGTGTAAGTGGTTTCAAGGTATGTTCAAGGTCTAAGTGTGACTGGCAGTTCAAGGCCTAATGTGCAAATAGACATAGTGCGGCCTAATGAGGGGTCAAGTTAAATTTATAATTAGATATATCCAATGAGAGAATTTTCAAAGGTGTGAAAGTTTTTTTTAAGTGTGTTGACCAAATCTGAGTTAAAATTCTAAAGGTGAAAGCATAAAATGTGGTTTTGACATTTTCTATGTGCATAGAATGAGGTATTGTAAAATTGAGAATGATTTTATTATGTTTGATAGCACGTGTAAACTTTGCATGAGATCTTCAAAAGTTAATAGATGTTGGGGAAATATCATAGATCAAGTTTCTAAGAATTAATTTCTATATTAAGTTCCCAAAACTTATGAATGAATGTTAAGACTTTAAGGTGGTACTAACCCTCTCTAAAACCCTAACAATGAATTGATATGGAATATATTGATAGAAATGGAAGATAATAAATTGGATGACCTATTTTTATGATCATATCATGTATAAAACTCTCCTTGGTACCTCTAAGTGGTATTTTTCTATCAAAAGAGTGAGTGGAAGTTATAAGGAACCCCTTATTTCTCAAATTTTTGATTTAGCATTCAAGGTTGACTAGGTCAAAACATTAAAAATGATTAGAGGATGATGTGTGAAACTTTTATCTTGTGTGCATGTAAGTTTATGATCAGGTTATAGAATTAAAATATGCTAAACTAGTCATGAAATTTTATCTATTACTAAAAAATCCTAGTGAGGAAGATAGTGAAAAAAGTAGGCAGAAATGGGAATGGGCTTAGGGATGTGTTTTCATGGATTAGCTATGGATAAAATTGCATAAGGTTTTTGTTCAAGACATGTAACACATATACCTATTGGATATAATTTTTTTAATGTGTATGTATGGTATAAAAATTTTCTCAATTTGACTTGTCTAACATAGTGAGGTATGTGTATAGTAAAGCCATGAGATTGGTCTGTAAGAACAATATAACTATTTGAGACTATAATATATTTGTTGTAAGATCATATAAACACATTTTTTTAATCAAAACCACTAATATTTGGGGATGAATTAGTTTTAAAACATGTCATTCAATTCCATTCATCATTATTTAATCATTCAACCTAATATAAAGATATAACACTGCATAGAAGAACAATCACATAAGCATGAAGCAAAATTTCAACATATGAACACAATATTTATGTGGGAAAACATAATTGGAGGTAAAAACTACTATTATACCACTTATAATACTATATTATAAGAAATGAAGCAACATTTAGTGAGGCACCAACCCCATAAGGAACACCAACCCTTCACTAGTTAGGCACGAACCCAACTATTCCTTTAGCAAGATCCAAATTGGAAGGAGGATACAAAAACCTAAGTGAGTTGGAAATAAACCATAAAATTAAAATACACTTATATAAGATCCAACCTACAAGGCAACTCCAACTCCCTCTTGACAAAACACCATCCTAGCCAAGACAACTTGATCACTTTCACAACTTGTTACGCAAACAACTGACGATGACTTATTATTCATATATCTCTCTTAAATATATACATTATAATATATATCATAACATTTTATCACTCATTTTATTAAGATACTAATGTTCTCTCACCTCATTCATCTCACTTTAATCTTTTACCCCTCTCAAATAGCCTTTTAGGCTCACTCTCTCAACATGCCTCTTATAGACTCATTAGGTCCATTAACCTTATAATCCACCTATAGAATATATGTTAGATGTTCATAATGATTTATTTTATCTTATTATGGTCATAAATGACCTAATACTACTCCTTTAGTGATCCATTTTCTTCACTTATGTCCACACATATCTAACTAGCTCAAATAGGCCAATTAGGACTTATTAATATACATAACACTTTGATCTTACCCATCTTGGTTAGAAAATAACCTTACCACACTTTAATAAAACTTTTAATAGGTAATTAAACATGTTTAACACAATAAAAATTCACCATATAGGTCGGCCAAGCTTTATTAGTACCAAAATGACATTAGGCCTAAAGGACACCTAATATAATTAGGTTTGTCTTAAGCACACATTACACTTACAACCTATTGGACCATCTTGATTCTCTATAAATTATTGAAACACATAAAATATGTCCTAAATATATATTTTACAACATCCTCATATCTCCATGTCACTTTTTAGTCTAACTCATCACTTAGAACCATGCCAAAAAGCTTACTCACCATTACCCCTTCATATACCTAGAAAGCTTATTTTCCATAACTAAAGTAAATAACTAGTTTTGTCACATTAAAAAATGAAAAAATAATATGTATATATCATATATGACCCAATGGTCATTACCATATCCATTTTAATTCACCAAACAGGCCAAAAGGCCTCAAATCCATTCTTGCAATATGAACACTCAGAATGGTCACTCTGCTCCAAAACACAGTCATGTAGAAGTTTGTCTTTAACAATTGAAAAGACACTTTAATTACATATTAATATATCATATATTAATTTTATATATATATATATATATATATATATATATATATATATATCACTTTTTATAATATAAACCATTGATCTTACAAACCAATCTCTCAGCTCTCTCTTACAAAGTGCATACTCAACCAGATAGACCATTTTGGATTACACATCTCAACACCTCAAATATATCTCTCCATATTATATAAATCATGAATAATTAATTTATGTCTCAAAAAAACATCAAATTTTTTATTATATTAATCAAATATTTTCATAGAGACTCACACTCTTCACTTCACCTAGCACACCTAGAACAGTCATTCTATCTCAAGAACTAGTCATGGTAAATATGACTTAGACCACCTGTAGGTTCACAAACAAGATATTTAAAAGTATTAAGATTATACTATGATATCATTATAACTACTTAAAACATAAAAATAATAGGTTTAAATAGAAAAATTTGTCTTGAAGACCAATCTCACTATATTGGGTTTCACTGTCACATCTTCTCTAAATAGGCCATATTGTGAACACCATTTGCACCCTTTTCAATGAACTTCAAATAATATAATAAATATTGGTAAGAGGTATAGGTATTTAAAAATTATGGGGGATAAAACTATCATGGAGTATAAAAACAAATATCACACCACTTAGACTACTATCTTATAAGTAATGAAACAACATTTAGTGAGCTACCAATCCCACAAGGAGCAAAAATCCCTCACTAGTTAGGCACCAACCCAACTATTCCTTTAGCAAGATCCAAATTGTAAGGAGGATCCAACAAAATAAGTGACTTATAAATAACCCAAAAACATCAATGAAACTTCTTTAAGCTCTAACCTACAAGGTAACTCTAACTCCCTATTTACCAAGTACTAACCCAACCAAGACAACTTGATCACTTTCATAATAACTTATTGCATAAACAACTGATGGTGACTTCTTATTCAGATCTCTATCTTATATATATATATATATATATATATATATATATATATATATATATATATATATATATATATATATATATATATATATATATACTCATTTTATGAAGCTATTTATGGTATCTCACCTCATTTAGATCACTTCAACCTTCTACCCTCTCAAATAGCCTTCTAGGCTCTCTTGCTCAACATGGTTCTTCTAGGCTCATTAGGTCCATTGACCTTATCATCCACCTATAAAAGATATGTTATAAATTAATAATGATTTATTTCCTATTATAATTATCCTTAATTACCTAATAATACTCTTTCAATGATCCCTTTTCTTTTCTTATGTCCACACTTCTCTAACCAACTCAAATAAGCTAATTATGCCTTACTTATATACACAACACTTTGCTCTTACCAATCTTGGTCAGACAATAACCTTACCACAATTTAATAACACTTATAATAGGTCATTACACATGTTTAACATAATTAAAAAATCACTATATAGGTCTACCAAGCTTCATTAGGACCAAAACCCCATTAGGCCTAAAGGAGACATACTACAATTAGGTCTATCATAAGCACATGTTACACTTCTGACCTCTTAGACCATATTAAGTCTCTATAAATGATTTAAAAACATAAAATATGTATTTAATAACATCCTAATATCTCCATGACACCTGTTAGTCTAACTCATCACTTGAACCATGCCAATAGGTTTACTCGCCATTAGCCCTTCATACACCCAAAGTCTATTTTACACAACTAAAGTAAACAACCAATTTTTATACATAACAACATGAAAAAATAATATTTATATATAATTAATGACTCATGGTGATTACCTTATCCATTATATTTAACCAAATAGGTCAAAAGGCCTCAAACCCATTTTTGTAATATGACCACTCAAAATGGTCATTCTGCTCCAAAACATAGTCATATAGAAGTTTGTCTTTAGAAATTGTAAAGACACTTTCATGAATTATAATTTATATTAATATCTATTATATGAATTCTATATTGTTATCATATTATTTTAAATACCTTGGGTTATTGAATAAGTTATATTATCTATGAACCTTTGTTAGTTGTTTTAACCACTTGGGTTAATAGGTTAGTTTGTTTTTATGGGCTTAGCTATTGTACACTACTCGATTATTTTGGTTGTTCCCATCCCCTATTTTCTTATGTGGATATTTTTCCTATTTAATAGACCTCTCATGTATGTTTATTATATTTTTTTATTATATTTCTCAATCTCTTTATTAAATCTAATATGGTTTCAAAGCTTACGATGTAGGAAGCTTGGGAGGGGGCCTGTAGAGCAAGAGAGGAGAAGTTTTATCAAGGAAGAGTGTGAAGTGCCCGATGGAGAGCCGTGAAGATATTTTTTTTGTGACCAGTGAGAAATATATTAATCAAGAGAGAACCATCCAGAGACCTATCTCAGCAAAGGAAAAGTAGTAGGAGGTAGCAAAAGAGGCTCACATGTCTATTTTTATTTTTCCTATGTTTTTTCGGTGGCCATTTTTGTTCAATTTAAAAAGTGACTAGATTTTTATTTAGACACAATTTTTAGCGAGGGGTCTAAAAATTTATATTCTCTGATAGGAGATGATAGGAACTGATGAAATTCAATCTGGCTGAGTATTTCTCCCAAAATTTATATCTAAAGTTTTGCAAGTAAGCCAATTTTTTGATTGGCTGATTATTTTTATGAAATTTTTAATATAATGATTTATTATTTCAATTAATTTTAATTTTTTAATTGAAATAATTCAAAACTTTAGCTTGTAAGGGTTATTGGGGACCTACTGGTGACTAATTATCTCAGAAAAGTTATGGAAGGTGAAAATTTCACCATTTTCTAGGTTTTTAATCTAGATGTTGGCAGAAGAGGAATTTTTTAAATTGGAATTGTATATCTCAATATAAAATTATTATTTTTCATTTTTTGGTGTTTTTAAAGACAAAAAATTTAAAATTTACAAAATGATGTGTTTTTTTTGTTAAAAACTAGAGGTATTAACCAGTTTATTATTTTAGTCCATGGGTAAGAGGAATTTTGTGTAAAGTCATTATAGTTTTTTGGTATATTTATTTTTTGGAAAAAACTAGGTTAAAATGGCTAATGTACAACACCTCTTATTTTTATATTCACAAAAATTGATAGGTAAAAAATTTAATTTATAGAGTCATAAGGTTTTGATGATAAGTGAATATCAGAACCTTGATCAAATAGTGCTTGATAAAGAGCAAAGGCTTGCTAGTAGTTATGATGACTATGATAAACATTATAGGGAGGTTCTTATGTTGTTAAAACTATCATTAGTAGATAATCTAATCTTAGAGGTCAAAAATGTGACCATTGCATTAGTTTTATGGACTAATCTTACTTATAAATACCAGGCTTCTAAAGCTAATAGGTTATTGTATTTGAATAATTTGCTATTTTCTATTAAGATGCAGGAAGGTAGCTCCATTTTTGAGTTTTTATTTTAGATCAAGGACATCAATGATCAGTTGAAAGCTAAGTAGAATCTTGTTGATGATAAATATTTTATTGCTCTGGGTATGCAAAATCTTACACCTTCATTTGAGTTATTTTTGGATTCCTTGCACATGATTTTTGAGATGTAAACTTTGGACTTTGAAATTTTTTCCACATTACTATCAAAAAAGGAGAGATGGTAGGAGTAGATAGTGTTGTCTACATCTACTTCTATAGAGGGTGCATTCTTCATCAAGGGAAAAGGTAAGCAGTTTGGTAAAACTACTAGTTCTCTAACAAAAACTTCACAAGTAAGTGGCTCTAATAAGATATCTAAGTGGAAATGTTTTTACTGTAAGCAACTTGGTCACCTTAATAAAGATTTCAAGAAAACACAATAGGATATGGCTAACCCTAATTAATCTTGTTGTTGTCAAACTATATTATAAATCTATAGATTTTGAGCTTTCAAGATATTTTGACTCTAATTGGGTAGGATCAGTAGATTCAAAAAAAAACTACAATAGGCTATGTATTCAGTCTTGGTTTAGAAAATTTCTCATGGTAAAGCAAACTAAAAACTATAGTGGAATTATCTTCAATAAAAGTAGAGTATAAATATGTGGTCAATATAGGTTATGAAACTATATGGATAAATAAAATATTAGAGGATATTTCATTTGAGTCATCAAAGCCTACTTCAATTTTCTATGACAACCAGATTGTTCTAAAGATGGTGAAGAATCTAGTATTCCATGCTAGGACTAAACACATTGAGGTTCAACATCATTACATTTAATAGTTAGTTATGAGTGAATACATCAGTTTTTTCTATTTCCCCACTATACAACAACCAACTGATATAATGACCAAACCACTTGGTATAGACAAGTTCACAACATTTAGAGATAAACTTGGTCTTGTTTTTGGTTTATTCATTAAGGAAGGGTGTTAACATATTATTTTAAATACCTTGGGTTATTGACTAAGATATATTATCTATGCACCTTGGTTATTTGTTTTAACCACTTGTATTAATAGTTAAGCTTGTTTTTATGAGCTTAGCTATTTTACACGACCTAATGCTTGTGGTTACTCCCATCCCCTATTTTTTTGGGTAGATCTTTTACCTATTTAATAGGCCTCTCTTGTACTTTTTAGTATGATATTTAATTACATTTCTTAATATCTTTTCTTAATATAATATATATCATAATCAAATATATATATATATATATATATATATATATATATATATATATATATCACTTGTTCTAATATCAACCATTGGTCTTATAAACCAATCTCTCAACTCTCTCTTACACAGTGTATACTTAGCCAGATAGGCCATTTTGGCTTACACATATCAACACCTTAAGACTATATCTAAATAGAATATCAAGAATTATTAATTCATTTAGGTCTCAAACAAAATAAAAACTTTCATTATATGCATCAACTCTTTTCATACAGACTCACACTCTTCACTTCACCTAGCACACCTGGAATAGTCATTCTATCTTAAGAACTAGTCATGGTAAATATGACTTAAACCACCTATTAGAACACACAAAAGATATTTAAAATTATTAACATGATATTATTATATAATTATAACTACCTCTAATACCCAAATCATAGGCTTAAATTGAAACATTAGTATTAAAGACCACTCTCACTGTCATGGGTTTCACTATCACATCTTCTCTCTATAGGCCATCTTATGAGCACCATTTTCAATTAACTTAAAATAATATAATTAACATAGATAATATTTATATGTCTTTAAAAATTAACTCAATCAACTATATCCTTCCCTGATCTACTGTAGCCAATCCCTAATCTCTTTCTCACTTTGACTGGTTTTTCTCACCATTTTCACTCTTTTCTAGTTTAGCGATAGGTCAAATTGGGTGAGAAAATTATTTGAAATATAGGCTATATCCCATCAAAAAAAAATAATGTACATCAATAAAAATTACTGACCTTCAACTTTCATTTTCTTACATGCATTGACCTGGTCAACCCTACTTATAACATCAAATTCTTCAAAAATAAGGGTTTTTTATAGGTTCTACTCACTACCCTAACAAACCATTACCACCTAGAGATTTACGATGGATTCCTATACCATATTAAATCATAAAAATAGCTTAAATAAACCATTTTGTTCCATTTCCATGAATATTTTCACCATTTGGTCGCTATAAGGGTTTTGAACTAGTTTCCCTCCCTAATGATTGTTCATATAGCTCTGTCCCTGAAACCATTTCATAATTCTTGTAAAATATTATTATTAACCTTTCACATCTCTCAAAAAATTATAAATACACCATGAAAATTTTACATGTGCCAATGATCATCTAAACTTCCTTCTCAATTTCTCATCTCTTTATTTTACATAAATAAAAGACCTTCAAATGTAATTTATTGATTTATCCTCCAATCCATGACCTCAAACTTGGTGAAAATACTTTAAATAATGTATAAAATATAAATACATTTTTTTATGTTGTATATAACCTTTTTAAATCATCTTGACCCTTTATTAGGCCTTAATAGGTCTCTTATGCACATTAAGATTTAAATTGCCAATTATATTTTGACCTTTTAACACACTTGTGAACATATTGTACTTATATCAACACATAATCATAAGTAATCCATCATAATACCATTCTTACACAATCTCATAAGCCTCCAAACAATTCAAGACACCTCATATTTCCACCTAGGGTCTTAGGACTAGGTCTATGAGAAGATTTCCAATGAAAGACTTACCTCCTTAGTTCACTCTGAGAGTCATGTAACTAACTCAATACCTATATATAATTATATAAAACTTAAAAAATCACCTTAAATCTTATATAATTCTATATCACCATTATCATTCCTTTATAAACCATGTCGATGCTCAGGAACTAGGCCAACAAATAGGCCTACTAGGTACCATACCCTTAGAGACCTTCCTACCATTGGATATGTATACTAAGACTCATTCACATGAAAAAAATCCTTTATAAAATTACAAATTAATTCCAAACATATTATAACAATTTTTCATACCATAATATAGAACCAATATCTTAAGAATCTACTAGATTATGCTTGAGCCATGATGAATACTTACCATGTCTCTTCACAAGAGCACCTCTAGGACATCAATGACCTTTTAATAAATTTGACATTAATTAAAACCTTGATTCCATAAACAAAATAATAATAACATACCTAAACATATTTTAATTTCATTAAAGATAATATACAGGTGTTCTAAATCATTGTTTTTATGACTGTGTTTTGGAAAATTTAGACAATTTTCTATATGTTAGTAAGATTGATATTCCTGAGGTAATTTGCCTAGAGTTAAATAATATAATTCACATGAAGTTATTTTATATTTCTCATATTTTCATTTTAATTTATTTTTATTCATAATAATTTCCTATGAAGGTGTGAAAAGTCAAAGGTTCTTGATTGGGTTTTGAAGCTTGTTTATAGTTCTAAGTGAACATATGGAAGTGGTCAGCTTAAGGTCTTTTATTATATATGGTGAAGTATAATGGAAATTTTGATGACCCTAAGGTCATTTAGGTTATATTAAAATTGTTTTTTTATATATTAATGTGGCAAAGATGAGTGTATACTTCATATATTCAAAGCAAACTTTTTGGTAATAAGAAAGCCTAATTGTGAGTAGGCCTAATGGTGTGGTTCAAGGAGTGAAATGAGATAAATGGTGTATGAGAATTAAGGTGAGATTATAATTTTATAATTTAATTATGTTTTAATTATTTAATCTATTTATGGATTTTTAGGATGTTCCAAGGTGGTCAAGGTGAAACATGTGCTTTGAGAAGGCCTAATTGCATTAGGTCTCTATTAGCCATAATGGTGTTTTTGGTACTTATGAGTGGTGACCAACATATGTAATGGTTAGTTCAATTTTGAAATTTTTTTTTTGATATATTAAAAGGTTTATCTAATTATTTATAGGTTTGTGTCCAACCAAATAATATGAGATCAAGAATCAAGTATAAGAAGAAGGTCTAAGAGGCTTAATTTGACTAGTTAGAATATTGGTGTGGTAAAAAAAATAAATAGAAGTTTGGAAATTAGGTAGAGGGTTTTAATAACATAATATAGGTATGTTTAATATGTCATGAATTTATAATAGTGATTATATATATGATGATCAAGTTCATATGACCTAAATCTGCTAAGAAGAGGGTTAGTTGAGCAAAGAGTCCAAATAGGTTGTTTGAGAGAGATAGAGAAGTGTGAAGAGAAAAAGAAGGATATCATCATCATTTGAGTGAGAAAAAAGTGTCCAAAGGTGATCATAGGTTCTAGGTGGCTGAGTTGGTATTGAGTTACCTAGGGGGTTGGTGCTTCCTTGCAATTTGGTACTTGTTAAAGGACTAGTTGAGTTGGTTCTTGACTAGTGAGGAATTAACTCTCCTTGTGGGGTTGGTACCTCACTAAATATTTATTAATTGATTATAGTACTAAATTCCAATATATATTTTAGTGGGTTTTATCCCTCTTGAGGGTTTCCCACATATCTCTTATGTTTATATGTTATATGCTTATGTGGATGTTTTTTATGCATTGGTTGATGTATTTGTTTGAATGAATGAAAAGTGAAATTAAATGATTATTTTAAGGGCCCTGATTCATCCCTCCCTCTCATTATATTTAATTATAATAATGACACATGTATAGTTATTATTTCTCTACTTTCCAAATATTATTCGTACAAAGGTCAATGTTGACATCACCTTTAGGCTATTAGGATGATGACACATGGATAATTCTCATTTCTCTACTTACATGGAATTATTTGTATAAAGGTCCATGCTAACATCACCTCTAGGATACTAGGATGATGAGATGTGGATAGTTTCTTATTTCTCTTCTTACCAAGGATTGACCATACAAAGGTCCATGATAACATCACTATTAGGTTATCAGCATGATGACACATTAATGGCTCTTATTGTTCTACTTGAAAAATATTGTCTTTATAAAGGTCCATGTTGATTTCACCATCGACCAACTTTAATTGTTTACTTAGGCTCTAACTTAGTGATTTGATGCTACATGGAAAGGGAAAATGAACTTTGGAAAGGCTTGGGAGACACCCAGGTATGGAAATAGTCTATTCAAGACACACATAGACAAATAACCCACTAAAAAATAATGCATCAACCTAGTTAGTTTTTAATTCATACATCAAACATACTTAAACATAAGTTAAAGGAAAATAAAAGGTGAAAAATAAGTCATTTAGTATGAATTATACACATCTTTGATTATTCCATCACTTTGAGACATTCTGCATACTTTAAAGTAAATCATGTTGATTGAGTCAAGTAAACAATAGAGATCAAGAAAGTCAAACATATTTATTTCAATGTCTAAGTAAATTCCTTAAGTTCTCACTTTTCAAACTCTATGTCATAGACTTATGGTTTAGAAGACCCTGGATTATGATATTCGATTAATAATGGGTCCCTATTTGTATATTGAAAATTGGGTGTGTGTGTGTGTGTGTGTGTGTGTGTGTGTGTGTGTGTGTGTGTGTGTGTGTGTGTGTGTGTGTGTGTGTGTGTGTGTGTGTGTGTGTGTGTGTTAAGGCATAACACACATTATATAGCATATGCACCTTAAAGGAAAATAAAAGGTGAAAAATAAGTCATTTAGTATGAATTATACACATCTTTGATTATTCCATCACTTTGAGACATTCTGCATACTTTAAAGTAAATCATGTTGATTGAGTCAAGTAAACAATAGAGATCAAGAAAGTCAAACATATTTATTTCAATGTCTAAGTAAATTCCTTAAGTTCTCACTTTTCAAACTCTATGTCATAGACTTATGGTTTAGAAGACCCTGGATTATGATATTCGATTAATAATGGGTCCCTATTTGTATATTGAAAATTGTGTGTGTGTGTGTGTGTGTGTGTGTGTGTGTGTGTGTGTGTGTGTGTGTGTGTGTGTGTGTGTGTGTGTGTGTGTGTGTGTGTGTGTGTTAAGGCATAACACACATTATATAGCATATGCACCTTATATATGTCTCATGTTGAAATTTTGTATAATAATGGTACAAATGTATATAATTTTTATACAATTGTGTATCTTAAACATATAAATATGTAATTTGGCAAATTTTAAAACTATGTAAGTGTGGAGAACATACTTCTAAAACATGCCCCCACTATAATTTAAAACTAAAAAAACTAGTTTGTGGAGAACATGTTTCCATAACATGACCCCACTATATATATGGGACTAAAACCTATTTTATGTGTGGAGAACATGTTATGAAAACATGCCCCCACTATAATATGAATCTAGTGAACTATGAAAAATGTGGAATCCATGATTCTATGGCATGCCCCCACTAATATTCCCCCTTTTTTGAGGTGAGGAGAATTAGAAAATGGTAGTCACCTTAACTCAAAAAGATAAGATAATTTTATAATATGTGTATGAACCAAGTAGAATATATAAATAACATGTCTAGGTAGATATATCATTGAAGTACATATAATGTGATTGAATAAAGTCCTACTATGCATGATGTGAATCATGGAAATTTCTAGATAGTAATATTACAAGCTCAACATGCAATCAAAGACACACATAAGATAACTTAAAAGTGAAACAAAAGACAATGGTTCAAAGAGACCATAAATAAGGGGCATATTCAAATGTCACATAATCAAAGGGACATGAATTAGTAAAATGTCCACAAAATAAAAAAATGACATATTCAAATGTTCATAGAATAAGGGATGACATATTCAAATGTCAAAGAAGCAAACAAAGGCACAAGAGGTGTAAATAATGGAGCATATCCAAATGATCAAATATGAAAAATGATACATTCAAGGAAGTGCATAAAGGAAAAGTATTAAAAACTAGCATAAATATATCATACTAGTCCTTAGATATATGTGTTATCAAAAATTTAAGTACATAACATATCAAGTACATTGTGATAGATATAAGCATGGATAAAGGCATGTTTAAGTATATAAGATAAAACAAAATAATTTAAAGTTTAACATATTTATATGTCATATACCAACATGAAATCAAGAACATATATGCCAAGGAGATAATAACACATGTAAATTTTGAACATATTTTTGAATATTTGATTTTTTGAATTTTTTGGTATTTTTGTAACATGCCAAAAAAATTACTATCCTATGACCTCATCCAATATATTCTCATAGGTATCTCCCCATTGTAAAACTATTGAAATAAACTATTGGTACTACCAAGGAACATGTATAGGTGAAAAAAATTTCATTATATAATCTTTATTAATCTATATATTTATAATGACTTTGTGGTTGTGAATAAACAATAAAATGAATGGGGATTATGGTACCCATCGTTGATACTACATGGTTTATTTGGAATATTAGTAATAATAACATGTGTACGTGATATGGTTATTTGAATATGGAGTGTAGTACACAAGGATTTTTTGTAACCCATTTTGGATCTATGATGTAATGGTCTCTCAAGTATTGGATTCCACATAAAGGATATTATTTGTTCCTTACCATTTTTTGGAAGATTAACCTTAGTATGTTTGATAATTAATGGCTTTGGTATAAATTTTTATTTCTCAAAAGAATGCTCATATGGAATTATAGAAACTATAATTACCCAATCAACATGAATGTATTTGACACACCCATTCATTGTATAAGGTATTGTTTGAAGTTTATCTATTTATTTGATCAAATTAGGATTTGTGTAAAAACCTTAAATGATAACACTATTGTGAAAAAATGGGATAATATTATAAAAATGATATCATTCACTAATTTGGAACCATTATATTATATAAACATACCAAAATATCAAAGTGTAAGGATAAAATAAATACTTGGTTGGAAAATATGCCTCTGGGAGGGATTAGGGTCCGAAACTTGTTGTACACTATGGTCTAGTGGCTAGAATCAAGAATCTAGAACTAGATATAGGCCTAAATAATAGAGTTTGGAAGATTAAACTAGAGGAGTGGTGATCTTATCTAACCTAGGGAACTCATGTCCACTTATAGTGAGGAAACCAGGGTTTTTAGGTTCTTTATGACTTCATTTGTACAACCCGTATCTAGTGTCGAATCTCATGATCACTTACAAAGATAATTATATGACTGATTTTCATTTAAAACTCTATCTCCTTTACATGTTAAGACCAATTAAAACCCATGGGTAAAAATGAGTTAGTGTTTTAATTTTATTGAGACCTCAACAACTCATTTGTTTATTGATGCCTACATATATTACTCTAAAGAGGGATCAAACTTCATGTGGTTCTCCCAAGATATAATAGTGTGTAAATAACTAGTGCAATGTTTTAGATGATAGTGAAATATTAATGTAATTATATTCCTTAACCATGATTTTTGACCTTTATAATATATTAATATTTAGGGTACTAGGACTGTATGAGATAGAATTAGGATAAATAGATATTTTGCTCTCAGTGTTCAAGTATTATTCTGGTGATTTTTGATGTGGAATCCACTTGTGTGCCAAATGGTATGAAATTTTTTCATATAGTCATATCATTGAAAATAATTTTAATGGGGATCATTAGGGAGATGGTCTCACCTTCTTATAGCTTTGAATTTGGAAAAAAAATTATTGTTTGGTGGGAAGCTAGGAGAGGGGGGATGACACTAGAATATACGATCATGTCCCCTAGGGCACTCCTATCTAATGAGTGTTTTGATCATGATAAGGGTTAGTTAGGGCCTAAAATATGTCTAATATAAGGATATGGATACATTCATTTGGGGTTAATGTATTAAATTACAAGAGTGTGTAAGGTGGTTGAAATTCATTAAAAGGGTCCTAAGATAGGTCTAGAGATAAGTGTATAAATGAGTAGTCACAAGTGCATATCTATATATTAAATGTTAATTTTATGTTATACATTTTCCCACCTTTTTTATAGTAATTTAGTAAATTGAAAGTAATATAATAAAAAAAATGAGTGTATACCTAAATCTACATGTGGGAATGAGTCCTAGATGTAGGCCACAATGTTGAACTATGATCCACATAAACCCATAGTGAAACATATGTAATATCAATATTTAATTAATATGAATTCAAAAAATATAATATAAAAATCTAGAGAGTGATAAGGAATGAATACAATTGATTATGTGAACCATTATGCCTTTTTTGGTGCAAAAACTAGTGACTTTGGCATAGTGTAGATCTATATTAACATGGAATATCTTAGATTGGATTTTGAATTCCCTAATCCTCATCTATAATTATGTGTTCTAAAGAACTCAAGTGTGCTTGACTCCATCATCATAAATCTAGAGTAATAGAGTAACTTGCAATCCCTATATGAATCTTGATATATATAACTGGTGTAAATACTAGTGAAAATAGTGAACCAACCATTATATATTTAATAAGGTTTAATTTTGGTGTAAAACTAGTTCAAATATTGAGTATAATTTGGGTCTAGTGTATACAACATTGAGAATGATATGAATTGTAATTCCATATATGAAACTATGGAAGAACTAGTGCAATGAGAAAAGAATTTGCCATGCACATGCCATTAACTAATATCTGGTGCATATAGATTTTGATATTGAGTAAAACAACTATGATCCTAATTAAAACTTGAGTGCTAACTTAGAACAACATTCATGCATGATCACTTCCAAATTTGAGTAAAACTAAGATAAACTATGCAATTATGAGTTATTATTGAAACTGAGATAGTGAAAAAATCTAATACTAATCTTAGTAAACTAAAGTTCTAATAAATTTTGAAAATGCTTATTTTTATGATTTTGGACAAGAATACAGAATGATAGTAGAGTATTTATCTCCTCTCCAACATGGTGCTCCTATTTAAACTAACTTTCTATGTGTTTTCTGAGCCTAAAATTATGTCAACTATGTAACCATTATTTAATCTTGTATGTGTAATGATCTAGGAAGGTTAAGTCTCTAAAAAAGGTCTATATGAATTCCCCTTCTTTTGATGTGAGTTTTTCAACCTACGTAAGAAATTAACTCAAAATAAAATATGTAGTAGGTTATTAAGATGTAAATATATGTATTATTGACATCATGATGTATGTAAAATGAGCATAGTAATAATGTAATATTCATGTGAAAGTAAGCATTCACAATAATTGTGTCTAGATAGATGTGACAATCAATCATGTAAATAATTGAGCAACTGAGTATATAACACCAAATGGAGCTACTTAATGATGAATGCATGATGTCCAGGTGCATGATGTCCATCATGGCATCAAAATATGAGTAAATAAGCAAGAAAATTTTCATGGTGATGATTCACACAATGAAATAATGCATATACAACAAATAAAAAACATAATATAGGGCCAAGGGGCCACAAATAATGAACGTGTTCAAATGTCACTCACTCTAATAGAAGACATATACAAAGGCATGTTTAAATTCCCTCAAGTGAATACATGGAATTAATGGAGAATTAGATCCACATATAATTACATATTCAAATGTTTGCATGCATGGATATAAGACACACACAATGACATGTTAAAATGTTCTTGTATGCATAATCATAGATATAAAGGCTTCGATCCACAAAATAAACATAGAAGTGCATACAATATGTGAATATATGAAAAAATATAAAAATCATGCATTATTATGTATTTGTATAAATTTGATCTAAGATATAATATGAGAAATACTTAGTAACTAGGATAGGTAATATATATAACAATGTTAGTGAGTGAGAAATATCAAAAGATGTAATACAATGTAAAGTACAGATAATGTGAGTAAGATAATATGGGAGAAGAAGGATAATACCTATGTTTATCATGCCCATAATGAGGTATTTGATGAGTGTATATGTTTTAGGAAGCCTATGTGTAATCTAGAACTGAGTAGTGATAATCTAAGCTCATTAGGACACAAGTGAGGTCAGGGACACTAGAGCAACATGATCATCCCCTATGGAACTACTATCTAATGGGTTTTTTTATCTTGTATCTTTTTTAGGCTTAGAAAAGGCCTAATATATGCCTAATATTGATAATGATAGGTATAAGTTCATTAAGGGGTCATGTATCAGCTTATAAGAGTGTGTAAGGTGGTTAAAAGTGATCAAAAGGGGGCTTAAGATAGGTCTAGAGCTGTGTGTGTAAAGAGTGGTCACAAGTGCACAATTTTAGATTAAATGTTAATTTTATGTTTCTAAACTATCCAACTTCAACCCAATAGCTTATCAAATACACCCATGGAAGGTATAAGTATGAATTTAGTAACAACATGTGCAAGACCGATGTGTAAGGATAAATGAATCATACTAAGAACCTATTGTGAGGTCCCATCAAATGATCTAATTGATCTAGTATAAGGATGTAAATCATGATTGGTATAATCCAAATACATAATTAATGTCATGGTACAAACATTCTCACTTTTACAATTATTAATCATAACATTGTGTATATATTGGTGGTCAATGTATGCTTGAATGAATAATGAATGAATATTGGAGTCATCATCCCTAATCTCATTATCATCAAATATAATAGAGTGTTTTTGAACCATAGGAGGTGTATGCCATGTATAACTACCAATAATTCCATCTAATGAGTACCCATAATGTGATGGAGGAGGATGTCCATTATATTCCATTTTTAGTTATAGATATTCCTTAGAATGGTATTGCAAAGTACTGTTAAATATTTTTTTCTTCTAGTGATCTCTAAGTTTTGAAATTGATTCCTTTGGAGGATAAAAAAATCTAATATTTTGGCCATCAATGATTTATTATATCTTGTTATTCAAGGTAAAATGTTTATTCATATAATGCCTAACACCTTGGTGATAGTCACAATAATCATTTGTGTCATAACCTTTGGGTAGAGGAGTAATCATATCAACCTCTGTAAGATGAGGGAGAGATATGAGGTGACACTCTATAAGCCACATGAGCAATGAATCGTGAAGTTCAGGTAAGCATGTAAACTATCTCCATGATTTATTAGATATCTCAAGATGATTAGGTTTTTATGACACTACATTAACCATGGTAGTCATTTCCTTTTTAGGCTCAAGAGGTTTGACCTTATAACTTGTTTTGATAGTAAACCTAGTATTGGATGTATATGTAGTCTATGTGTTTGCTACATACTTAGGTTTGTTCAATGAGATGAGTTTCATTCCATGATTGTGAATAATTTGGAATAATTCATTGAAATATTTTATTTTTTTGAAAACAATAGACTCCTGTAAAGGATAAAGTAAAATTTTATTAAATATGTCTTTAAGCTCTTTATCTACCATAGGATTGGTCATTTTATCTAACATTGTCTTGTACCTTAAGACATATTCATTGATAAGTTAATTATTTCCTTGTTTGATTTTTGTAATTTGGACATATGAATGTTAGAGGTACAATCCACTAAGGAGGGGGTGAATCAGTGATGATAAACAATCCAAATCAATTATCAAACCTTGTAAATACTTTAAGCATTCAACACAAGCATTCATGAAGCATATGGATTATTCATATCAGTGAACAATGGACATAATGCAAGATCACATACACAACACAAGGTCTACATGGGAAACCCTCTTGGGGGATAAAACCCACTCTTCAAGCCTATAAACACATGGAATACTATCCTATAAGATGATATCAAACAAGAAATTAATTAATTCCTTTTGATCAGGAACCTTCGGTCAAGTCCTTTTGACCTAAAACTATTATCAAGTATTTTAGATCAAATGTATTTTAGTGAAACCCTGTTTCACAAGGATAAACTACCCCTAAGGAAGATAAAGTCCTTTATACCCTCCTTGGGATGAACACTTCCATGTTAGAGATTATATCTTTAACATCTAATGATGGACCTCTTGATTATATGACAAATACACAAACTCTCTATCTCAAATAGGCCTCTCATATAGGTAAGTCAAAAACTCTTTCCTTATTTACTCAAACTGTCCTCATCTGCACACTCAAACATCTTCACATATCCACAAACTACATGATTATTATTTTTATATTAGTAACATGACTTAAAGGTCATACACATAATTAACCAACTATTTTTCTCATAAACTCCTCCAATGTGCACACTACCTATCCTTCACTCCACAAAGTACACACAAGCCTCTCTTTAATATCTCCCAAATCACTCTCTTCAAAGTCTAGAACTCAACACATTTGGTTTCTATTATATGTAGAGAAATCATGAATTAATGAAGATCACAATATAATCCTTGTCATCCATAATACATGTCTTCACCCTTAAGGCATATCACATGGGTAACACTTAAGCACAATCCCCTTTCAAAATAGGCCTAAGTCACTTTTAGGTCTTATGGAGACCCATTCAGATCTTTGACACTTATCCAATCATAATAAGAACATAAGACCACTTATAAAAATATAATTCCACTCCTAATGTCCCTAGGACATCCTCAAAATAACTCAAACATCTTAGCTTACCTCTGCATATGCTCAAACAACTCAAATAGAGACCTTATATGTAGGAATGAATATACAATCAACTTCTTAAGCATTGTTCATACTTAATATAGATTTATCACTCCTCCAAAATACTCATAGATAATCCCTATGGAGTTTACAATACTTCCCAATATCTAGTTCACCATGAAACATCAAAACAACAACTATATGAGCTCGAATATCCTTCTCAGATAACTTGTAGAACATATACAAAAACATAGTCAAGTTTGGAGCTAAATATCTAACTATACATACTTTTAGATCTTTTAATCCATATTTATAGATGTACCTTAGAGTCCTCTACCACTTTTATTTTTACTTTAATATAAAATTCATCTTCTATCAAAAGATATGGTCTAAAAAATAGACACTAGTCTTTCATTTACAATTTCAAATATTCAAATACAAATGGTCACATTTAACCTTATGACACTAAGCTTGAATTTCATGAACTCTTAGCTTAGGATCAATCTCACACCATTGGTCTTGATCAATCTTTAACACATAGGTGCCAATGCTCAAATGTTAAAATTTTGTTACTTTGACCTCATCTCATACCATCATAAAAAGTTAACTCAATGTGATCCATCAATCTCTGTGGATTAACAAATTCATTAGTGATCAACGTTCACTATTCAATCAATTTTATGAACACCCACTTTTTATTAGATCCTTATCCTTTACCTTTTCTTAGTTGTTAAACTTTATGCACCTATCCTCATCTCATTTCCTCTTGACTCCTTGGAGCAAACATGCACCATCAATCTTGATCGAGCTTTAACACATTCAAAAATGACTATGGGAAACCTAACAATATGCATGAGTAGCCATTTTTGTACCTCTATAACTTCTTTTGCACTTCAATATAGGATTTCTAATTTGGACCAAATGATATCTTTCTAAAGGATTATCTAACCATGTGACCCACTATTCCTAGAAATATTTCATGTGCGAGATAAAATTCCATAAACATTCCTTCTCATAAACTTTTGTCATAGATCCAACCATGTCTAAATCTGCCTGAGAGGCCAACTTTGATCATCCATAACTTTTACTGCACTTTACCAAATGATCTTAAAATTAGCACAAATAATCTATAATCAAAACTAAACAAACCCATATGATCAAATTATCTTTACACATTCACATGTGTATTATATATTAACATAAAAATGCTAACTTGGCTCTTTTTACCATACTAAAAAATTGGCTATGGGAAAACATAGTCAATTTACTTGGGAGCCCAACTTTACACATCTATATCTTTGATGTATTACATCACATGATCTAGAAATTAGAAAAAATAAACTAAGTTAAAAACTAAAAAAACCATTATGATTACCTTATCCTAAAACCTCCACACATGTGAAAACTAACCTCATCAAAATTCTTACTCAACTCTTTCTAGCAAATTGCAAATTTGGCTATGGAAAAATAGTGAAATCTATCTTAGAATCCAAATTTTCACCCTAATATCTTTAACCACACCTTGATGCATGAATTTAGATCTAGAATATAAAAACTAGGGATTACTATGATCATAACAATATGACCAACTCCCCTTTACTCCTTCCCACATGGCAATGGTGATGTCATCAAACTGTCAACGCATATTTTTTGCCACTGGACCCAAAGTGTCTAGATGAAAACTATGATCAGATAGATAAATTCTACTTGTGTACACAAGCTCTCAAATCATGAATAACATTTAATAGGACCCCTTTCACATGTTCAAAACTTCATACTCATCCCCGATCCTCTCAAACTATGTTAATACTAAATATTAGCCAACCATACATAAATCACACTATAACAAGCATATTATAGTGTGATGAAAACTATTATCAACTAGATAAATTACTCTTGTGAGAACAAGATATCAAAGAATGAATCACATCTTATAGGATCCCTTGCACATGTTTAAAAATCCATACTCATCCCTGATCCTCTCAAACTATGTTAATACTAAATATTAGCCAACCATACATAAATCACACTATAACAAGCATATTTAAATGAAAACTATGATCAACTAGATAAATTCCACTTGTCCACACAAAATCTCAAAGCATGAATCACATCTTATAGGACCCCTTTCACATGTTAAAAACTTCATACTCATCCCTAATCCTCTCAAACTATATTAATACTAAAGACTAGCCAACCATACATAAATCACACTATAAAAGGCATATTTCACACTTTGTCATACAAGAACAAGCACATTTCACGCTGTCATTATCACTTATACTATTAAGGCACTTCATCTAATCATCCAAGAGACTCCATGACACCACCATGAAATTATCATGGCAACTCTCTAATAATATCCCCCTTTGTCATTGATGTCAACACCCACCAATATAGCAATATATAGTTCACTTTCTCTATCTTCAAAGCACTCCCATAAATAGGAATTTTCTCCCCAACATGAACTTTCTCCCCTTTTCACACAATGAAAAATTGGTCACAATATGATCTTGAGTACCTAAAAAGACTATAAAATAAGAAAGGACCATCTTATAAATATCATACAAAATCCCCCTTACCTTGAGCCAACCTCTTCTTATCTTGACAAATTCATGTTCCTCCATGCCAACACTCTACTTCACAAGCACAACAACTAATCAAGATAGAACACAAAAAATACTTGAATCTGATGTAACTTACTAAAATAAATCTAAGAGGGAATTGCTCTAATATTTTTGAGCAATTATACCACTTGAGCATCTTCAGATCTCCATACACCATGAAGAACCACCACACAGGCTTAACATCCTTCTCTCTTAAAACACTTCCATGACCATCAACAGAGCATCAAACCCCTCAAAAATTAGGAAACATGTTATAATCCAATGCTATATCTCACCTTGAATACATTCATGATTTTATCTTTTGGAGAAACTGAACAAAACACTCTTCTTCTCACTAGGCTAGTCTAGTCCTCTTATAGCCCTACCTAGAACTTGCAGAGTCCATAATTTTTAGTATACATAACTTCAAAACCTAAAACTTCATATCTATATCACTCTCATATTACCCTTCAAGCACACCAATTTTTAATAATTATATCATCATCTGCAACATACTTCCTTTACAAACCAACTATCCAATTAGGCCTCCAACTTGACAAAAACTTGAATAATATAAGAACCACAAACCTTCATTTCTCTGTGAATATTGATTTTATCATGCATTTATCCCATTAAACATATAAATAAGCCTCATACTTAAGCCATAAGGAAAACCACTTTTCTAGGAAATCCCAAAACCCTAGAATTTCAAAATAAATAAAGTCAACATAGAACCTTACAGTCAATGTATGCCTCTAAGACTTCTTTTACACCTGGAGACAACTATTACATACTTTTGGACCAAGATTTGAGCATCCACACCATTGGTAACCTTGACTTCCTATAACCCATTTTAGGACCTATAAGTTCTTAAGCACAAATTGAGAAACCCAAGAGCTTAAATAAATATTCAAATTGACTTCAACATTCCTTCAGATCAAAAAACCACCTAGAGAATGCTAGAGTAAGGTCAATAGACCTTTATATGTAAAAATATTACCTTGTCAAAACACAAATCCTCCTTTTCCATATAGGAACCTTCAATCTAACCATGTAGACTATTCTAATTATAAAATACCATAATAATACTTGCTTATCCACTTGAAAAGAGTCTCTTAAGAATCATAGATAGAGACACCCTATATACCTAAATTCTCTAAAACAAATACAAATCCTCATATTCCTCTTCCTCCTTTATTAGATGATACTTATAGTTCTTCTTCTTCTTCTTTATATTTAGATAAATAAATTTCTCAACTACTACAACATTCACCTTTTCTTCTATAATTGGATTATCAATACAAGGAGACAACATATATTCATAGCATACCTCTTCATATAAAGAATCTTCTTTGTATCTTAGATTCCCATCACTAGGCCCTTGTTCAAAAATAACATGATGTTCACTTAGATCCACACATACCTTAGAACTAGCTTCAACTAGCACCTTGGTCTTCTCCTTGAGCTTAGTCTCTTCATTCTCAACATGAGCAGACAATGAGACCTCTTGGGACTCTTCTACTTCAAAATCATTCTCCACCATAGCAAATAGATTACTTAGACCTAAAATCTCATCAAAATTCGTTCTTAACACCTTTGGTTTCTAAGTATTAAATTGTCTTCTATCTTGCACTTTAGGAGCCTAATAAAACCTATTATATCTTGTAGGCTTTTACTTACATAATCTAGCAATATGACCTCTTTATTCACAATTGAAGCAAATCATAATTTTTGAAAAAATCTCTTTATATTTTTATATATTTGGATAATATTTTTTAATGTGTCCTAGTTCATAACAACTATAGCACTCAATATCTCTTGAAGGAAACTCAGCTTGTCTTGCCTTAAATAGACAATGTTTTTAAAAGTGTCCAATATCATGATATTTAAGGCACTCCACCTTTCTTATATCTTTTTACTGATGAACCCCATCATATTTCCATACAAATTCATTCTTAGAATGTCTCATATATTCTCTAGCTCTATGCACAAACTAATTACAAGTAAAGCAGTAACCATTGAAATTTACATACCTCATGGCATTTGGTTATCTGATCTGATTTGTTTTTATTCTACTATCAACTTGATTCCTTGTCTAATTATTTATCTTCAAATGTTGATCCACCTTGTTCACATTAGTCTTCATCTTGTCTTGAGTTGCAGTCTATGGTTCTTCTTTGTATCCAAGACCAGTCTTATGACTTTCATACTTTTTAATCATTTAAAATGTTATCTAGATCACTTTATCTCTTTTCAAATATCACAAATGAGATTAATATAATAAATACCTTCTTTAACTCAGATTTCAATGACTCATTTTCAATAACATATCTTACACATTCATCTTCTTTAGCTTTTAGGATAGTAGGCAGGACTTCTAATTGACAACTAAGATGTTTGACCATATCTTCATGCTCCTTTGCATCTTCATCCATTCTTGCCTCACACACACTAAATTTCTCCTCAATTTTTTTGAGATTATATTTCATCTTCTTATTTATTTTCTTCTTAATATTTAGTTCTTCATGAGCATTAGCTAATGTAATCTCATAGTCCACCTCATCTTCATCATCATCATCTAAATCACTCTAAGTAGACATCTTTTGATGTGAGTAAATTCCTTCCTTAGCCATGAATGGAGATTCATCTTTAGTAAAACCATCATCTTCATGATCATATTCTGAGTCACCATCTTCACTCTCATTTGATTAGTTGCAATCTTATTTGGTGTAGAGACTCTTCTTGTCATTGAATTACTTCTTCTTGTTATCAAACCTTTTGAATCCCTTCTTGTGTTTATCACACTTGAAATATCTCTTGTCATCATTATGATCTTTATCATGCTCTTCATAAACATCCTTATTATACTTATGATGGCACTTATTATTAAAATGTCCCATCTCACCATAATTGAAGCATTTGAATGGTAGCTTACCTTTATACTTACCTAAACCTGTTCTCAATTTCCTTGAAATCAAAGCAATTAGTTCATCCTCATCTATATCAAGAATGTTATTCTCCTTGATTTTCTTAGCTTGATACCTCTTCTTTGTCTTCATTTTAGTCTTGAAAATTTCTTCCTTCTTTAGATGTATATCATCATTCTTCCTCATCTCATAAACAGTAAGGGTGTCATGTAATTGATCCATATTTAATTGAGTAAGATCATAACTCAATTATATAGTAGATACTTTCAGATAAAACTTGGGGGATAGATATGTTAATACCTTTTAAACAATATTAGTCTCTTCAATATTATCTCCAAGACCTTTGATGATGTTCACAACCTCACCAACTTTCTACAAAAATGATTCCACAATATCTTCTTCATTCATCTTGAGACTTGCAAATTGCCTTCTGTGAGTATGTAACTTATCAAGATTAGCCTTTGAATCTCCTTCAAAAATAGTCTTCAATTTATCCCATATTTATTTGGTAGATGTGCAATGAATTAATTTGGTGAACTTAGTTTCTATAAGACCACAAGTGATGGCATTCATTGCCTTGCATTTGTTCTCAAACAACTTCTTGTCTACAACACTAGATGGAGGAATAGTAAAAATAACATAACCATCTAAAAAATATTTCCATACATCAAAACCTAGGGAAATAATGTATGTGCTCATCTTATCACTCAAAAAAACATAATTATATACATTAAACATCAGTGCTTTCCTAATAGAGAAACCACCTTGCATATTCTGAATAGCCATTATACCTTGGATCACCTTCAAGCTATCAAGATTTTACCAAAGGACCTTGCTTTGATAATAATTTTTAGAGGGAAAATACACTAAGAGGGGGTTTAATCAATGATGTAAAATAATCCAAACCAATTACCAAACCTTTGAAAATAGTTTAAGCATTAAACACAAGCATTCATGAAGCATACATATTATTCATCGTATTGAACAATGAACATAATGCAAGATCACATACACAACATAAGGTTTACATGGAAAACCCTCTTGGGGAATAAAAACCACTCTTCAATCCTACAAACACATGGACTACTATCCTATAAGATGATAAAAAAATAAGAGATTAATCAAGTCTTTCTGATTAGGAACCTTTAGTCAAGTCCTTTTGACCTACAACCTTGATCAAATCTTTTAGATCAAAGATCTATTAGTGAAACCGTATTTCACAAGGAGCAACTAACCCTAAAAAAGATCAAGTCCTTTAGACCCTCCTTGATATGAACAATTCCACCTTGGAGCTAATGTCTTCAACACCTAATGATGGACCTCTTTATTATCTGACAACTACACAAACTCTTTATCTCAAATATGCCTCTCACATAGGCAAGTCATAAAAATCTTTCCTTCTTCACTTAAACTATCCTCATTTTCACACTTGAACCTCTTCACATATCCAAAAACTACAAGAGCACTATCTTGATATTAGTAACATGACCTACAAGTCATACACATATTCAACCAACTATTCTACTCATAAACTCCACCAATAGGCACCCTACCTATCCTTCACTTCACAAATCACACACAAGCCTCTCTTTAATCTCTCCCAAATCACTCTCTTCAAAGTTTATAATTGAACACATTTGGTTCTAATATATATAGAAATCATGAATTAATTAAGATCACAATATAATCCTTATCAACTATAATACATGCCTTCACCCTTAAAGCATCTCACATGGGTCACACTTAAGCACAATCTCCTTTCAAAAAAGGCCTCGGTCACTTTTAGGTCCTATGAAAACCCATTCATCTCTTTGACACTTCTTAAATCATAATAAAAACATAAGACCACTTACAAACATATAGGTCCACTCCTAATTTCCCCTAGGACATCCTCAAATAACACATACATATTATCTTACCTCTGCATATACTTAAATAACTCAAATATAGACCTTATACACATAAACACCATTTAAAAAACATATATTCAACTTATTAAACATTGTTTATACTTAATATAGATTGATCACTCCACAAAAATACTCATAGCACATCCCCATAGAGTCTATAATACTCTCCAATAGCCAATTCACCATAAAACATTGAAATAGCAGCTATATGAGCTTGAATATCCTTCTTTGATAACTTATAGAACATATATGAAGACATAATCAATTTTAGAGCTCAATATCTATGCGCGTACATACATTCAAATCTTATAATCTATATTTCTAGATGTGCCTTGGATTCTTCTACCACTATTATTTTTACTATAATAGTAAATTCATCTTATATCAAAAGTTATGGTCTAGAAACTAGACACTAATCTTTTCTTTAGAATTTCAAATATTCAAATACAAATAGTCACAGTTAACCTTAGGACACTAATCTCAATTTTCATGAACTATCAGCTCAAGATCAATCTCATATTATTGATCTTGATCAATCTTTAATTCATAGGTGCCAATGCTTAGATGTTAAGCTTATGTTACTTTGACATCATCTTGTGCCATCTAAAAAATTTGACTAAATTCACTCTGTCAATCTCTATGGATCAACAAGGTCATTAGTGATCAACACTCACCATTCAATTCAACTGTATTAACTCCTACTCACCATTAGATCTTTATCTTATACCTTTAATCAATCACTAGACATAATGCACATGGCTTAATCTCACTACCTCATGATTCCTTGGAGAAAATGTGCACCATCGATCTTGATCAAGATTTAACATATTCAAAAATGACTAAGTATGGGAACCCTATCAATATGCATGAGTAGCTATTTTTTTGCCTCTATAACTTCTTTTGCACTTTAATGCAAGATCTTAAATTCAGACCAAATGATATCTTTCGAAAGGAGAATCCAACCATGTGACCCACTATTTTTAGAACTCTTACACATGTGAGATATAATTCCATTAACATGATTTCTCATAAAGTTTTAACACAAATCCAACCATGTCTAAATTTTCTTGAAAGGCCAACTTTTATCATCCATAAATTTTGTTACACTTGAGTGCATGATCTCAAACTTAACACAAATCATCTCTACTCAAAACTAAACAAACCCATATGATAAAATTATATTGGCACCTTCACATGTGCAAGATATAGCACCATAAAAATTCTCACTTGGAATTTTTTACCACACTGTAAAATTGGCTATGGGAAAACACAGTCAATCCACCTAGGAGCCCAACTTTACACATTTATATCTTTTAATGTACTACATCACATGATCTAAAAATTAGCAAAAATAAACTAGGTCAAAAATTAAACAAACCCATATGATTAATTTGCATTGAAACCTCCATGCATATGAACTCTAACCTCATCAACATACTTACTTAGCTCTTTCTAACTAACTACAAATTTGGCCAAATATGGAAAAATAGTGAAAGCTATCATAGAAGATAACTTTACACCCTCATATATTTTACCATGCTTCAATGCATGACTTGAGATTTGGTGCATAACAAATAGGGACTAATATGATCATAAACATATTACCAACTCCCCTTTTTTCCTACCCATGTGGTAATGGTGACATCATCAAATTTCCAACTCAAATTTTATACCACTAGACCTAAAGTGTCTAGATGAAAACTATGATCAACTAGATGAATGCCACGTGTACACAAAAGCTCTCAAAGCATGAATCATATCTTATAGGACCCCTTTCATATGTTAAAAACTCCATACTCATCCCTAATCATCTCAAGCTATGTCAATATTGAAGATCAGCCAACCATTGATAAAGCATACTAGAATAAGCGTATTGCACACTTTATCATACAAGAACAAACACATTGCACAATTTGTCATTGTCAATTAGAATATCAAGTCACTTCATCCACTAACTAGGGAACCTCCATGACACCACCATGACATCATCATGATAACTCTCTAACAAAGAAACCTTTTTGATAATGTTAATAAAGAAGTGTGACAAAAATTGATCAATAAGGGGTTTGAATGCATTTATTGATTGGGTTGGTAAATAATAAAATCACCTCAAAGCATAATATTTTAAGATCCTTGGAAATAATTTTGTCAAATGTTTATCATTGGTTTCATAATGAACGGATGATGCATAAAAATTTTGAATATGTTGTTTAGGATCACTTTTTCCATCATAAAATGTGAACTTAGGTAAAACAAAACTAGTTGGAAAGGGGTTCAAAGATATCTTTGGTGAAAGAGTATTATGAAACTCCTCTTATAAATCAATAACATAAGGTGATTTTATGGAATTTTGTTTGATAGTTGTATCCTTAGTTTTAAAAAGTTTTATAGTTTGAATAAAATATTTCACCTCTTGGTCTTTTAGGTTGGATATATATGAACTCACCAAAGGAGGTGTACCCATAGATTGGGTAGATATAGGCATTGAAACCAATAATTGGGTTGAAGCATTTAGGTTTCCCATGGAAGATTTGGAAATAGTAGTTTTAGTTAACAAATTTTGAAATAGATATCATGTGCCCCCATTAGAAATATGAAGTGGTAATGTGCTTAAGGGGAGTGTTTTTGGTATATGGGTATGACCCATAGATCTAATAACATGATCAATAGATGAACTTGTATGTTCAAATATGTTTTTTATTTCTTAAATTTCCAATATGATTCTTAAGATTACATCAAGGTCTTCAATTTTTTGACAAATATGCTTATAAAACAATGTAATTGCTTGCACTCACTCATGATCTATTTTCTCATATTTATCTATTTAATCAGACTCATGGTCTTCATTATCATAATCTTCTTCTATGATAAACTTATCAGTATGATTTTAATTTTCAATATATGTATCATCATGGACCATAGGATTAGGTCCATCATTAGTTTGAGACATCTTAGGTGGTAGGAGAATAATCTTAATGTGTTCAATAGTCACACCTCTTAATCTAGGGATACACCTATGTTACATGAAAAATAATATAAGTAAGAAATTAAACAATACATCAATCTAAAACCTTACTTGACTAAAAACCCTAATAATTAAAAAGATTTGCATTTATATAGATCAGGCTCACCAAATGTTTAACCCTAAACTATAGATTAGGGAATCTAGGGTTAAAGAGGTTAGAGATAGCCTAGGGCACAAGGATGGTAGAATATCTCCAAAATAAGCCAATTAATTGAAAATTTTAGATAAACATATACTAAACTTATTGTGCTAATATATGCTAAAAATAAGAAGTACAACTATGTTATCTATTTCAATGATAATGAGACTAAGATACTTAGTTCTAATGCTAATGCATATTTGGATCTAAAACATCAAGAAAGTAAAATGGATCTAAAATTTAGATTAATTTCTAATTATGGATATTATACCTCTATAGTTGTGTACACTTTTATCAACATGGGATAGTTAATTCAACATTTTTATCTGAATTGGATGTAGGTATCCACTATATAATACTTACTAAAATTAGATATTACCACCTAGATGCTTTTGGGTTCTATGTTACGTTCACTCTAGCGTACTTAGATATTGATAAGAAATTGGGAGTCCATAGATTTTGAATCACAAGTCCATAGTTTTGGTAATATCATGCCCTAGCCAGATGGGAGAAACCAGCCATTTTATGAAGCCACATAGTTCGTGATCCATCTGCCACATCCCAGAATATGATAAGTTTGGGAGAACGAGAGAATAGACATGCCAAGTCAAAGCTCAAAATTTGGGTTCTGATAATTGTTTCAAGTCATAGTTTTAGTGGTGTCACACTATAGATCTCTTTGAGAGCTTTTCGACACATATTTTGGAACATAAATTCGAGTTTGGGAGCTCCTATTATGGCCATTTGAAGATTGGTCAAAAAATGTCTCTTGCAACATGTGGCATGTGTTTAGAGGTTGTTTCGACATTTGGAACTATTGGAGGTCGACACGTGGAACTATTGAAATATGCCAAGTGGGCCAATATCCATTTGACACGTGGAAAAATAATTTGGTGCAAAAATTTTGGTTTGGTGTTTTTATTTCACATGTTATTTGAGAAATTTTCAAACCTGCCACGCCACCTTGCCATGTTCTATCATGCCACCCAAGGAAATATTCAATGGTGGCTTTATGCTTAGTGCCTAAGTATCCTCCAAAAGGGGACATCATCACATTTTGAGGAGGTTCCAAGCTATTTAAAGCATGAAATCTATTGTTCCCAATAAATCTGGGATAATGAATAACTCAAAGGTGCCAAAAAAGGAGGGAAGACATTTCAAACTTCATGCTAAGCACCTAAAAAGGTGGGTAGTAGTTTTGAACCCCTGACCTACCACCCAAAATGGATAGGCCTTGACCACTTCAGCTATGGAGGTCTAATTATTATAAAAGGGATGAAAATCTACTTGAATAGACACCAGAAGCCGACTGTGTATTGAGGATTATAGCCCTGCTTACAGTATTTGGTCATTTTAGAGCTCTTAGAGGCTGAATCAGAGCTCAAAGTAAACTAAAAAGTTGTTTATAATTCTGATACGCTCTATAAAATATATTCATTTGTCAATTTTGGAGAATTTTTGATGCCATTTTAAGCTTTATAAGTTTCCAATTTTGATTTTGGAAAAGCCTCTGCATGTGATTTAGGAAGGTGAAGGATGTGTTGAGTCAGCCAAGGTCTTTCAAAGGTCTGAAACACTATTTTTGTAGATATATATGATATTTTTTTATTTTTAAGTATTATTTTGGCTTGAAAATTTAGCAACAATTAATTGATCGGTTCAATAAGAACCTAGGGACATAGGAATTCTGAACCCCGTAAACAATTTCTGTGTTTTGATCTTTGAATTCAGTTTTGCATTTCATTTTTTAGTTAATTTTCAAATTATAATTTAGATTTTAATCAAGAATGCAAAATTTAATCATTTGATCATTTACGGGAAATTGAGTAAATTGGGAACTTAGAAAAATCTGATAGTTTCAAAGGATGAATGATGTGAACTTTCAATTCACCTGTATTTCAGTTTTGAAGCATAATTCTTGGATCAGATTTTCATCAATTTTTAATCATTCCAAAATCTTATAAGTTTAGAAATTCATAATCCATAATTTTAAAATTTTGGTAAGAGTTTATCAGTGGATTTTATGGATTAGATATGGATCATGGATTGTCACTATTTATCAAGTATAAAAAATCTATTCATCTTCATATTGATTATGGTAAAAAATGGGTTAGTTGGAACATGATGTCAAATTACCCAAAAGACCCATCTATCAATGATTTCTACCTACATATCCAATACTCTTAAGAGGGCCTTAGACTTATGCAGTTTTCCCCTATGCATTTGATTGTGTATAATGTAATGTCTAATAAACAAGTACATATAATGAACTAGATTTTAACTTGGCAAATGTGGCTCATGGGATGATCTTTTAGTACTTCATACCTATATATGTGTTGTCCCTATGACTAATATGTAAATAGGATAAAATTATGAATCTTTTCTCACTTGAGTTCTTGATTGAATGTCTTTCATAAATTACATTGTGAGTTTTTTGGTTTGTGCTAGGTGAATAATGAATGAGGGTTGATCTTTTATATATACCAATCCCTTTGTAGAATATCTCACATTAAATAATTGAGCATTACCATATGTATACATTTCATTTTCAAATTAGATGACTTTAAGGCACTAGACACTTATATTGGGATAAGACACTTATGTCAAAATAGGCATCTGACTAGGACATAAGTGTCCAAAGAGTTGGAAAATAGGCATAAGTCTATAACTTTTAAAAATAGATTATACATAGATTTATAACATTATAAGCATGATATAGGTTTAAGTCATCATAATAACATTGGTCAAATTAAGAGATAGGAAAATAGGCACAAATAGATAGTGTATGTGAGTCTTTCAATAGTAATAAGGGTCTATAAGTTGAAGGTACATTCATCATATGTATTTGGAAAGTGTACAAGACTGAGGTGATATATAATTGAAAAAAATCATATATGTTTTCTTACATCATGTTTTAAAAAAAACTAATTATGAGTTTTACTCATTGGATTATTTTACGTGTATCATTTTGAATGTTTTATTTAAGTTCATTCTACCTGCCTTACATGGGATGACATCATTATTGAGGAATATCCTTTTTTTATTGTCTTTTTTATTTTCTTACATTGGATATTTTTCTTCTATTTATAATTTTTTACATGGTTTCTCATAAGATTTAGTGTTTTTTACATTAATTTTCATCATCTTGGGTTTTTTTAAGTTTTGACCATGCATTTTCTCACATTTTGTATAAAATAATAAATTTTACATCACATTATATCACATCTTCAAAATTTCCAAATATTAATCTTTTAGTTATTTAATATGAGACTCTATTTTCACCCTATATTTATTTCCATATGTACTTTTTGATAACCAAAAGAAGCCTTAGAATCTTTGTGAAATAGATAAATTTTAGGTGTTAATAGAAAATTCTTGCAAAAAGTTGGATTTTTATCTTATTTTTAAGTTTTTCCTCTCATTATTCTCAATGTGTTCCATCATATACGACATATGCAACATCATCTAAAATCAACAAGGTAAGTGAAGGTACATGTTTTCATTTTATTTACATTCAATTATTTTAGTATTTATTTTCAATTATGTTATTTAGTTTTTCTATGATTCTTTCCCAAATCTCCATCCTACATTACACTATTATGACATGCGATGAGATTTAGGTGGGGCATATGTATACATATAATAATTTTTACTTTATCATTTACTGATGCTTTGTCTTCCAATGACTTGTTGACACATAAATCTCCCTAAAATCATGCCTTAAAAGGTGCACCAAGAATTAGGTGGGAAAGGCTCATGGTGTTTTGTGAGAGATTTTTCTATTCTATCTTAATTACACCATTACTACTATCAATTTGAATCCCTCTTAGTGTCTATCCGTCTATCCCTTCTATCTACTTCATATATAGATTAGTTAGCTTCCCTATATCCAAATGTATTAGCCTAGTTGATACCATTTTTTTGTGCCTTTATCCTTCCAAATGTATTAGTCAACCTAGTATAGTTTTGAATCTTTCCAAGTGCACCAACCAACCCAATATAACTCTTTATGTCCTTCCAATTGTCTAAGTTAGGTTGATACTATTAGCTTAGAGTATAGGGTTGGTTTTGGGTATTGAAATAATATATATTGGGATCATATTCTATTCCTATCATATCATATGCCATTTATTAACTTTCATTTCATTCACATAGTTTCTCTAAAAACCATTTTGTAGATTTATCATCCTAGAAATAGGAGTTACTAACTAAGGATATATAGTTATTAAGCCAACCATTTAAAGTCTTTAACCTAAAACATTCTCTTTAAAATATCTGTTAGGGTGTGGAGCTAAAAGCTTCAACTATTTGCAGACACGAAGAAGAGAGGTTGCTTAAGAACCAAAATAACCGGCATCCACAGTATGACCGACGTCGGTCAGATGTAGTGCAGAAGGCAACCGGCGACGGTAGCTAGTTGGCCAATGTCGGAAGAACCAGGCAAGCAGGGACCGGTGTCGGTCACCTGTGTGTTCCAAAACTATTGTTGATGAACAGTCAGTTAAGTGAAGTGAGTGTTTGCATGTCAAATGACTAATTATAGTCACGAGCTGCATGTCTAATTATTGTAGTTAGATTTCTATTTTTGTAACCATGGGATTCTATTTAAAGACCTATGAGGCATGTATTGTAATTATCAAGAAGGTAAGTAAAAGCACTGAAGCAAGCAAGGTTAAGGAGATCTACAGGTGTAAGGTCAAGGAGATCAGCTGAAGCATTCAAGGAGGGATAATAACTCAGGCTATAGAGTTGTTGTGTTGAGCAAGAGAGAGAGGGAAGAAGGTCTTGAGGTGTGGCAAGCCTTTGAGGTGGAGGAAGAAGTGGCATCTTCCTTATTATAGTTTCTTCTAGTAATATCTAATACAAGAGTGTGTATTGTCTCTCAAATTATTTATTGTCTCAAGTTTCTAGTTACTTAATCATTTTGGTATAATTCCGTGTTTAATTGCTTATAAGAAAGTAATCAATTATGCTTCCATTGGATAAGGGGTCACCTAACAGTTGGTATCAGAGCTATGATTTGCAAGAAGTAGGTTATTTTTTGATTATAGGTCATTCACAGGGTTTTTTGATTGAGTGGGAGTTCAGCAATGGCAGAAGAAAGTAAGCTACGAATGGAGAAGTTTAACAGCAAGAATTATCAACATTGGAGGATGCAGATTGAGGATTATCTGTATCAAAAGGATCTATACTTACCATTGGTTGGGGTTGCATGCAAGCCCACAGATATGAAGGATGAAAAATGGAGTGTTCTTGATCAGAAGGCTCTCGATTCCATAAGGTTGAGCCTTGCATCATCTGTGATTTCCAGCTTATCACAGTGCAAGACAATGAAAGAGTTGATAAAGTCCTTGGTGAATTTATACGAAAAGCCCTCGGCTTCTAATAAGGTATATCTTATGAAGCAGCTATTTACTTTGCAAATGTAGGAAGGTGGATCGGTACATACTCATCTCAGTGATTTCCATGGTTTGGTGAACCAATTAGCTTCAGTCAATATTGTTTTTGATGATGAGGTAAAGGCTCTCTTGATTTTATGCTCTTTGCCTGAAAGTTGGGATAGTTTGGTTATGGCAGTAAGTAATTCTGCATCTGCTTCTAAAATTTTAAAAGTTGATGATGTTGTGAGTGTGATCTTGAATCAGGAAATATGCAGGAGAAGCATAGGTGAATCATCAGGTAATGCTCTAAGTGCAAAAAGCAAGGGAAGGCAAAGGGAGAAGGTTGAGCAAGGGAAATCAAGGTCGGGAAGGAGATCTGAATCCAAAGGTGTTACCTGCTAGTTTTGTGGAAAGAAAGGACATACAAAGAAGGAGTGTTGGTTGAGAGATAAAGAGAATCAACATACAGGTATTGAAGAAGCAAAGGATGTAAATATTGTGGTACAGGATGCTCTCATACTTTCTTTGGATAGTCAGGTAGGATCATGAATTTTATATTCTGGTTCATCTTTTCATGCATCCCCAAACAGAGATTTGTTCCATGAGTATGAACAGGAAGACTTTGGAGTGCTTTATTTAGGGGATGGTACGCCTTGTCAGATAGTTGGAAAAGGGAAAGTGTAGCCGAGATTGCAGATTGACAACACATGGGTGTTGAAGGAGGTCATGCATGTTCCAATTTTGAAGTAGAGTTTAATTTTTGTAGGAAGGTTGGGTGACGAGGGATACACAATAACCCTCACAGCAGACTCTTGGAAGGTTACCAAGGGTGCACTTATTCTAGCAAGAGGTAAGAAAGTAGATACTCTTTATCTGTCTACTTGTATTGTTGATTCTACTTCTGGTTTATCTACTTTAGCTGTAGATTCGAAGATGTGGCTTAATAGGCTTGGTCACATGAATAAGAAGGGAATGGACATTCTTGATTCAAAAGGTATGTGTTCAGATTTAGAAAGCATAGATAGAGTTCATTGTAGAAAAAGGAATTTTGATGCTTTTGATAGGAACAAAGAAGCCTTGGTGTTTATGGAGGAGATGAAGGACAGAGATCAGTCACAGGGGCTAAATAAATCTGATCAGGGCAGCATGGATAGAGGTTTGATCCAAGATGAGCTCGTAGATGAAAAATTCATTACTTACAAAAAAACACAGGTACCGATGCCGGTGCTCCCATGGCACCAATGTCAGCTAGACAAAAACTGACATCAGTCATGTGTAGATCAGCAGGGCCAGTAGGTTGGGCAGTAGAAGTCTGATGTCAGTCATCAGGACCGATGTCGGCAGGAGGGACACCGGTGTCAGCTAGGGAAACGACGTCGGTAGTTAGGGTCAATGCAGGGAACTGACATCGGTCGGGAGCAGATTGGGAGATGGCCGAGATCAGTCACTAGAATGGATGATGGGTGGATAGTTAGCTATCAAGGAGTCTCAAACACCCATATGGAGGTCAGAAATGGTAAGTGAACCTCATATTCATTGTTCACCTTCTTTATATTGCTTACTGATAGTCAAGAACTAAGAAGATGGAAGAAACAATGCAGGTAGAATCCAAAAATAGTGGGAGCTTGGCATGGATGAGGAGTGTGAGTCCTTAGAGAAGAACCAAACAGGTATTTGTTGGTAGAGTTGTCAGCTGGAAGAAAGCATTGGATAGAGGGATGGATTCCCATATTAGAGAAGAGAGTGGATGGACACGTGAGATAGAAGGCTATGGTATATGGTCTTGATTAGGCTGCAGACAATGGAGGTTTGACCATTGTATTTTATCTTTACCAAGTTGGATAATATTAGCTACATTATCCTGTTACTGTATTGTGTTACTTGTTGCAGGGTTTCATATACAGGGAGTTTTCTGAGCTAAGGGTAGAGTTGGTTTAGAAGTATGTCATGAAGAATTTGGGAGTAGAAAAATTCTTTTGGCATAAGTGACAGGTATAGCATCATAGGTTTGTGTGGTGGTTGGTCTTCAAGAGTGACTTTGAAGAGGGATACTGAGCCAAAGGATCAAAATAGATGGTGTACAAGTACAGGTATAGTAGCAGTTGTTTATCTCCAAGTGGGAGATTGTTAGGGTGTGGAGCTAAAAGCTTCAACTATTTGCATACATGAAGAAGAGAGGTTGTTGAAGAACCAAAAGAACTAGCGTCGGCAGTATGATCGACGTCAGTCAGATGCAGTGCAGAAGGCAACTAGTGATGGCAGCTAGTCGGCCGACGTCGACAGAACCAGGCAAGCAGGGACTGGCATCGGTTGCTTGTGTGTTCCAAAACTGTTGTTGATGAATAGTCAATTAAGTGAAGTGAGTGTTTGCATGTCAAATGACTAATTATAGTCATGAGCTGTGTGTCTAATTATTGTAGTTAGATTTCTATTTTTGTAACCATGGGATTCTATTTTTGTAACCATGGGATTCTATTTAAAGACCTATGAGGCATGTATTGTAATTATCAAGAAGGCAAGTAAAAGCATTGAAGCAAGCAAGGTCAAGGAGATCTACAAGTGTAAGGTCAAGGAGATCAGCTAAAACATTCAAGGAGGGATAATAACTCAGGCTATAGAGTTGTTGTGTTGAGCAAGAGAGAGAGGGAAGAAGGTCTTCAGGTGTGGCAAGCCTTTGAGGTTGAGGAAGAAGTGGCATCTTCCTTATTGTGTTTTCTTCTAGTAATATCTAATACAAGAGTGTGTATTGTCTCTCAAATTCTTTGTTGTCTCAAGTTTCTAGTTACTTAATCATTCTGGTATAATTCTGTGTTTAATTGCTTATAAGAAAGTAATCAATTGTGCTTCCGTTGGATAAGGGATCACCTAACAATATCCATTTGAGCCAAGGGGTACATTAAAGAATATATGGGTCCACCCCAAGGTAAGCATTTATTTCCTTATTGTATTTCATTTATTTATTTAGTATATTATATATTACTTGTTTCTTTATTGATGAATGTATGTGTATCATTGTTTATAATTTCTCTATAATCAATAAGCTAGTTTATCTATATGATTGATTATACTTTCAATAAATCACATTTGGTTTTATATACCCCCATTTGGTTGACCATTTCATCTTACACATTTATAATAATTCTATCCCATATTTTAGTTTATACTTTGTACAACCATTTACCTTTGTTAAGGTCTAGTGAGACATACATATTTGTGTTATAGGATTAGGATTTAGAATCCTTTCCACTTTAAATTTACATTCTACGGTTTAAATTAATTTTCTCTTTACCTAATCATACAAGTTTCATAGGCTTTATTTGATTGACCTTATTTGAGTCCTAGTATATTGAGAGAAAGAGGATAGTTGTAGGTCATCCTAATTATTACTATATGTTTTAATGATATATTTATCTATACATGAAACATATATGCCTAAAATACATATGTTACATACATGCCTTGATTAACATATACATTACTATGATTACATCCTCTCCACATGTTCACATGATTATACATGATGTTATATTTATACACAACATGATACGATTAAATTTTATTTTGAGATGAGTAACTTATATAACATTTCCTTAATCTAAAAATGGGTGAATTACATTAGGACTTTTATAGAGACATAAGCCTCCATGAACAAAAAAAAATATTTTGAAATTAGAGTATAGATTTTTGATATTCAAAATGGATTTGATATCAAATGGTTTAGTCACATGACAAATATTCTACACATTAGTATAAAATATGGGGTCATGTGCCATACATATGAACTTATTTTACATAGTCTTGTTTAAATATTCATACACACTTGGGTGCATATGAATCGGCAGATGTACATAATTTACAAAAATATGAATTATATGTTTTCACATATACATATATTTGACATAAAAATTCTCAAATTCCACATATAGTGCATAGAATTATATCAATTGGTACAAATTAAGGGAGCATGATACTAATTGAAATATATATACACACTTTTAAGTTCATGAGGTATGATTCTTTTTCATGTACATACATACTATTATATTTTAAAGTTGGAATAGTTAAAAATGGGCACGATATTGATTTATGCACATTAACACATTTTTTAATAAGCACTACTACAATTATTTATTTTCAAAGAAATTTTCAATCCATACATATTGATCAAAATTTATTATATGAATCCATTCAAAACTAATTATTTGTGTTTTTACTAGTAATATAATTTGAGGTTTTATGATGCTCAACAACTATGACATTACTTCTAGACAACCCATCATGTGGCTCACATTATTTATCAAATATGAGAAGTTATTTGGGTTAGTACATCACATCTCCCCACATTAATGAGGGTTGGGTTATGTTTAATTCTCAACCTTTTTATCACCCTTAATTTCTCCAATGTTCAACAAGAGGAATAAATCTCCAAGTGTTTCATTGGAATTCACCTTTTTCTAATGCTTAAATAAGGAATCATAATCTCCAACAAGTTACAAGGGAAACATGATTTTATCCAACACACAAGTTTACTCCTTCTTTACTCTTTAATTGTAAAATTTCAAGTTCATATTTAAAATTTAAATTTATGGACATTGACTACCATATGTGGTTTTTAGGTTTTTCTTTTGAGTGACCTACATAATTGAAACTTCCTACCAAATACAATTGTTTTGTACACACTCAAGTATACCTTTTCCTTTTATTATATAAATTACATTACTAGAATAAAATGGGAGAATTTTTAGATAATAAAATATATTATTAAATACTTGACAATGACAAGCTTGAATCACATTTACCATGCATGACTTATGTACACAAATATGGTCCTAACCCACCATTGTCTCATACCTACATGTTACCTTATGAGTTTGATCCTTTTGTTCTATTTTTAAAAGTTTATAATAACCTAAATATTTATTTCAACCATGCATAATATCCTACACAAACATGTATTGATGCTTATTTTAATCCTCATGTGCATATGTCACTACTATTAGACTAGGTTTGTATCACCAGTCGATATTGATATATGCCTAGTGATACTAACCTCTCCTAGAAAAGGATACTTTTTAAAATCAAATCATTTCTTAGGGTCATAAAATATACCTAGTTTGTAGGTGGTGTGATAAATTACCTAGTTTCACTCACATATATAAAAATCAAAACCTCACCTAATAGGGGACTTGGCTTTTATCCAGTACACATCCACACACTATTGTATATTGATAAAAAAATCCTATTCCTCCCAATTCACAAATTAATCACTAGTAACAAAAAAAATCTAATTATAAATCATATAAAATCCAATTAAAATAAATCTTTATCAAGTATCAATTCAAAATCATTAGTTGCATACATATAGTAAAGGAGCATAATTTCATAATCACAATAGGTGGGAGAACTACATGTGTCTTGACTTCAATCATTTAAGTATTGGATACATAGGAAATAATAAATAATCAATGGGGGTGATTAGGCTGATCTCATACCATTACATATTCTTGGTTTTTTAAGTTTTTATCCCTCACAAACACATCTAAAGTTTTTATGTGAAAGAGGTTGATTTGTATAGTTACACAAATCATCAATGTTCAACATCACAAATAGAGAGATTTCATAGATATGGAAGCTAACCATATGGTCACGGACCCTATTTTATTCACAAGTCACTATCAAACACTATAGGTTATTATAAATATTCAATACTAACCCAAGGCTAATAAAACTGACCTTATGAAGATAAAAACATAATTTTGGTTCTAAATGAATCATGAACCTAATTAAATATATTTTCCACTACCAAAACATAGTCACAATTATAAAGTCAATAAAAAAAAGTATTTATCCCTTTTTTGTACTTACTATATTTAGGACATACCACTTTTCAAAATCATTTTAATATTAGAGTATCTTATTACTCATGTTTGCTAGGTTTGTCCTATGTGGGGGTTTGTCCCACATTGACTAGTTTGGATTTCATATTATTTTGCCTTGCCTAATTAAGCAAGTGATCTTCATTGTAATATACATGTTTCTTTATGATTTGTAATACATTTTCATATCATTTTTGTATAATAATTATTTTACTTACAATTTTTTTTCTCCTTTTGAGTGTATGTTGAAGTATTAATGGCTGTGGTAATGAGCCATTGGAGAGATCTTGGTTGAAGCATTTTGGTAAATCTTTCATGGCATCTGAGCCTCCTTCAAAGAGCCATTACCCAACCTTTATGTATTAATTACTCAATTGATTAACCCAAAATTTTGTTGTTATCCTCTATACATGAACCATATTATTCATAGGTGTTATTTATTTGTTAAAGCATTGTTGAGATTTTTTTGGCTCAGTTTGTATTTAACATTGGCCAAATCAAGTTGTATGGTTTTTTATTTAGTATGGTTTAAGATTTGAGTTAATGTTTTTCCTTCTAGATAGTGGATCTTATTTTTTGGTAGTGGCCTTCTCCTCTCCCATTATTAGCAACACAACTTTTTATCTCGTACCCCTCCAATCCTTGATGATTTGATGAGACTCTATGCATTTTCTATTACATCAATTAGGTATGGAGAAATAAGATTTGGTGTTGTTTTAGGATTGATTTTTCACCAATCATCCACTATTTATGTTTTCCTCTCTATGCCTTGGGAGGTCTAATAGTTTATTTTGCTTATTGGGTGGGATAATCAAATTCCTACCATGTGGTTAAGTACAAAGTTTTTTAGTAGTGTGGTTGTGCATATGAATGCAAGATCAAGTAACTTGATGCCATAATTTTAAAAGAGTGGGATAAATGCAAGAGAAAAATTGTCTTAGACAATTTCCTACAGTAAATTAGTGGATTTTGATATTTATTTATGGATTTGTGTTTAACCCCTATGGTTTTACCATAGCCTGCTCATCGTTTAACCTCCCTCCATTGTCAAGAACAACCACCATTGGGCCTACTACTTTCCTAACAAGTCATTGGTTTTTCCTACTCATCCCTGAAAATAGAAATATGATGGGATGATAGTGTAGTCAACATTTTCTATGACAACACTCCTAGTTACATGGTTTATGGGCTCCTTCTAATCACCACATAACCAGTTGCTTATGATTTCATCATATCTGAGTGGAAGATGGTTATAAGTTACTATGCCATTCTCCATGGATTATTATCTTTATTTTATTGAGTGAGGACTATTTGGTGGAGCTTGTGTAGATGGTGAATAACCATACAATGTATTATACTCAATGTTGAATGTATAGCCTCCATAAAACAAATATAAGCTTTCTAAGATTTGGGATGAGATTTCAGACCTCTACTTGCACTTGTGTTGTGTTCATGGAATGTATAATGTTGGTAGCATAGATTTGATGATGTGACTTATTCCTTTTTTGGTGTTTTTTTCTTTTGCTTAAATAGCCCAAGATCTAGAGGCAACATCCCTTTTTCCTTTTCTCCTTCTTTGTAGATCTATGTTGGCTATTCACAAGATAAATCTAACGAATTCATCTTATCTATAATGTTGGAGGTGTATTGAGCATGGATATAAACTTGCATTACGTATCCTCATTAGCATCATCTGCTTTGAGAATAGATATCTGAGATTGGAGAATCTTATTCTTGAAGAGCATACTTAGGGTTAAGATACCTACCAAGCACAAGACACCTATAATCCACTCAATTTTACTCTTAAACACATCTTTATATTCATTATTTATGTTAAATAGATATATTTTTTCCTTTAAGAAGAAGTGCAATTCACTCGCACATGCATAAAGGTCACTAGATGGATTTGTTTTGACTTCTATTGACTTGACAAGATTCCTAATTCTGTGCCAATTTCAATGGGTGGTTACACACATTATTTGTGTTTAAATTTGTTGAGCATTTAAACCTTTAGGGTAAATTTTTATTAAATATGTCTTATTTATGGGAATGTAATTATTTCATAAATTTTGATTGGTAGCTCAAAATCGAGTACTATTTTTTTGTAAAAGTTAATGTTTTTAAATTTCCTATACATTGGTTCTATTTAAATTATAAAATGAACTATAATATAAAGTGTCACATTTTTTAGGGGTATCTTTACATCAGTTATGTCATCTTGTGATTATGTTTTATGGTGTCATTTTAGTGGTGATGCATTTACTATGTTGTGAGCATTTATTGAGGGAATATTTAGTGTTTTTCACGTACCTTATCTCTTTTTTTGTTAGAGATCAAAGGGTGATGTTTGATCTAGTAGGAGGTTAGATCCCCTCATAGATAACACAAACTTCCTTTTTATTTCTTCTATATTGCATTATCATCATTTGTTGCAATCATGGATTAATTTTTGGCTAAGTCTAATATCCTATTATTGAGAGTGCATTATCACTACCAGGGGGTTTCCTATGATACGAGTCTTACATTGTATTTCATGCACATAATATCTCAGATGCATTTTTGGTTGAGTCTAACATCCTTTTTGCCTATGATTTACACATCGTTTTTTTTTCTACTAATCTTTTTTGGTGTGTTTACATACATTATGGATATTTTTTCCATTTACCACACTCTTTTATCATCCCATGACATGCATTATTACTTCAACACACTGGTAGTTATTTCATGTCTCCTCAAGGCCCCTTAGCACCTCTCCTTATTTTATGGATAAATCCTTATCCCTCCCTTATTTTTGGAGCACCTCTCTTGATGGCTTATTTGATAGGTCAATAGTCTCCTCATTTTGAGCTATTATGGTGAAGTCCAGTTTCTTCCTTGTTTCTATCTAGTGTTTTTTTAGTATGGGTTATATTTTATTCTCACTGATTTATAAAGTGCCATGGGGGGTTTGTTAATTTAGCCTTGTTTACCTTCATGCATTTGCGTGCTCTATTATAAGCACCTTTTAACTTTGTTAGTTTTTTGTCTCTTCCATCACTACCATAGACCATCATCTTCAAGAGACATTTTCTATACTTTTGAAACCTTTTTTTTATTGTTTATAGTATCCCATAACTTAAATGTAGCTATTATGGTGAATCTCAATGTCACTTGTCTTTCTTGATAGTTTGATAGTCTCTATTAGCATGACACAGAGCTATTATGGTGTATATAGTGTTAACTTGTTTGGTGTTTGAGTAGTGGATTTAGACCACTTGTGCAAAGATTTTCTCATCACTCTATCCATTAAGTAGTATGGGGGGTGAGTTGTACATTCTACTTCTTTGGATTTTAGTGTTCCTTGCACATGTAGTACTTTTTTGAACTTTCATCACCACTAATAGTCTTATTGAGTGAAGTTATTCTAGTGAAGCCTAGTTTCAGTTATTTTTGTGATTGAGTAGTGGATTTGGACCACTTGTGTAGACTGAGTTCTTTTATGACTTGCAAGTACTTAGAGTGCAAACTTCTTTAGCATCATCTTTTGGGGGATCTCTCACTCTCTCTTCTTCTTTTCTCTCTTTTGGGGGGACTTTTTCCTATGGATTTTCTCTCTTTTCTCCATTTTTTGAGAGTTATTTGTATTTTACACTTTTGAGTGTTTTATGGATTACTCTTTTGTACATGGATATCTTATTCAATCACTTTGTTTTCTATAACTCATATGAGGATTGTCACTTGAATCCATGGCCTTCTTGGTGATTCTTATAGTGACACTAGTGTGGTATCCCCACTAATGACATTAGTTTGGTAGCCCCACCATCTTTATGCTCACTTCTCACTATCTTATTGGAGTGTGCTTAAGCAATGATTCCCTAGGTTCATCATTCTACCTAGTATTTTATAGCATAATGTTTGTGTTTAGTGATTCTCGTATTTAGCACCATTCCACTTTTGCCTAATAGTTACAGTGACTCAACATCCATGTACTCTAGCATGATGGATTGGTATCTATAGGGGCATATTAATTCACACTACATCCTCTATTATTATCCCCTAGCTTCACTTGAATGGGGAAGGGGCGAGCGGGGGTGGGGGAGTTGAAGGTGGGGGGTGGGGGGTGTTAGAGTATCTTATTACTCATGCTTGCTAGGTTTGTCCTATATGGGGGTTTATCTCACATTGGCTAGTTTATCTTTCATATTATTTTACCTTACCTATTTAAGCAAATTCTATGCATTGTAATGTACATGATTTTTTATGATTTGTAATTCATTTTCATCTCATTGTGTGTATACCCATTATTTTACTTAAAATTGGTTCTCTTTTTGAGTGTCTGTTGAAGCATAAATGGCTATGGTAATTAGCCATTAGAGAGATCTTAGCTGAAGAGTTTTGATAACTCTTTCATGTAATTTATTTTAAATATTTTACATTCATTTGCATGCTTAAATGACATATTTAGTAATATAAATTTACATATTATTTTTTATCCTATTAAGGTTTCTAAAACCAAATTCGGGTAAAAAAAATATTTTTATTTTTATTTTTTTATACATTTACTTGTTTTCTTGGATATTTTTTATTATTAAATCTATGTGCACAAAGACATGGTTTTTTTAAATATATAAGTATTTAAGGACACATTTGGTATAATTTAATATGAGTAATAACAAACATAGTACAAAATATGATAACATTAAAGTGAAAATTATATTAATCTCAATAACCAATAATATGAGATAATCCTAAAATATTGAAATAAATTATGATATTCATGACTTAGTCATATCATTGATATGATATGAATATATTAAATCATATTTATCAATATTATAATCATTATCTCTTGTGCATTGATATTTATTATTAAATTAAAATTTCCTTGGAGGAGCATTAAGATATGTGTCTATATTTTTAAGCATGGTTGTATGTATGTATTTTTTGGTCATTATTTGTTTGATTACCCATTTAATAACATTTTAGGATTAAATTTAACTGAATTGGGGTGTATTGATTGTGTTATGTTTCATTTAATTGTAAAAGTGTCACCTTAATATTTAAATTTTACACATTGATGCTCTTTATAAGTGGCTTATTTTATTTGATGAAGCAATGGAATCCCAATTATAGTATTATATTTTGTTATGGTAGATATTAAATAAAAAAGAGTGAATGTGTTCTTAGGGGAAAATGTAAAAGGTAGTATAATAAATCCCTAGGGTTTGGCTCCATGGAGAGCATATCTAGGAGTACATGAAGATATTTTAGTAAAATCAATTAGATTAAACCCAAGGGTGTAATAAAATTAAATTTTCAATTATTATTTTATGCCTTATTATAATTATTTATTTATTTATTTTATTTTCTTCCATGAAGGAATTAATAACTAGTGGTTTATTTTATGATGAATTTGTCGATGTGTCTTCTTTGGAAACCATAAGTGGTGCATCATGGTGACTAGTTTTATCTATCTTAGGAGATGGAATCTAATAATGTGGTTTTTCAACAAGTATATCAATTTCAATATCACCATTATCAATAGTAATTTATATATTATGATTTAGGTAAAAACATACATCTATTTAATATACCTTAATTTCATGGTAATTACAAAATTCATTTAATTCAATGTTTTTTAGAAAGGGTCTAGTCATGTCACATGTCTTAGGCTAAAAATAAAGTTTTTATGCTCAATTAATTTATTCAATATAATAGTTGGATTATCATGAACCTTAGAATATGCCATGTTTCCATTATATAAAGGATTTATTTTATTTTTATATATATTTATATCATTTACCAACCATTGATTATTCTTCTTATATTAGATTTGTCCATGGGTTGAACTTTTGATGCTCAAAATGATTTTGAATGGAAGAGCATTGTAAATAAGATGTCTCATATGGAAGTAGACATGATTTCAAAAGTTAATATTTTAAGTGTCTGATCTCTACAAAAAATCACATTGATATATTGAAATTCATCAAAATATTGATTGTCCATAATAGGTTTCAATAAATTTTGGTCAAATATGCATAAATTCTTACCTTCTAGTGAGCAATAGATAATGTCATATATGATTTTATTTAATCTAAATAAATAATCATAAATGGATTCATGTTTTTATTTCTTAAGGTGCATTGTTTTTTAAATTTTGATCCTAAGACTTTCATATAAAGTAATTTTTTGTAAAAAAATATCCATAATTTTTAGAAAAGTATGAATAGATTAACTCAACAAATTTTGGAACCATTTTAATGCATAATCCTTCATGATTATTAGAAATAATTTAAGTAATAGAATTTCATCATTATATGACCTATAAGTAAATAATATAACTATTTAAGGTCTATATAACAATCTTGAATTCCATCAAATAAGGAAAACATAGGCATTCTAAAATAGTTTGTAAAATGATTGTGCATAACCTAGCATTTCATGGGCATTACTAATAGAGCATTACGATTAACCATAGCTCAATTATTATTAGAAATCAAATATAACATATGATTTTGCCTTTATAAATCCCATATTACACTCATAATTATGATTATACTATAAATTATTATAAGTGAAATATGAGGATGTTCATTATCAATAGAAGCATTATATACCTTTGTATGTTTACGTAAAGGATTTCAAAAATCTACATATGAATTCTCACAAGTATTAAAAATATTTAAAATCACCAAAGGGGAAGGATAAAAATCACTAGAAGTAAGAAGTGTGTCATTAAAAAAACCCAAGCAATATTTTTAATAGTTACTTCTTTCATCATATGCATAATTTTAACAAACATAGAAATATTTTCCATGACATATGTTATAATGATTTAAAAATAATTATCCATGTATTTTTCATATAATTAATATTATAAATCATAGTAATCATCATAATTATACATATCTTGATCATTATCACTCAAATTATATGTATCACTCGTATTGGCATTTTTATATCCCATATTGCTAATTTGAAATAATAAAAGAATGTTCAACTGATATACATAGGTAAAATAATAATGTAATTAGGGTTTGAAATAAACATATAAATAATAATTGTAAATTATATAAAGGGAACTACAAACAATAATTAAGGGTCAATCCTAATGAAAAGACTCAATAAGTAAAAGGTCTAGGAAACCCTAAAGTAGAATTAGAATCACCAATAAGATAAAACCCTTATATTTAGATTTAATAAAACATGGTTTCACTAATAATATTAAACCCTAGGTTATGTGAAATAAATCATAGGTTCACCCAAAAAAATTGATGAAAATTGGTTCTAAGTCAATGACACTACATTAATCATCAAAAGTGGATGGTACACTTAAATATAAAATAAAAGTAATATAACACCCAAATGTGGAAAATTCCTATAAACAAGTGTAATAAATCAATGTATTTTATTCCTTATCATAAATTTAATATGTATCCAGAGTAGACATAGTACTTGTGATAAGATTTGAATCCTTAGAATGAGGAACCTTAGTTTGGGATAATATTTGATATGTAAGTATGGAAACCATATAACAAATATATTTGAATTATTAAAAATATTTAAAAAGTATCTTATATTTGAGAGGTTCCTAAAGGCTCTTTTTAAAGATTTATTGCATTTAAATATATAATAGTTAATAGAATGAGTAGTGTATATGACATTATAACAAAAAAGAGTAATCATTAATATCCTCTTTGAGACCTCGTTTAATAGATGAAATACTCTCAAATGTGGATCAAGATCCATTATTAATGACAAATTTACCTAAGAAATATTATTTTAATCATTAAAAATAATGTGAAGACCCATAAGGAAAATCATTAAACCATGTTAGGGCATCACCAATAAAAATTATATGAAACAAATTAAGTAATAAAAAACCACAAGCCTCATAATTTAAAATATAAAAAACAATTTTTAAAGGTTCTTATGAGGATATTCATGGCCTTATAATAATTATAAATATGTTATATCCAAGCCATGTAGGAAAGGAATGTCAAACACATATCTTAGATTAGGACTAGAAGGTATAACATTGGAATAAATTCTAACATTTGAAGACTCTAAACGAAGGGATATATCATGACCCTATATTTTAAGATCACATGTAGAATGCATCAATTTATTATATCATGAGTAGGAATAGTAGAAGACTAAATTTATTTTTTAAATTGGATCAATCGATTTTTCATAAAAAAACATGGGAACACTAGAAGAGATAGGAGTAAAAAGTGAAAAACCATCAACAATCACAAATGCATCATTATCAATATGAAGAGAATATTTTAACAAAGTTGTTTCATTAAATATTTGTATTGGTTTAGGAATATAAAGACATTTTATAATGTATTATTTAATTTTATCAATAATATACTTATTGGTCATATTGTCACATCTAATATAAAAATTTGAATCATTTAGAGATTTTTTACTTATATCACATCAAAATTATATTTCAATCATAAACCAGAAAATAATATAATAAATATTACAAACTATAGAATATTAAAAGATAAGCATTAACCAAGAATGTGGTGAAAATCATAACTGAAATAGGTAACACAACAAACCCTAGGAGGAAGAGACCATGAGACCTTTGGTTAAATGATAGCTAGGGTTTGGTTTGAATATATTTGATGATAAAATGTAAATCTAATATAAAATTAAAGATAGGGTATTTTATAATTTAATAAATCATAATCAATTCAAACTTATAAATAGAAACTATAGGGGGATAAACCTTACATTTGCATTTGAATAATAGAGTGGTTCACTAACTTTTTTAACAAAAAAATGAACATTAGGCTATAATGATACTAAATAAATTGTAGAAAATTTAAAAAAAAGTATTATCCAATAAATACAATATAAAATTTATTAATAATAATCCTACGGTGATAAAAATAAGAACAAATACAACAATCAAATGATTAAGATAATTAATATCAATGAAATAATAAATAAAACTATAATTAGACACAATTGCTTGTAAAATTTATCAACTAAAACTATATCTAGGTTATGCAAGGGATTGCATAAGTTTGTGTTAAATATAAGTATTAAATTATTAAGGGACCTTCTATTATTGAATGTGTACTCAACGGACTCGATAGGTCATTGAATCTATACTTCTTGTAATATTTGAATATGTATTTCACCACTTAATCTATATTTTAAACCATTTATAATTTTGGATTTTTATGTGTAAATTCCTTGTCATATGTTATACATATTTTTTTTTACTTATTTATTGAATCATCTAACAATTTTTTTTTAATTGTCTTCTCTTATCTTCTGACCTATATTCCCATAAACACTTGTAATATTAATATAGACATTTCAAGTTTAGGTGAGTTTGGAAACCTTATCAAGGAGTTGTATTTGTGTATCACACATCCTTGGAATTAGAGTAAATGTAATTATTTTATACATGTGAGTGGAATTTTGAGTGGGGACTTTTCCTGCTTTTCCTTAAGTAAAGTGCAACTACATGAACATTTTCCTATCCTTATTTTGGTATAAAATATAATTAAACCATGTATAAAGTCCTTAAATGTATACATATAATAATTTAGAGTATTCTTAGACTTCAATTCTTGATAATTCCTCTTGATGTTTTCTCTTGTCACATAGTGTGTCTTATTGAAATACCTCTAATATTATTTTATATATAGTCATATCATGACTTAATTAAGATCCTATTGACATGAAATATGGCCAAATAAAAGTTAAATCAATTAAATTATCTTGATATAAACATTGAAAGGACATGAAGAATTAAAAATAGACCCAAACAATGTTGGCGACAAATTTTGGTGGTCATCAAATATGTACAAGACATATTTGGAGAGTCATTGAATTTGACCCAATAAGAGAAAATACAACATATGAAGAAATAAAAATAGAAAATGGTTATGTGATGAGAGAGAGAGAATGAAAAAATACATTATACCATAGAGAATAAATAAAGTACATGAAAAAGTTATGATAAGATGCTAAATTAAATAGATAGATTATATGCACAAAATAATATTAACAACATTACACTAATAAACCTTGTATTATAATTAGGTGTCATCATATCGAAAATCACATAAATAAACTAATACCATAACAAATATATAATATTATATTAAAATTAGGTGGTTATATGATGCCCCACTTTGATGTGTATGTGCATGTGTGCATACACATCAAATTAAAAAAAAAAGTTTACTTGAAGGGATTGAATAATAAATTGAGGCTAAAACCTTTAAATGTTTCTACAATTTAATACCAAATATGATAATTGTCTACAATTCAAGAGGAGGATATGGGTTACCTTTAAAAAAATCCTAGATTGTTTGACCTAAAAAATAGGGGAAATAAACCATGTCTCCTTTCTATTTTCATGAATGTCCTAACTACTACTAAGGATCCTATAACAAGCATAAATGCTTTTGTATTGAGCATGTGAATCTTTATTGTGCATAAAAGTAAATGATGATGATGATGATGATGATGATGATGATGATGATGATGATGATGATGATGATGATGATGATGATGATGATGATGATGATGATGATGATATGATGATGATGATGTATATATAAATATTTATAATAAATAAGCTAATGGAATCACTCTATAAAAATAAATATTATGAATTAATACACCTTGTGTTATGTATAGTACCTCATCATCTCTATAGAATCTCTAAAAATGAAAAAAAAGGTCTTATAACTCTCTTGTGTGCACAATGTGATGTATAACTCTATATGTGCACTTATCAGTGATACAATCAAGTAAATTTAGTGTGTCTTATTATCCACTTATGGGGTAATATAGTAATATATAGTGATCACCTTCCACTAAGTGGGTAAAATATTTGTCGCATGACACATTGACCTCCTCCAAGGCTAATAATTTTAGTATCATGTACATGAGTATAGAGTAAATAGATCACATGACTCCATCTGATTTTGTGGGATAAATTTAATATCACTCATCCTAAAATATAAGTTATTACACATACCATGTGTAAACTATATAAATAATAAAATTAAATAATTATTAAAAACAAATTTATTACATTTGTTATCATTATATAAAAATATCATAATTTGAACATATATATGACACAAGAAAGTATGACCACTAGAGTTATAAACCATATAAGTAAAATATCATTATATAAATGTATACATGACTCAAGTAAGTATGACCACTAAGGATAAAAATCATGTAAATAAGATACAATCATGAAATATCATGTATATGAATCAATAGAGTATGGTCATTGGGGGTATAAGTCATCATAAATTTTCTCTATGACTCAAGAGAATCCAACCATTAGGGTTATAAATCATTTTAAAGTGGTTATATGACTCATAAGATTTAAAATGGTATCAAAATAAGTGACACTTATAGGATGCCCTATTGTACTTAAGGTAGAGGTAACAAAGCATGGTGATAACATGTCCCAATTTTAGTTGTGTAATTTTTAAGTATGCATGGGTGTATCAAGCCCTTGGTGAATATTATACAATTGATGAATCACCTTAATGGCATGCCTAAATCATGGAAAAAAATGCTTTTTATGTATCATAAAAAATTACATGACTCTCCATGACTAGGGCATGTGCCATGTAAGTTTTAATATGATATCCAAAGAAGATAAAAGTGGTCTAGAGATATATAAAAAGGATATTCAAGTGAATATCATGTTTTATGAAGTAAAATATGTATTTTCAATGATGTATATATAGGTAAATAACATATTTTCATGGATATAAAAACATGTCATAAATTGGTATGATAACAACCAATCATGCCATAAATTAAAATATTAATTATTAACCATCATGATAAGACAACATACTATATTAACCTTATAAAAAAGTATGATATGTAAACTATAGGTTAATCAATATATATATATATATATATATATATATATATATATATATATATAATTTTTTCCTTGGTTATTTTATATGGTTGAATTGTATGGACTAAGACATGATTTTAAAATGTATAAGTATTCAAGAACACATTTGGTATAATGTATGATTAATAATAACTAGCATAATAAAATGAATTTTAACATTGAATCACAAAGTATGTTAATTACACTAACCAATAATATGAGATGTCCTAAAATATATTAATAAATGATGGTATTCATGACTTATTCATATCATTGATATGAGGTGAATATATAAAATATTCATTATCAAAATTTTAATCAATATATCTAGTGCATTGATATATATTATTTAATTCATGTTTCGTTAGAGGTAAATCAAGAGATGTGTCTATATTTTCAAGGATGGTTATATGTATGTCTTTGTTATTCATTATTTATTTAATTTCCCATTTAATATCATGTTTGGATTTAAATTTAGCTACCTTTGGATGTATTTATTTTTGTACATCTCATTGAATTGTAATAGTTTCACATTGATATTTAAATTTTACACATTGATGCTCATTAGAAGGAGTTTATTTTATCTAATGTATCCATATAATTCTAAGTATATAGTTATATTTAGTTATGGCATGTACTATATAAAAAATACTAGAGATATAGTCCTAGGGCAAACTATAATAGGTATTAAAATAAATACCAAGTGTTTGGATCCAAGGAGAGCATATCTAGGATTAAATAAAAGATATCTTAATTAAATAAATTAAATGATACCCAAGCGTAGAAATAAAATTAAATTTAAATTTATTATATTTTTCCTTATTATAAATAATTAATATGTATCTTTTATTACCTTCCATAAAGGAATTAATTACTAATGGTTCCTTATGGGAAAACTATTGATACAACTTCTTTGGAAATCATAAGTGGTGCATCATGATGACTAGGATTATCTATCTTACGATATGTATCCTAAGAAAGTGGTTTTTCAATATGTATATCAAATCCAATATCACCACTATCAATAATATCTTATATCATATGCATTGGGTAAAATCATGTATCTATTCAATATACCTTTATTCTATGGTAGTTACTATGAGATAGGAATCTGAGAGGGGAGTTAGTAAAGTGTTAGTATGATAAAAACACACTAATAAATTTAACACCTCAATATTAGACACTCAAGGAGAAAGAGAAAAATGAAAGTAATTAAAAATGGAAGATAAAAAAAGTATTATTTACCTTCATTGAGAGAAAGAGTTACATGTTGGCCATGGATGAATGTGCTCGATCATGTGCTCAAAGAGTCTTTGACAATGGTGCTCCTTGTCACATTGGTAATTTTGGGATTGGATTTGGAAATATGTATAAATTTGTCAATATTTTTTGCATTATAACATTACAATAATTCTTTTATCTCTCAACAATTAAACATTATAATGTTACACAAAAAAATATCTTTTTGGAAGGACCTAGGCACTTCTATTAATAGCCTTTCCATGTAACTCTAACCCAAGTGAAGTTAGGCTAGATTTAAATATAAATATGTTTATTTTAACCCTAGTTGAGTTAAGCAGGGGATAAGTAATTAATATTTGGGATAGAGATCCCATTTATTAAGCATGGCTCTCCATTTCTAAATTTAAGGCTTTAATGGAGATATTTTCAATTCCTTAACTTTGAGGATGATGACATCATCATGACCTCAATTTTATTGGAATTTTATTTTTTTTAAATTAATTTTCACTAATTTCACATGAAAATTTCACTTAAGCATTTAATTTTATTTTCTTAGTTAATTCATTCTTCTTAGCATTTTTTGCATTTTAGGAATTGTTTGTGTCTTATTTAATGAGTCCAAAGGCCAATACATTATTTTTTTAGGTTGTAACTTGATTTGAGATGAATATATGAGAATTTAATATTATATATAGGATAATACCCCAAATATAGATGCCTTAACATGATTTTGAGTACTAATTTCTAATGTGCAGATGAAATTAGTACATTCAATGATTCATAGGCTTAATTTGCACTATTTAGCAGAAATCAATCTAAACTCTAGTTGGAACATAGTTTTGACCAAAATAGGGTGTCTATAGCATTCCCCTACATGGGAAGGTGCTACAAGATATAATCATAGTAACATGTTTTGAAATAATGGAAAAGTTGTTAATACATTAGCTAATGCTCCATAGGGAAATGGATGAGCCCTGTATACCCCTTTGATGGAGTGGGTGACAAAATAGAGTAGTTGAATATTCCCTATAAAATAAGGAAATGATGCATTCTATGGGAAATGGGGGTGGAAATGCTAATTTTTACAAAGTCAATTATAATGAGTGGCATGGTGAGGCTAACTAGTATGGTAGATGAGTGAAAATAATGGTTTGCCCAAAGGTGGTTATAATCATTGACATAGTGAGGTACCCCAGTAGGGTAGAAGAGTGAAGATAATGATTTTACCAAAGGTGGTTATAATCATTATCATAATCAAAATTCCATAGTAGGGAAGATGTAAATGAGATACAATTCATCTTTTCCCCAGTAGGGGGGATATGCTAAGGAAAGTCTACATAATTCATCATAGTATGGAAAATCAGGAAAAGGGAGCTTACATAATGAATCTGTACTCATAGAGTAATAATAATTTTTTGCCAAGTATAGGAATAAATTTGGGATACCTATTAGTATGGAGATGTACATCCTAACTAGCAGGGATTATTACTCATTTGTGATTTAATTACTCTACATTTGTGTAGTGCTTAGGTAGGTCTGGGATCTGCTAAGTGTGAATAAGGAGAAATATTGACTACTACATTGTCTAATATATCTTTTAGACTAATTTTTGATGTAGCTTGTGATATTATGTATCATGGTTATAGAAAAATATAATAGCAATGTGTATCCAAAGCATGGGAAACTCATTTCAAAGGGAAGTACAAATCATTTAGGCATGAGATATGAATAATTAAATCCCAAGTGAATATAATGTAATAAAATAAGTGTATGAATGTACACTAATTAACAAATTAATTATAATATATGGATAATCAAGACTCAAGTGTAAATAAAGTGTAAGATTCCTACAATAATTAAGAAATAAAAATCAAATAAAAATGAATAAATAAATGGACAAAATAAAAAACTAATAAATAATTATAAACAAACAACAAAACATCGGTAAACAAAAATAAAAAAACAAGGCCATGAATAAATAAAACAAAATAAATAAATAGTACAAATTAAAAAATATCAATAAGAAAACTATTCAAAATAGATAAAGGCAATATACAAACAATGGTTAATCACAATGTTAGTAACAAACAAAATATAAATTGTTTGTGCATGTGTAATAGAGGTGTTATTCTTGGTGACAGGGTGACCCCTAAGATAGAAAAAAATGATGTAGATAAAAAAACACAATAAAAAAAGACTAAAAATGTTTCCCCTGGTCTATAGGGAACAATGACATAAAAAAACAAAATGGGGAGAAATAGAAGAAAAGATAGGGGTAGTTGAGATGACTCTAAATGCACTAGGAAAGTGGACACTGTCTACATAGTTCCATTAACACAAGATCCAATGTTAACTTTGGGAAAAATTTAGTTCTCCTAGGAAATGGGATAAAATAAAATTGAAGATAAGAAAACATGATTGACTTTGTATAAGAAAATAGAAATGATCTCACAAAATGGTAAGTTCATAATAAAATAGAGGGATGATGTTCACAATCATGAAAGCATCGACACAAAAAAATCATGAAAATTTAAGAGTATGGTTTAGGATAAAACAAAACTAAATATAATAGACAATTTCTCACACATGAACTTGGTTCATAATGGTTACTATGTTTAAGGTTGATAATGAGAATAATCTCATAAAATTATGAGACAATAAAAATTTTATGACTCATAAAACGGTGAAATCACAAGTAATGGTTGCTTATAAAATGTTGAGAGAATTTTTGGAGACAAATCTAGAATAAGGAATGATCCAAGAGAATGGTGAATAAGAGAATCACCTAAACTGGTTGAGATGACTCTGAATGCACTAGGCAATTGGACATTACCAATATATTTCCATAGATACAAGATCCAATGTGAACTTCATTCCAAATTTAGTTATAAAAAAGGGATGAAATATTATCATAAAATGTAAGAGTAAAATGGAAATGGTCATGAAAAATATATGAGAATACTTCAGTTATACCTGTCGACTAAGACATGCACATCTTGAGTAGTGATGATATAATCTGAGTGGCTCATTGGTAAAAGATTTCACATTTTAAGGTATTGTGAGGCATAAAAAATCAATAGATAAATAATAAAAATAAAATGGGTTCACTCAAAAAATGGTGAGATCATGGGAAAAGGGGTTATTGATTTAACCTCAACATGAATCAAGCATTACTTATATAGTCCCATAGGACCTTAAGTCATTGTAGTTCTACCTTACAATAGAAGATCCTGAATAGGTAATAACAAGTTCATGAATAGTCAAATGGAAAAGTATAGAACAATGATGTGTACATGTGATGCAGAGGGAGACTGAAAAAACAACTTTGAACAAACTTTCTTTCTTTAGGCTTATAGTTACTAGTCCTCTCAAAACACCTTTTTGGATGGTTTGACAATTTCATAGGATTTCAAAGATAACTAATTATGGTTTAAATTACCCTTTATCCTCTTTGTATAACATACAAAGTTATAAACTCAAAATCTTAATGTAATTCCATTATTTATCAGACCTTTCTCTTAATTAGTTATATCCTAATAACCATCCTAAGACACTTTTTTAGATGGCTTGACCAGTATACAAGGTTTAAAAATAAATAAATAATATTTTTATATATCCATTTTCCTTTTTTTACTCTCTACCAAGTTTTTGGAACTAACTCTCAAAATCAATGCACTAACTCAACTTATCTCTCTCCTAATTAAGTCTTTATTAGGTCCCCTAGGCCTCAAACTAAGTTTTAGCTCTTTAAGGGCTTTAAACATGTCAATATTTCAATTGAATATTAAATTTACCTTTGGGACACAAAACGCAACTCCCATGACAAATTTGAGAGTCTAAAATAACATCTATGTACCAAAACCAATAAATGGTCCTAACCCTTCACTAGGTCTTCTTGTATAGGCCAAGAGAGGCAAAAAAAAAGGATTACAAAGCAATTAAAAGTTTAAAGTACTCAATATGAGTGGATAAGGTTTGTACATCATTAATATCAACTCAGGGATTGAAATAGATGATATTCAATAGCATAAAGATGTAAAAACGTACAATTCTTACCTCAACAATAATCAACTATAAGGTGTGAGTTAATAAATTTGAGTAATGGATTTTGATTATGTAATTTATATCAAAAATAACCAAAATATTAATTTACCTCATAATTTAGAGACATTAGACTATAATACATGTAAAATAGACATCAAAACCAACATTATAAATCTAAATCTAAATTCTCTAAACAATATCAAGACAACAAAAAGACTATATGATATGAATAATGGATTACTTACAAATAGACTCAAAATTTCAGCATGATATTAGCTTTATCAAAAGACTTTGATAACATGGATTCATGGATTTAGTGGATTTATTGGACTATGGAGATTTATGAATTTTTTGATTGATTTTATCATTTTTTAGAATGGAGGGAGTCATGGATTTAAATAGGAAAGGGAGGGAGATTTTCCAATGCATTAAAAATTCATTAGAAATTTATACAAAAGAAAAATCTAGAGAGAAAAAGGAATTCTAAGTAATTTAAAATTCCTTATAATTTTCTAGAGATATAAATCTCTAGATAAGGATGGTGGGGGGAGTTCTAGATTACATTAGGGTATATAATGATGATTAGGGGAAGATTAAAATAGATTAAAATAAGTGTTAGACGAGTAATAGGGGTAGGCTTGTAGTAAAGCCTAGGAGTAGGTAGGTAGGTGGGTTGTGAAATTAAAATTTACAATATAATAGATAAGTGGGATTAGGATATAAGTGGGAATAATTATAATAATTAATGAAAAAAATGGGAAGGGGTAAGGTTAGTAGGTGAATATGAAATTAGTGGGGAATTAGGCTAATGACTAGGAAAGGGTTAGTAGAAATAAATTAGACTGAATTAGACTAGATCACATGATATATATAATTAATAGATGAAATTAGTTTTGACTAATAATAATATTAGTGATAAGAAATGAGGAGAGCAAATTCAAGTGCATACATTTTTCCCCTATTTGAAAGGGAATTGTGAGTGGATGAAGTGGAAGGAGTAATGGTATTTTAAAGAATAAAGACACTCGTGGATGAATCTTAGTAAATGAAATTAGTGAATATGATGCCCCCTTAAGGGGACATGTATAGAAGAATGAGATGGATGGCCACTTGAAAAGAATAAATGAGGGGTGGGATGGATGAATTGAAAAGAGGATGGGATATAATATTTGGGACTAATGATGAAGAAGATGAAATTGACATGAGTAGTGATTTACATATTGATGATGCCCATGGTAAATGCATATGCACATAGAAAGGAAATGAGTGTGTCATGGTTTTCAACACTTCCCAAGGGGGAGTCAATTGTAACATGATTATGATAAGATAAAAGGCCTCAAGATTTAGACATATCCCATGTAAGGACACATGCCAGGGAGAGTTGCAAACCAAGATGATTGATAGAGAAGGCTACAAGCTATCGATATATCCCACTAAGGACACAATTTGGGATAGCATCAGGAAAAAAATAAGTTAATGATTTCATAATATTAATAAATAGGTGTATCTCAAAGCTAAATTAAAAGGATAAGATGATTTATATGAGAGAGAATAAATGATATGATAAAGTGACCAAAATATTAAGGAGAATAATTGGACTATAATGCATCAAATCAATGAGCCATAATTTGATTAATAACACTGATGACCCTATAAAAGATGCATGAAAGGGTACAAGAGATGACAATAAAGTTATGGCTATGGTGATTCCCTAATCGAAGGAGGAAACCATAACTTTTAAATGATGAATTGACCAATCAGTGATAATGGATGACTGGTAAAAGAAAATATGGATGTTGTGACTTATCAATCCCAATTGATAGGTATGAGCAATTGACAAAATTATTAAGGAGATGGTTACAAGGATGGTGATTGATCAATAGACTAATTGATTAATGATTGATATTATATATCAATGATTTGATTGATGAAAGACTTGAGGATGATGAGGGATGAGAGGATGTGATGATTAATGGTGAGGAAATAAGAGAGAGTGGTTGAGTTGTAATTAGGCACATTATGTGACTAAGTGTTTCCTATATAGTCTAAAACTACCTCAAGCCAATGTAGTTTATACTAGATTAGAGGAAGATGATGATGGATTATAATATTAGGATGATGGTGATGATTATTAGACATGTTAATTTTTTGATTGATGATGGGACTCAGATGTTAGACATGAGGATAGAAGACTATGAGAAATGATGGAAGATGAGATGTTAGATTTTATGATATGTGGCTGGGTTAGATTATTAAACCTATATAATAAAATTAATGATGGTATAAATATTATTATATGATTAGGAACGTGATAGAGGATAGGATAAATTATGAATGTGATCTATTTTTAAGCCATCATTGATATAATAAATATCATCATAGTTTAAGCAATCTGATGTAAATATAGCACTAGGTAGTATTACTCATGATATAAGTATGACCAAGAGGACATTGTGCCAAAGTTCATAATTATGAAAGGGGTAAATATAAAACTCTACATCATCAAGGGAAACTAAAAGCATCATTATATATTTTGGTATCATCATAGAATCCTCATTCATTTCCCAATCGACAAAAAGATTTATACTACAAGAAAGAATGAAATAAGATAAAAATTATATATATATATATAAACAAACATTTGTAGATAAGAAAATATAGACAAAAATATAAAAAAAACACATAAATCTTAAAAATATCTACACAGAGATGTGTCTTGTCTATTATCCTAATGTGAATTGATGAGATGATTGATTAGGTGATGGGATAGACTAATTTAGTCATGATTATTATGATGTTACATTGGATTAAGGATAGGAACTTGGATAAGATATGGATTTGGATTAGACTATAGACTAAAATTAGGCTAAAGACAAGATGACTAGGATGTTGCAACAAGGCAAGACAATAAGATGATAAGATGGCATGATGATGAGGATATTTAGTACATATGAAAAAATAATGTAGGATAAGATGATTAGATTTTTTTGTTGTATTTTTTTAGATTGTAGGGTTTTTAGAATATTTTATTTTTGAGGTCTTTTGAGAATATGTACACTATAAAAGTAGGTTTACTATCAAAGGGAATACCAAACCTAATAACTTGGATGAGGATGGATGGAATGTTGGATGGGATGACAAAAGTATGAGGGTGAAATTGAAAAGGCGATAAGGGTTAAGGAAGAATCGACTAGGGAATACCAATGACCACATCATGAAGGAACCAACTTTCTAGTTTCATGAGTGTCCATTGGAGGATATACTAAGATGATTCAAGAACATTACCCAAGACATCATCTACTCCCTTACAAAGGTCAAGACTAGAATAATGGATGGACATAACCAGATATAATATATGATGGTAGATGATGGGTAGGATTAATGGACTGGGGGATAGTATGGACAAGGATGATGTGGATGGAATTGACAAGGGATGGATTTTGCCCATAAGCATTGAGGTATAATGCAAATAATAGACTATTCTACCATAATTTTGAAAATTGGTTGTCCTCATGTTAATTTTCCAAGGCACCAGAAGACTAGATTTCACCATTGGATAGATGATTTTTTTTTTACTTTTTTTGACTTTAACATCTCAATTTATTAGATATGGGTGCAAGATGCAGGAATGCTAACACTTTCATATTTTTTATTCAACATCTATTCTATAAATATGTGATACTAGGATCATGTTGTTAATGTTTGTTGTATTTATGTCCTTATGACCTTAATTGACCCTTGATTGAGACCCCTCTAGACATTTAGACTAGGTGTCTTCATCACCCCTACAAGAGACAATGATGATTGGGTTTATGAGGTGTAGAATGGACGGATTTAGGGTTTAGATTCTATGGTGATGTATAGTACTTTAATTTTTGATAGGATCATGGTAGGGAGGTATAATGGGTGATTAGGAAGTGGGATTAGCAGTCACACACATTGTTAGAGAAGTTAGACATTAAATATTTGATTGGTGCTAGATGACAAAAGCATGTAAGATATCCAAGACTTATTGACTTTGTAATTTATTTTTGATTTGATAATTTTAAATATTATAGGCCATATTGATACTATTTTTGATGTTTTTTTATCTTCATATTTTATTATACCTTGACTTCCACTTAATGCCTAGCATTTGGCTTCACTGGAGGATATTGATCTTTGACTGATAGATGATGACTATTTTGACTTGATGGTCCCTAAGTGCCTCAAAAAGAGTTTCACTAGGAGAAGACATTTTTATTAAGATGATGATTTGACTTTATCAATTATGACTTGTTGGATCAAAGGTGAGTTGATCATCTTGTATGACTTTTTGAATATGATATTGGACTTTGGTATTTTTGGCACATGTTATATTGATCGAGGAAGGGTCCAATAATGTATGTTCCTATTTTTCCTTATGGAGGGAGGTGATTAAATGATCATTGATAAGAAGAAATGGATCTATGATGGATAAAGGTGGGGAAAATGGTAGGATTATATCAATGAGTGGTGATGGGGTAGCATAGTCCTCATAGGGGTTCTTAGGAGACTCAATTTTGACATCAGAGAAATATCCTCAAGATTTGAAAAATGATCATGAAGAATAGTTGTAGTACATGCATCTAAGGTAGGATCAGATCTACTCTAACAATCTTTATAAGATAAATATTTTAATAATTTTATTATGACTTCATCATCCTGATTGGGATCGATGGCTATTATTTTTGATTGGTTGACATCTATTACAGGTATTCTCAAATAGGTAGATGTCATAATGAACTATAATATCTATGAAGGATGATGTTTCTGACAAATAATTTAATTTAGATACTAGTATTGAACATGATCTTTATGTAGATAATACTTGTGTTATTAATAATAGTAACTCTAATGAGGGTGTAGGTGATGTCAATGAAGCAATGCTACTAATATATGATTCTTTAGCTATAAGCAACCTCTCCAAATGGGGTCTTTGATGTGATGATTGGGAGGAAATGGTTTTGACAAAGATAGGTACATAGAATAAGGAATCATGAGAGAAAGGAGGACTAGGTTTATGGGAAATGGACCTAATATCAATGTAATATTTGTCAAATATAGGTGGACCATAGAATATGGACTAGGTGTCTTGACACTAGCTTCAAAAGGGAAGGGCTTGGTCATGATCTAGAATGGAATCTTGACATTTATTTTCTTTTTCACCCTTGGATGTAAACCCATCTAATTCATTATCAATTTTTATGTCACAAAAATTGATGGGGTGATCTGAAAATTGGGTTTATCTTGTAGATAAATCAAATAGTTTTTTTAAAAATGGATACCGAAACTCTCAATCCACTAAAATGTATAGAATTGGAATGTGGAATTATAGGAATGAATGAAAGTACTAAAAAACTCTTTAAATTTATTCCCACTTTTAAACTACTGATTAGTGTCACTTTATAAATTCTCATATTTAATTCTAGTATTCTATTAATTAATTTAAAACTAAATTAAGCTGAAACCCAAAAATAACTGAAAGGAAGATCAACACCAATCTGAGAATTGAGTCCACCCATTTGGGTTACGTCTCTAGGTTCATAATCATGAACCAATCCATTTAAATATGATGTAAATATTAATATTTTACAAAACTTACATCATAAAATGGAATGTGATAAATACTATAAATAATGCTAAAATCTGACTACATGAAGACTTGATCCATTCAGTATTGTCTTCTATTGTCAACTACATATATAACTATTCTTTGTACATTTGGAATGATTCCACATTAAGAGTATATGAACAACTCTTAAAATGAGCATATTGACATTTGAAGAGTGTCTTTGTTGTTTATATACTTGTAATTTCCTCAAACCAAATGTCAAATTCATTTTAGAGGATTATTTTCCAATAGAGCTAGAAAACCAAAAATATAGGAAGAATACTAAGCATGATAAACTTATTGTGAAGTGCCTCCTACTACTGATAGCTCTAATTTTGCCTATTATCTATCATCTCTATGAATTTGGATTTTAAGTCTATAAATATACAAATATGCGTTCATGGCCTAAAAGCCTTACAAAAGAATGCATTAATCTCACAAGTTCAGCCATTTATGCAAATAAAACCCTCTTTGCCATAGGCTAATGGACTTTATTAAATGAATTTTCTCCCTTTTCTAATTTTGGGACTAAGTGGTCTCAATCCATAGTCATTCATACATTTATTCCTTACCTATTACCATATAGTAAAATAAAATGATTTAACACCAAACTCGGATATGTCTATTACAAATACTCGATAATATGTATAATTCACCCTTGACTCATCATTCACCAAGACTCAATGGTCTACAATAATAAGCAAATAACCTTATTTTGACACATAAGACTATGTGGTTTTTAAGATACAACCACACATACATCTTTCATTTTTGAAGGCTCATCAAATAAAAGTTAGTGAATATCACCTTTGGCTCAGGTCTATCAAAAGCATTCATAGTCATGTCCATAAAATAAATAGTCTCACCTCTACTTCCCCATCTTAGTTCAATGGTATGACATAATTTTTTTCCTTTGTTACCCATCTCAAATCTATATCAAAATTCCCAGCACAATAGGATAATACTACCACCATCTTAGCTTAGGTTTACAATTCTATGTCATGCATTCATAGCTCATGATTGTATCTTCAGAAGATGTATTTCATCCTAAATATATAATATTTAATTATACATCCACATGCCTATCTCTCTTTTATGGCCAAAGGGCATACTAAATAGAATAAAAACATCGTCATAGTATAGGCTCAATCTCTTATCTTTACATCCATACACCATGTGAAATAAATGCCTCATCTCATCACATTCAGGACTAAGTAATCATATATGCCATGTCCATCAGACTACATAGCTCAATTTAATGTCATGCTCATTCATTTCACTTTCATTAATTATGTCTTCCTTCATGCAAATAAAACTTGCCTAGTATAACATCACCCAACCTATAGTCAAACACCCTTTGTAAAATGGTTTGAATCCTTAGATCTTAGAATGGATTTTTTTTTGGGGGATTAAATCCCATATTCACTATGATAAATGGTCATAAAGCCTTTAAATAGGCTTTGTTAAGATTATTTAAAACATGGCTTTAGCCACTTCTCATTTACTATTTTTGAGTGTTGCATGGCATGTTGAACTAGCACTCGACTCGATCTAGAGCTCATAATAATTCAAACTTATCATACAATGATTTGGTACACCCATGTGGACAAGAACATGATATGGTAGAATAGATATCTTAGGGATAGGTTAAGTATGACTTGGAACAATAATTCAAGTTGGTTGATTGAGTTAGCATGCATTCAGTTGGAATAAGTGTCTTGGTCTTGGGTCGCATCAAGTTGAATATTGACTTGCATAATTTAAATTCAGTGTAAATAAGTGACTTGGAAAATAGCATGAAGTGGTGTTAAGCCATGTGGTGGCCTTAAAACCCACCATATGGACCTTTTCAAATTTTCCTCACCCTACCCCTTGTCAATAAAAGATGCACTAAAATAATATGGTATAAACTATAATGTAATTGGAATATTAAAATTACATTAATATACCATGGTGATCAGATCTCCTTCTAAAATAAAAGTGGATCCCATTAGCTATGGTATTTGTATCTGGCCTTTTATAATTATGACTAATGAAGACTGATGAATTAAGAAAATTCTTCTAGATCAAACCTTCCCACAAAGAGGCTTTTGGTCTCCAAAAATCACATATCCAACTGACGCATAATATCTCTATGAATTCTCTTCTTTGCCACTTACAATCTTCTTGCACTAATTCAAAACATACAAAAGCCAAAAATAGTATGTGAAGTAATTATTAAGTCAATCTACCAGAACAACATAATAAAACTCCATTTGTAAAATATCAATGAAATAAGATGTTATAAAAACATCCCTATAAGAAGTCAACTATCCAACTATAATTGTAACCTATTTATGGAAAGTAAAACAAACTTTGTATCCATTCTACCTTAATGACCTATCACTAAAATAGTCATAACCATTAGTAGATTATCTCAACCCCTATACTATATGAAGGCTTAGGTATTATCCTTGTTATTAACATCACACAAGGGAAAACAAATGTGTTGCATACCTCATATGACTTACAAATAAATACAACATATGTATACTTGTATTTACAAACATTTCCTATTTATGGGTCTTTAAAAGTACATATGCATGGCGTACATGACAAACATACATGTGTGTACAAAAAATTTGTAATACAAACATTTCTCAAGATACAATGAGACTTACACATATCTGTCAACTATAAAAATGTGCAATGAATTTGTCAATCCTAAGGTTATAAATTTATAATTCATAAATAAGAGACTATTTATAAACTCACAAACTTTCTAAGTAACTATAAGACATATCATAAATGTGAGGATAAAAATAATAATTTTAAACCTATCTTAAAGTTTCCTCATTGTTGACTGCTCCCTGATTCATACTTCCATAACTCATCAAATTGAGTTAGATTCCCAAAATCTTATCACAATGGAAAACTATAATAGGAGATAGAAATAACATCCTTACACAACACCAGGATTATCACAATTCCTTCTATATCCATTTATGAATTCCCTAAAATAGTGTTTGAATTAAATGAAAGCATGCTAAATAATATCATAGTCATGCTTATCTAAAACTATTCAAATAATCCAATTAATTAATAAAGGCTTTTCCATCTTCATGGTTTTCACAACTAAATACGAGGTGGTTTCATCTCATCAACTCTATCTTAATAAGAGTTAGATGATCCATATTTCAATTTAAAAAGTCTTTAAAAATAATTCTAGATAAAGGTATATTTTAATTCCAAGGTAACCTTACACAAAGGATTCAACCAAAAATTGTGTAAAATAGTTACAGTTGCAAATAATTTATAACTCTACATAAATTATGAAGTGCACCTACTGAGTATTGGTTGGTATATTTTTGGTGTCTTAAACAACTTCCTATTTTCTTCTTATAATTATTAACAAAGTTTTGAAAACATAAACCAACTTATGAACCAATTCAAAATCTCAATCCATAAAGTGCAAATACTTATTCAATATCCTAAACAATATCTTATTTTTTGTTTCCATATCTTACCATGGAACTAGTCTTTTCACTTGTTCCTATCATTAAGGACATAGGCATCCATGATATGATTAGTAATCCAAAAATAAAAGATAAATAATGGTTATCAAATACCATAATATTATTTTAATACCAATATGAAATCAGACCACAATCATACCTCAATCTACCCTCGGTGTAACAATAGCAATAGGACTAAAATTGATTCCTCTTGGATGTGCATCACTAAAAATGCTTAGAATTTTACTTGAATGCATTCTAAGAAATAAAAATTGATCCTTTCACAACACCATCTCATACCTCTAAGTGACAGTGTGTTTGTTCATCATACATGTTGATCCTATAGGGCCAGTGGTTCTAGAATCCTGGCTAATAGAAGCTTATCTTTTTTCAGTAAATTAGAACACCTTCTAATTTTCCTTTGTACTAGCCTTCTTTCATAATCAAATCAATAGAATAATATAATCTGATAACTAAAAAATCCAAATCAATTATACTAACAACTAAATCAAGTCCTAAATCATCTTGCTTTGATACCAAAATTTGATCCAAAACTTGGGTTTATCTTTTAGATAAATCAAACAATTTTTGAAAAATGGATATTGAAATTCTCAATTCCCTAAAATGTATAGAATTAGAATGCAAAGTTATAAGAATGAATGAAATTACTCAAAAACTCTTTAAAATCATTCCCACTTTTAAACTCCTGATTAGTGTCACTTTATAAATTCCCATAATTAATTCTAGTATTCTATTAATTCATTTGTAATTAAATTTAGCTGAAACCTAGAAATAACTAAAAGAAAAATCAACACCAATCTGATAATAGAGTTCACCCATTTAGGTTACATCTTCAGGTTCTTAATCATGAATTGATCCATTTAAATATGATACAAATATTAGTATTTTACAAAACTTACATCACAAAATGGAATGTGAGAAATCTTATAAATAATGTTAAAATTTGGCTACATGAAGACTTGATCCATTCAACAATGTCTTTTTTCATCAACAACATCTATATCTCTTCTCCATGCATTTGGCATGATTCCACATTAATAATATATGAACAAATCTTAAAATGGGCATATTGACATTTGAGGAGTGTCTTTGTTTATTATAGACATGTAACTTCCTCAAACCAAACTTCAAATTCATTTTAGAAAATTATTTTCTAACAAAGCTAGAAAACCAAAAATATAGGAAGAATACTAAGCATCATAAACCTATTGCAAAGTACCTCCTACTACTGGTAGCTATAATTCTACCTATTATCCATCATGTCTATGAATTTATATTCTAATCCTATAAATATATAATCATGTGTTCATGGCCTAAAAGACTTATAAAAGAATGCATTAATCTCACAAGTTCAGCCATCTATGCAAATAAAACCCTCTTCACCATAGGCCAATGACCTTTACTAAATGGATGTTCTCCTTCTTATAATTTTGGCATTGAGTGGTCTCAATCCATAGTCATGCATACATTTATTCCTTACCTATCACCATACAATAGAATAAAATGATTTAAAGCTAAACTCATATATGTATATTAAAAATATTCGATAACATTTATAATTTACCCTTAACTCCTCATTCGTCAAGACTCCATAGTCTATAGTAATAAGTGAATAACCTTATTTTAACACATGAGACTATGTGGTTTTTAATACATAGCCACACATATGTCTTGAAGTATTTGGAAGTAGAGGCATGAACACTTTTGGAGGTAATTTTCCATCTTGTATGAGGCCATTCTCATCTATAATGGCAAGGTTATATGCTTTAGGTAAGGTGTAACCACCCATGGATTGTAGCACAATGGCTATGTTAGTTCCAATAGCCCTTAGATATGTAGGGAACACAAAGATAGTAGGTGGTCTCATGGGAAGAGGTAACATATGCTAAGCTATTTGGAATATTTCATTAAATTCAAGAATTTTCTCTTTAGGGTATCTTTAAATTACATTGAGTTGGTGAATGAGTGATGTGTGATCACTCTTATCCTCAAACCTTGAGTTAGCAGCTCTCCAAAATCATCCCAAGTTGTGATATATCCATCTGGTAAATCCCTATACTAGTAACATTATTTATCTCTAAGGGACATGGCAAGGAGAATAATATCAATGTTGACCTCAGTGATATTATGAAAATTGTAGAATTTTTAGATATCCCTAATATGCTCACTAGGAGTGACATGACCTTCACCATTGAATGTGAGAATACTTTTTGTATCATTAGGGGGTATGTCATCATATGCATTGAGATGCATTAGATTTTTAGTGTTAAAGGATGGGAAAGAATGCTACCTATCCATGTTCTCCTTAATTTCATCTTCACTTTCTTGATCTTCTTGGCTAGCAAAGTCCTCTTGCTCTTCAAAGGTTAGAATGGGCTGAGGATGTTTAGCTTTAAGAGGAAGTTTAGGTTGAAGAGGTGGGTTTATGGTATTGAAAACTCTACTAGAATATGACCTAGTAATTACCATGAAGTATGGACACAATAATATGACAAATAATGGTATAAAACTATATTTTACCTTAAATGGAGTCACCAAATGTTGAGTAGCACACCATATGTAGGTGTGATGTTGTAAAGACTAGCATTCTCCTTAATAAGTTGTCTTTCAGAAAATGGTCCCACTAAGCTTGATAGAACTATTGTAACCAAATATTTCACCCTATAAGAGGTTTTTCAAGACTAATAAAATATTTTGGTGACATTGGAATACCTCTAGACGTATGGGTTACCTATAGTAGAGATAGACATCTAGGTTTAAGGGCTAACTCCCTAGATTGATCCTTAAGTGCTTATCACCTACATTAGATGATTATTTGGATGAAAATGGATAGAATTAGTCATGAAATTAAGATACTCTAAGGGGGTGATACACTATAAATATCTCCACTATGATACCATACTCTTTTACTAAGAAGCATGACCTACAATACTAGTCCTAGAAATGAATTGTTCTAATATTAATATTTCAAACATAGAGGTGATATGCATGAAAAATACTCAATTTACATGAACCATAGATTATTTTTAGACACTAAGGATAATTTTACACTTGAAAATAGACCCATACACTTAAAAACACTTCATTTGACCTGTTAGAGTGGAATAACTTGCATCAAACATGGAAGGATTGAGAGAAAGCAAGGATATATGTTAATCACTTATCTTTTCACTATACATCACTTCACATTATTAGAAAATATATTTCATGAAATAAAATATATATTTCATTTATTATTTAAAAGGTAAATTACACTATCAAACTAATAGGGCTTTGCCATACCACATGTATTCTTTAAAAAATCCAAAATGGCTTGCATCTATAGAATGTGAGAAGAGACAAAAGAAAGTTGAGCTCAAGGGTCACAATGTCACTTTTCAAGGCATTAAAACTAGTTACATTATATAATAATGAAGTGTATAACATAGGTATAAAAGTTCATCTTGGATAAATGTCCAGCTGAAACATGACAACTCTCCAAACATGACATAAAATTCTTCAAATGGCCTCTTGAAATTGCCTTCATAATTAAGCATCTTTAGAATACTCAAAGTAATACTAAGGAAAGTTTAAACATTTTTAATATCAATAATGGGTTATAAAAAATCTTTAATATTCATTAGATGCTTTCTAAACTCATGGCCTTCTTTTAGATAATTGTTCTCACCATTTACAGTCATTCATTAGCCTTTTTCACTCATTTTTCACATTCGTCACCCAAGTGGCCTTTAGTTTCTTAATAAAATTCATGGAAGGAGTGATATGACACATTTACATATTCCCATTTCCTTATAACTCATTAAATAGACCTTAAAAGGCCCCCCAATTGGACTTATCATCCTTTCACTTGGTAGTCATTCTTAATTTTCACTATCTACCATAGTCTACCTAAAGTGAATGAGTTATTAGAGATGTTTGTATGCTTTCCTAAATTATTAAATGGAAACTTAGAGTTATAATTGGTACCAATTGACCTCCCCTAATTATCTTCATCTTTCAACTCTCCTCTTCACCTACAAGACACATAAAATAATACAAAAACCCCTATTTTCACCCTATCCATACAAGTAGGGTATAGAAAAAATATGTGGGGAAGAGCATGGGAGAGTCCCATACAGGATAAAAACCATTTTATACCAAAATATCCCTCCTAAATGCATATTTACTCAATTATTTATAATCAGGTCTCAAGCAAGGGTTTTTTAGGGTCTTAAGGGGTTTAGACTCTTAAGGATTATTCATACAATCTTGATGTCCAACATCCCAAAAAATTACACAAATTTAAAGCTTATAACCCTCCTCAAATTTCCCCAACTCCTTGGTTCTCCATGCAAACCAATCCATATAGGTGTGAGTGTTCAAAGATGACCTATTGAGCTTGAAAGTGTATTCCACATACCCTATGATGGAATTAGATCAAAAATGACCAAACTATGTTATATTTTTATAAAAAAAATGGATTTAAATCATAATAACCTCTCCCTTAAATTTCATCCAATTTATTTTAAGTTTCATCTAGTCTTAGAAGTGATATCTAGACCCCATTAGGTCTTAGGTTTAGTCTTAGGCCTAACTATGTTTTTGATGCCCATAACCACCCTATGTATTTTATAAAGGATATGAGGTATCCTCCATGTTTTTTCATGCTTAAACCAACTCCCCACACCTTCTTTGTAGTGTTATAACACTTCTTATCATATCCCCTTATCACTTCATGGCAAACCTATAGTCATCTTCTTTCCTAGAGTATCCTCTATCTTACATAGAACAAAGGGAATATCACCTATTTTATCAAGTAAAATAATACCATGAGGGTATAAAATAGGTGATAAAGACCTTATTTACCAAATATTAAGGTTAGATCACCTCTCTAGCATCCTCAACTTCTCCAATCTCTTCAAACTAGCACTAAGGACTGACTGTGTAGGGTCTAAGACATTTGATCAACTTTAGCTATGCTTAAATACCATTTTAGTGATATTTTTAGGATGGTATGATCATTAATATCATGACATCAAAATGATCACTCAATTTTATAACTTTGTAACCATTCATAAGGAGAATATTTTAATATGATGTTTGTGAGAGCACACTAGGTCAATGGACTTCTTAATACTGTTATGTGCATGCATCCACTTGAGAGATAATAATAATAACCTCAACATATAATTTAAAACCTTATCACATTAAAATCAATCTTTAAATATTATTATAATTGATAAGCATATAATCATTTATCATTTAGTGTCATGGTTTCCATGTTTTCACAAGTTAGTGTACTAGACTGAGGGGTGTACAGATTGTAACTTCCAGTCTTGGACTCCATGTGATAGTGACCTAATACTCTTATCAAATTTAAATAAATATACCTTCTTATTAACCTTCTAAGTCTTTCACATTATAATTACTATGTCACTTGTCTATTCTATGACACCTTACACCAACAAACTCTCCTCAAAACACTAGAACACTACTATAGGTGATGTTTTGAGTATTAAATATCTTGTAGGTGCTAATTTATTTTAATACACTTTTATCACTCAATTTTAAGTTTATGAGGGTCACTAAATAATTATTCTTTATCACAAACCCCATCTTCATTAATGACTAGGTAGTTTATCCTTCAATCATCATGGCTAGTCTTTCAAATTAATAAACACAACTGTAGGTTATATTCTAGAATTATAAATCTTGTAGGTGATCATATTTATAAAAATATGAACATCAACCCTTTAATTTATCTTTGTATATTATGGACATCATGGTTTCATTTCTATCTTTATAGAATCACTTGTTTATAGGTTATACTTACATTGTGTCACATGATGTTGTAAGGCCATTTGAACTCAAAATACTATAGATTATACTAGAATTCTACAGTGAGAGAATGATTGAGATGGAGGCATTTCTATATTACCTTATGTTTATCAAAAAACCAACATATTATGACAAATCATTACCTATATGTATGGGCTACATGATGGAAACCACCAAACTTGTCTAGACCTCAGATACTTTACTATGGAAGGATCTAAAGTAAGGTAAAATCCTTGTTTTGGAAAGTTTAAGGTAATGTGTCCCTTTAACAACTTTCTTGACTATGGACATGGCTCTCAAGTTTGCTTTCCACCTTAGGACTCCATTATTATATGACCCTCTCCATGTTTTTAGACCTTAAAGAGGTTTCAAACAAGTCTAAACAACTTCATTAAACTTTACTCAGCGCTCTATTGGAGTCAAAATAAGACCAATATAGGTGCATATGCAGGATATAACGTAGTGTGTCAATAATTTATTGTCACAACCAATATTGAAACTATTTGGATAGTTCAATCATGTTGATTTCACCTTAGAAAACTTCTCACCATGTTAAAAACCTCTTGATTTCACCTTGGAAAATTTCTCACCATGTTGAAAACCTAATTGTGTCATCAACATGAATGATCAAGGGGTTATCTTCATTTGACTGCATGTGAATTTTATAAGAAGGCTAACTATTTAATGTTCCTTGGCTATGTTTCACCAAGTGCTTATCTTGATACTAATCTTTGAAAATAAATATGATCACCATGATAATGAGAATCATGAAACACTAAGGAAACTTTGATATAAAACCATTACAAGAGAGAAAACCTATTGATGTATGTTTTATGCACACCACAACATAATGAGGTATCCTCTAATGTTTTAGGATCTCAATAGTGGTAAACTCCACTCCAGGGCATGTAGTTTGTTGACAAGGTTTTTGGATGGAGGTGTGGTTCTTAAAGGGTAGTGAATCCTTATGTGAGTTGGATGGGTGGTTGGATTTTAATCTAAAGTGGGTAGGCCTCAAAATAAACTCAAAAAGGAGGGAAGGGTAAGACATAAAGAAAGCTTCTTTGGTTTTCAAGAGTCACTTCTCTAGTTGATTTCTAATAGGACAAGTGCTCTCAAAACTTATGCATGTTGCTAGCATAAATTTCACACACATAATCAAACATGGCTAAGAAGTCTAAAAAAATATTGATGTAGTAAATTCACAAGCCACAGACAAATGTTGCTCCTTTTAGGTCATCTATTACACACCATTAATTAGGAGATTATGGTTTGGGGTAGTGAATTATCTTAGGTAGTTGTTGCACACACATAGAAAACTACATCAAATAAAGCACTCATTGACATTCAAAATTACGAATCAATTTGAACTTAATTATCCTAATTAATATTTTTACCAATATTTCAACATATATTACACATCTATAGATTAGTACATCATTCAGTATAGTCAAGAATCCATTCATAGCTATTACACACTAAAGATTATTGACACATACAACCAAATAAATTAACAACTAATTACACATAAATTAGAAAGAAAATACACAAACACATTTGTTTATGATCAAAATTGATGCTTCTCTTGTATTCAAAAATTATCTAACCAATATCCAAGTTGGATTATAATTTATATAGACTTGGGGAAGGGGTCACCTCATCGTCCAAGTTCATGCAAAGTCATTACATGTGATAGTCAAAACTTGAGTTCTAACTGTGGTTAAAAATCATATAAGGGTCTAATTATAGTTATCAATTGAAAATAGCCTTTGTAAAATATATGCAATATGTGCATGTGTATAAAGTCACTTTTTATGATTATAGCTCAAATTGCATGTAAAACTTTGAAATATATATAGAGTTTATAAAATTATACATGTACAAATTCTTATCCTTTCAAGGCTATTTGGTCTACATGGTTAGGGTAGTGGAAACTAGAACTATATGTTGTTTTTCAAAGACAAGTATCACTATATCAATGCTTTAGAACTAGTGAAACTATGAATAACCAAAAATAACTATGCATTGCATGTTTCTCATGCCTCTCACTAAGTCTATATATTTGAAAAGTCCACCTAGGACTCGTACTAATAGATTTTCATGTATTGGGATCTCATGCACTATTGGATCTTTGTGTACTGGGCTCTCGTACACTATTGCCACTTTGAACTCTCTCAAAGCTTTTGAAAATCATTTCTTGCTATGATGGATTATGTGCCATTAGATATTCGTTACATGAGTTAATGCACATCATAGATCTCAGTGCTTTACCCTTTGACTCACTAAAAGCTTGATAATTTTTATTTCCATATTTTCTCCTACAAACATAAACATAGAATGACTGAGTACATATAGTAAAGTGCATGAATATAGGGGTGCCATTTGGCAATTCTATGGGGCTCTTAACTTAGAAGTAGGGTATTATTTTTACCATTTTATGTTGGCATAATTTTTGTATTCCTTTTATGTGGGGGGTGTATATCATCGAGGAAATTATTTTAGATAAAATGTCTAAAGCAAGTATCTTGAAGAGTCTATTTCTTTGGGCAAAATGGCCATGAGAAAAAGTTAGAATGGTATGTTTGTTGGGAAAAATGTTTAAGACACAAATCCCATAATTTATTTTCATCATACAAAATGTCTGAGACATGAATTTTGAAGGAATTGTTTTAGGTCAATAGCCCTAAAAGAATTGGTCCAAAACAAAAGTCCCAAAGGATAGGCTTGTAGGGAAAAGTGCCCGTGATAATTATCCCAAAGGGTAAGTGTAAAAGTTATGAAGGGTCTACTTTATGGAAAAAATTCTTGAAGGGTCTACTTAGTGGGGTAAATTTCATTATTGAAAGGATATAGGACAAAAGTCTCAAATTTTAAGTCTGATAAGGCAAGGGGTCAATGCAAAAAGGCCAAAGGGTAGGTTTATTACATTAGGAGTATTGGCCATGACAAAAAGGCTGAAGGATCATTCTTAAATTCTGAAAGGTCATTATTCTCAGGAAAAATATCCACATCCCCAATTCTATTAGGGTAAATTATTTCAAATAAAATGTCTACTACAATTTCCTTGAAAAAGATCAATCTAGGTCAAAAATCTTGAAAGAATTAGTTTAGAAATATTATTGTGAGGAAGATGTATCAAAGACCAAATTTTGTTGGAAAAAATGTTCGATAGAAAGACAAAGATAAAATCATGATAAATATCAATTGCTTCAAAGAAATTATTTCAAACAAAATGTCTGATGTAAAAATTATGAAGACCAAATCTTGCAGAACAATTTTTTTGAAGATAAAATCTCAAAATGAATAAGTCCAAAAAAGGATAAGTCTAAAAAAGATAAGTCTAAAACATAAAAAGTAAAAACTTGTATAGTTTTAAAATCTTGAAATGTATTAATAGAGGCTCAAATTCAAGACCATAATCTTAAAAAGTGGGTCCTCATTTCTCATGTAATGAAGGGGGATGTTGGGTACAATAAATGGTAACTTACAAGGGGAATACTCCTGAGTATTTAAGAACCCAAAAATCTGGTTTTTAATATTAAATCAATCATGAGGCATGTCATAGAATCATACTTAAATCAAAAACATGGAATATACTCCTAATTTACTTCACACAACATACTTTCCCTCCAATTTCTTGGATCTATGTGTGTCAAAACATGTCATTCATTTATCCCTTACTGTGGTGAGTTTTTCAAAGGCTTTATGAAACTATAGGTTTCATTCCAATGTCTATTAAATATAAAAAACAAGGGAATCTTAGGCATTACTCTAATTCTATCCATGCATTCATATCCCCAACAGAGATGTGTTGGGCTTCTTCTCTTCTCATTCCATTATTTTCTTTTAATCATGGTGTGTGGTACATTGACCTTATTTCATCATGTGAGCCTGTTGATTTTATTTAGATTTTATTTTGCTCTTTTGAACTCATTGGTTCTTTTCTTATTTTGTTTTTATTTTTTTCTTTGATTAAAAGAGAAGAAATGGAACCCTGGCGATATGGTATAATTATAAAATAAATCATTACTAGAACATCCCTGCCAACTACACATATACCTAGAATTATCATTTCTAATAAGTATTTAATGTGATAAGTGTATTTGATCCAATAAAATAAGAAAACTTTATAAATTTGTATGAATTACTCTGAGAGAAATTTCCATATGTCTATTAAAATTACTAAATTATGACACCATCTAGAATAATCCATGATTACCTACCTTCATCCTAAAGACTCAAAAACACAGAAATACACCTAACCTATAAACTAGTCCCAAAGTGTCACTATTTTAATTTTCCCCATTTATACAAGTCATAGGCTCAGCTGGTTTGGATTTTAGCTTGGTTGTGTTTAGAGTAAACACAATTATGATTGTTAGAGAAATAAATAAACAACTAATGTATGAAAGCAGGAAATTAACTAAGAATGCACTAAAATCTAGTCTAGAAAGCATGAAATCTAATCTAATAAAGCAAGAAACTTAATCTAATGAAAATAAATGATAGAAAACAATAAAACTAACCTACTCGTACTCTAAATAAAACACAAATAAGATGGGGGTTGTATTTGTAAACTTTGTTTAGTATCCTTCTCACTCTTTGGTAATAACAAGGTTTTCCCCATTAAAGTTTTGAGATAGGCAAGGATATATTTGTATTCATTCAATATAATTTTTAGCCTTTCCCTCATATTTTAGAAAAACAAATTGGGGTTACTCATTGGGCCATCCTAGACACAATAAACAAATAACTCATCAAAATTGTCTCCTGAAATGGATATTAAAATCGACCTACAGTCTTGAAAGTCATCATTCTCTATTAACTCATTTTGGGGAAGGTCCACAAAGATAGAATTAGAATCATATGTATAATCATGAAAAACATTTTCCTCAAAAACTTCATCTAAAATCTCACTTTGAGTGTGACCTTTACTATTGGAATGAATCATCTCTTGACCTTATAATTTATGAATAAAAATCTTGCTTACCTTGGGCTCATTATCTTTGATTTCAAGAGTGAGAGATTAATTAATTATTAATTCCAAACGGATCATCCCATCCACTACATGTTTTTATCCTTTTGTTGTTGTTATTTTGAATTAAAACTTTAATTATTTCCATCTGAGTAATATACATATTTTGAATAGTTATGCTCTATAAGGTATGCAACTTCAAGGTTATCATATGTGTAATCAAAGGTCTTTGCTTCAATGTCAAATGATGTTGATATCCACACACAATGGGGTTCTTGGTCAATCACATAATAAACCATAGTGTTTTTCACATTATAATTAGACACTAAATGGAATTTATAATATATCAAATCAATTCATGATCATCTATGTAAATTAATTACATTGAAAGGGGACTCAAAAATAGAATCAAAATTATTAGGGGAAGCCAACATACCTTTTTCATTTACCTCATGATAAAAATATGTACCTAACTCAACCTTAACATAATTTGAAATATCAACATTGAATATTTCATGGTTAGAGGAGAATAATTCAATAATATAATCATCAAATGAGTCTTCTGATAGAGATTTTGATGCAAACCGGTAGTCACAAGAGTCATTAACACCATCTTCAGAGCTAATATCTTCTTCTACAAGGTAAAGTAATTGATCCTCTACCTAAGTATATTATATCTCATAGAGTTGTTATAAAGGTTGACAATGTTCTTTTAAATTTACCCTTTCCTCACTATTATTATTTCCTTTTTCAATTATCTCATCAAATACAAGGATGGAATCTGCATGATCTAATTTTGCTAACTTGATAGATTCCTCTTTTTATTTTTAGTGTCACAATTTCTCCTAGAACATTACAATTTATTCATTGATGGATGTAATATGCTATTCATTTGGGATCTCTACTTCCTCTTTATGCATATTTCTTAGATTATAAGGAAATCCTTCCACTATGTTCATATTTGGGCATAGTAACAAGCTTTCTCTTTGGACAGCTTCTATATAATTCATATCTAACATACCTATTGCAGAGAACCTCATAGAATATATTAAAATAATTTTTAAATCATGAACATAAATATTTGGACCAAATAAAATCCAAAAAAATTCCTTAAGATCACTCTAATTATTAATAAAACTAGGTGCCAAATCTCCAAACTAATCATACATTTCTTATCCTAGTGTGAATGAGAACAACCTATAGATTACATCCTCAAATTTTATATCCATAACATGCATAGCATATGTGTAGGCAACAAGATGCCCTTAATAAACTCTTGGGTGATTATTATGGAACCTAGGAAGGTTTGGGAATTGGTCATGAGGAAGATCATGTTGAATACCTAGGATATTTATGGGTGATTTGCCTAGCCAATCCATTCTCAATTAGTTTTCCCTCAGTTTTATGATTTTTTTGGTTTTTTGTTTTAGGGATTTTCATAAGGGGATCTCTCTTATGGTAATGAAAAATGAACATTTAAGCCCTCCTTCTAGTGCCATTTCACTGTTGATGTGGATTTTACATGCACCACAACATAATGAGGTAGCCTCTAACATTTTAGGATCTCAATGGAGGTAAATTCCACTCTAGGGCATGAGCTTCAAGTATGCAATTCGAACAACCTATTAATGGAATATTTGTTAAGGCATCTAGGTTGTTGACAAGGTTTTTAGATGGAGGTGTGGTTCCTAAATGGTATTGAATCTCTACGTGAGTTGGATGGGTGGTTGGCTTCCAATATAAAGTGGATAGGTCTCAAAACAAAATAAAAAAGGAGGGAAGGGTAAGGCAAAAATGTAATCTTCTATGATTTTCAAGAATCACTTCTCTGGCTGATTTCTAATAGGATATGTACTCTCAAAACCTATGCATGTTGCTAGCATCAATTACACACACACAATGAAACACAGCTAAAAAGTCTAAGGAAATAGTGATGAAATAAATTCACAAGCCTCAGACAAAGGTTGCTCCTTTTAGGGTAGTTGTTTTACACCCATAATCATGAGATTATAGCTTAGGATAGTGAATTATTTGAGGTAGCTATTATACACCCATAGAAAACTAAATCAAAGAAAGCACTCATGCACATTCAGAATTAAGAATCAATTTAAACTTAACTATCCTAATTAATATATTTTTCCAATCTTTTAATAGTTGTTACACATCTACATATCAGTACATCAATTAGTATAATCAAGAATCCATTCACAGCTATTGCAAAATAAATATTATTTAAACACATGAACAAAGAAAGTAATAACTAATTACATATAAATTGGAAATAAAATACATAAACACATTTACTAACAATCAAAATTGATGCTTCTCCTGTATTTAAAAATTCTCTAACCAAAATCTAAGTTGGATTACAACCGTTTATATAGACTTGGGGAAGGGGTCACCTCATCCTCCAAGTTCATGTAAGGTCATTACATATGATAATCAAAACTTGAGTTCTAATCATGGTTGAAAAATGTATAAGGGTTTAATTATAGTTATCAATTTAAATTAGCCTTTGCAAAAGCTATACAACATGTAACTTCAAAATATATGCATGGTTTAAAAAACTACACATGCACAAAGTCTTAGCCTTTTAAGGCTAAGTAGTCTAAATGGCCAAGGTGGTGGAAACTAGAACTATAGGTTGTTTTTCAAAGACTAGTATCATTATATCAATCTTTTAGAACTAGTGAAACTATGACTAACCAAAAATAATTGTGACTTACATGTTGCTCATGCCTCTCACTAAGTCTTGTTCTCTAAAAATTCCACCTGAGACTCATACCATCATATCTTCATATATTGAGATTTCATGCACTATTGGATCTCTGTGTACTGGTCTCTCTTCCCCTATTGCCACTTGGAACTCTCATGGATATTTTGAAAAGCCTTTGTTGTTGTGCTTGATTATGCACTATTAGAGCTTTAATATGTGAGTTAACGCACACCGTAGATCTTAGTGCTTGACCTTTTGACTCCCTAAAAGTTTGACACTTGTGATTTCCATATTTTCTCTTAAAAAAATAAATGTAGAATGACTTAGCATATATATTAAAATGCATGAATGTAGGGGTGTTATTTGGTAGTTATATGGGGCCTTTGGGCCCTTGACTTAGTATTAGGGTATTGTTTTGGCCATTTTGTATGGGGAGATTATTGTCAGACTTTTGTGTAGGGGTGTTTATCATCAGGGAAATTATTTTGGATAAAATTTCCAAAATAATTATCTCAAAGAGTCTATTTCATCAAGAAAAATACCCACATCAAAAAATTTTAAGGTTATGTTCATTAGGAAAAAAATTTGAGACACAAAACTTTCAGTTTATTTTATTAGACAAAATGTTTGAGACATAACTTTCAAAGGAATTGCTCTAGGGAAATAGGCCTAAAATAATTTGTCCAAGATAAAAGTCATGAAGGATAGGCTCATAAGGCAAAGTACCCATGACAATTATCTTAAAGGGTAAGTGTAAAAGGTCTGAAGGGTCTACTTCATGGTTAAAATACCCAAAGGGTCTACTTTGTAGGGTATGTTTTGGTGGGGAAAGGGTCTAGGAAAAAAGTATTGAAGGGTAAGTCTGGTAAGGAAAAGGGTCAATATAAAAAGGTCGAAGGTTATGTCTATTACATCAGGTAAAATGGCCAAACAAAAAGGTTGAAGGGTCATTCTAAAAGTATGAAGGGTCATTTTCATCTGGAAAAATACTTGCAGGCCTAATTTCATTAAGGGGAATTATTTCAAAAAAAATGTCCATAAGAATTTCACCAATAAATATAAGTCTAGGAAAAAAAACTTGAAAGAATTAGTTTGACAAGATTTTTATGGGGAAAATGTATCAAATACTAAATTCCATTAGACAAAATGTCTGATAAAAAAAAGGCTCGATAAAGATAAAAGCCCGATAAAGATGAATTACTTTGGGGAAATTATTTTGGATAAAATGTCTGACATAAAAACCCTGAAGACCAAATCTTATGGAAAAATTGTTCAAAAGACAAAATCCCAAAATGAATAAGTCCAAAAAAGGATAAGTCATAAAAATATAAGTCTGAAACATAAAACCTAAAAACTTATATAGTTCAAAAATCCTAAAAGGTATTAAGAGAGGTTCAAAGTCAACATCATAATATAAAAAAGTGGGACACATTTACCTTGAAATGAATGGGGATGTTGGGTAAAACATAACCCTTTGTATCTAATAAAATTGTTTGCAGAGTGCGATGGTGTCCCTCGCTAGCAACATTGTTAGGTTGTGGAGCTAAAAGCTTCAACTGGTGCAAACAGGGAGGAGGTTGCTGAGTTCCAGGGAGACCAGCGTCGGTAGATTATAGTGCACATGGAAACCAACGACAGCATGGTGGATAGGAAGACAACCAACATTGGTAGGATGTCGACCGATGATGGTCACCTCCAGGCTGACAGGCACTGGCATCTGTCGCTTGTGGTAGTTTCAAAACTGCTTGTTCCACGAACAGTTAGTTCGTTGAACTGAGTGTTTACATGTAAAGGCTATTTTTGGTCTTGATTTGCGTATCTAATTATTGTAATTAGGTTAGTCTAATTATTTTATGCATGAGAGCTATATATGGACTCATAGGCTGTAGTGTAAACTTGTAGCTAATGAGTAAGAGAGCAATAAGCTCCTTCAGAGAGAAGAGAGTAATGGTGCGTTCCTCCTAGTGCCATAGTACCAAGGTGGGTACTGGATTGGAGAATCAGAAGGGTTATTCATGTGTGTATGATCTTGGTCAGCATGTGGGCATGACTTTCTATAGGAGATCTATAATGGTGAGTAAGGTCTAGTGATTTGCAGGTAGTAGCAGAGAGCAGGAGATCTACTTGGAGTACGGTTGTGTACTTGGTGAACTGGCAGTGTGTTACTGACTGGTTGGAGAGGTGAACATCAATTCTATATTAGAGTTGACTATTGTGACCAAGAGAGAGAGGGAAGAAGGTCTTGAGGAGTGGCAAACCTTTGAGGTGGAGGAAGAAGTGGCATCTTCCTTATTGTATATTCTTCTGAGTGATTATTAATACAATTGTGTATTGTCTCTCAATTCATGTGTTGTTTCATATTTCTAGTTACTTTATATTTATGGTTAAATTCCATGATTAGTTGCTAATACGAGAAGTAATCATATGTGCTCTAATTGGTAGAGCAAGATCCTGACAAAGTAGGGATCAGAGCATGTTTATTGTTTTGTGGTTTCCCTGACAAACATGAGATGTTCTACATATATTTTGACTTCCACATGTGAAAACTAGGTTGATATTCATGTGGAAAGAGTGGTCATGCTCTTAATAATCACTTATAGTACTTGGTTTGTATAGACCAATCCAACAAGGAGGAAACTTGAAGGGTATGGGAAAGTATATGCAAAAATGAGTGGCTAACCTTATTAGCAATGGTTCATAGAGGAAAATCAACCAAACCTAAAACTCCTACCATGGGTTTGAAGTAGATAAGGATTAATATTATCCCTATAAATAATTTAACCTAATTCCTCTCCTACTAACCATACCATCAAAAAACCATTTGACTATTTTTACATGCAAAGGAGAATGATGGAGAATAAAAATGGTTTTATGTCATTTTTAATCTTGTTAAAGATGATCAGTCATGAAAGTAATTTGGGGGGGCTTGAATAGTCATTTTAAATCCTTTCACATGTGCCAAAACTCTTACATAAGTCATACAACTAAACAAAATTACCTCTAATTACCTAATTTTCTTGTTTTAACATAGAAACCTATAAAATTTAGTAATGAAATAGTTATTATGACACATACTAACACATGGGATTCTAAATAACACATTGGCACACTTGTATCTCTATGAAAACCATACAAGTCTAGTAAATGACCCAAAAAGTGGCCTTAGAGTGACATATGACTAAAAATGAATATGGCAATGCTAATGACACATTAAATGACATCACTAGGGTTATGTTACAACCTATTATACCCCTATATAGTGTTTAAACTATAAAGGTTGACCTATTTTAACTTGTGGTCAAAATAGTCAATAGTTAAAATGGAGAGAAGTATTTAACCAAATATGGGTAGATATAGAACCCCACATGAAACATATGATAACCAAGTACAATGCCATTAATGAGAAGATAAACCTAGTGTCCTTATACCTAGGCATCTTCACAATAAATGCAAATCATCCTAAAGATAAAACTAGTCACATCTCAAACTTGTTAGGCCTATGGTTTCTTTATATATATGGAGCCCATTCTAAATAAGGTAGTGGAGTCAGTATTCTACTTATAAATCCCCTAGGGAGATAACATTTAACATCATATAGGTTACAGTTTCCCTACATGAATAACTTAGTACAGTATAAATATCTAATCCTGGGATTGTAATTGGCATTGAAATATAAGGCTAACAAACTAAGAGTATTTAGTGATTCTGAGCTAGTGGTGAACCAGATCAAGAATAAATTTCAATTCAAACTATCATATCTCAAAAGGTATAATCATAGGGCTTGAGACCTAATCAAAATGTTTAATGTTTTTAATATCATCCTTATTCCTCGAGAGTAAAACCAAATAACAAACTCACTATCATCTATGGTGGCAAACCTAACTCCCTTGGATGACATTGAGCTACAAGATTTCTTTGTGGAACTCATCCCATGTCCCTCTATCCTAAATAATTTGAAAAATATCTAGGTAGATGAGGATGTCTAGCAAATCATCCAATTCCTCAGTAATGAGGGAATATTCGATGCCCAATTTTAAATGAGAAATATAGAGACAACCCTAGTAATGAGCTAGTTAAATATGTAATCCTTAATATTCATGGGAACTAAATCCTAAATGGGATGATCTCATTGGAATGAGCATTTGATGCATTATACTACACTTTCTAAGCTAAAAACCCCAATTTTGAGAACCAAAAATGTTGACTCATTAACCTTGGTCCTAAAAAAAATCCCTAGATGCTTAATGTGGGTCCTAATTATATGGATCACAAATGAGAGTAGCTACAAAGGTTACTAATAAGATATAAGGATATGATTTCTTGTTCCCATGGAGACCTTAAGGTATTTGACTCAAGATAATCACTCATACTATTCCCCTAAAACCCAATCAAAACCCTTTAGATAAAGATAGAGGCTGATAAACCCAATCTTGGAGCCCTTGATACACAAAGAAGTCCATAAGTTGTTTGTAAGGATAATTTTCTTAGACTGCTACTCCACCTGGGTGTCCAACCTAGTCTCAATACAAAATAAGAATGGAGAAATATAACTATGTGTGGACTTCTTAAACTTAAACCAAACCTCATTTAATGTTAACTATCTATTTCCTTCCCTTAATGAGGTGATCTAAATGGTGAGTGGGTATCAAATGATGTCATTTTAGATGGCTTCTCCAAATATAACCAGGTCTTGGTCAACTCTTAAGATATAAATAAGACTACTTTCACCACCAAGTGGGGCATACTTTCTTAAAAATGAATACCCTTTGGGTTGATTAGTGTTGGTTCCACTTTCCAAAGGGTAATGGACTTCACTTTTGAAGGCTTAATAAGTAAATATAGTAGTATATATGGATGTTGTAACTATGATTTCAAAATATAGGTCAGTTCATGTGTACCACTTGGAGGGGGTATTTGAATGATGTATAAGACATGGAATTTATTTAAACCCAAAGAAGAGCATGTTCAATGTCATCTAAGGTAAGCTTCTTAGTCACATTATCACAAAATAAGGTATTGTTATCAACCCTAAAAGGGAAGATGTAATTTCTAAACTACTTTTACCTAAAAAAAATAAGGAACTAAAATATTTATTTTATTAAATCAACTTTTTACGTAATTTATTTCTAGGTTTGTTGAAATAGTAAAGCCCCTAAATGCCATGTTGAAATAGGATGCAAAAGTGGAATGGCAATTAGAATCAAAGAAGGATTTCTAGGATATTAAAAATGATATTATTAAAACCCTAGTCCTCATCATCCCAGACTATACACAAGACTTATATATTTATCCCTTTGCTTTAGAGCACATAATCATTACTTGCCTCACCCAAAGGTTAGAAGGAGAAGATCACCCCATGGATTTTAAGATCATTAACCTTAAGGATGTTGAAGTCATTTATTCTAGTCTATAAAAAAACACCTATGCCCTTGTTAAGGTGGTTAATAAATTTATAAATTACATCCTTCGAAATAGATTACATGCCATAATTTTGGACCCAACTATAAAATAGATGTTAGGGTAGAACAAAATATGCAAAAGAAGAGGTTGATGAATGGAAAATTTATAGGATTATGACTTGGAAATCAAACTGGCCAAACTCATAAGAGCATAAGGAATTACTCATCTAATAAAGGATATAGACCTAAGGATTAAAATATACTAAGTAGACCAAAATAAGGTACTATAATCATACTGGTACACCCTGTTCATGAACTTTTTACTCTATGTAAATGAACCTCTAGGACTCAACCACACACATAGGAGGGCCCTCCAATTGAAGGCCACATAATATATGTTTAATAAGGGAGTTATCTTTAGATTAAACCATGAAGCAATCTACCTCTGATGTGTATCAAAAGAAGAAGCCAAAGAGGTCATGTAAAGTTTCCATGAAAGATTGAGAGCTGGGCACCCTGCAGAAAACTCTATAGCCCATAAAGTTCTTTGGGTAGGTTACTACTAACCCACATTTTTAAAATATGTTCACACCCATTTCCACTTCTACCACTAGTTCCAAAACTTTTCTAAGATATAAACACATGCAATAGTGCCACTACATCCCATTGTTGAGTCTATACCATTTTCACAATGGGGATTGGATTTCATGGGGTTCATCAACCCTAGTTCATCAGCTAACCATAAGTTAATTCTTACATGCATAAAATATTACACTATGTGGTTTAAGGTAGTTACAACCAATATAATCGCTACTGTTGAAGTCATCAAGTTCCTTGATAACACCATAACTACACACTTTGGGTCCCCATTTCTTGAGTATGTGATAAAGGTCCTACCTTTCAATCCATAAAATTCACAAAATGAGCCTATGATAATGAGATCATATTTAAGTTATCATCTAATCAATACCTAAAATAGAATGGATTGGTAGAGTACACTACCAATAATTTGATTTATGCCATCAAGAAATCAATAGGAGAAAAGCCCTGGGAATGGAACTCATTGCTAAAGTTTGCCTTATGGGTAGACTACACTAGGTATAAACAAGTTATAAAAATATATCCTTTCCTTCTAGTTTATGGATTGGATCCAATTGTAAACATCTAATTCCTAACACTATTTGTGTTGAAATTATTGATCTACACGAATTGCACTCAAATACACAATTTAGGCCAAAATCACTTAAACGTGTTAAATGGTTTGAAATTGTCATATACAAGTTTCAATTTAGGCTATTGTATCCCTAAATATAGAAATGCATTTTATGTGATTCATAACTTTTCTTAAATCATTTTGAGTCAAAATGATGATTTCACATTTTGGTGCTTTGGATTACTCTTTTATTATAATTTGTTAGTACACACCACATACCTTTGTTATTTTGTGTCGAGAACATCTTAAATGGGATAACAATCCATACACATATAACATTTCCTTCTAATTCTTCTTGAGTCAAATTACGACCCAGTAATATGAATTTCTGACCATTTTGATTAATTATGCACCAATTTCCAAAGAATTGCACTAAAATTGATTAATTTTTTTAAGGTAATTAATTTGAATCTAGAGCTTGAGTGTATTTTTCATGGAGGTTATTAATTATTTCATTATTGGAAATTTATTCTCAATATCTACATCACCTAGTGACATGATCCATGGGGTGGCATTCATAAGCCATAAATACAACAAATATCAGGATTATGGACACCCATGCCTAATTAATGCCTCTTCATCACAAATATTTATGAGGATGTTTATAGATTTATTATGCAATATTATATTAACTCATGGCCACACATCTCAATCTTGAGATGGATAGTCATGGTTGATCCTAGCCCATTTGGAAAATCTATAAATAGAAAGACTTTAACCCTCATTTTTAATCTAAAATATTGTAAACTTATAATGCAAAATTATCTCCATAAACTTTCTCTTTGTTGATCATTGTGCTTTATTTACAAGCTTCATTTGATAGTCATAGATTAGATTTCTTATCTTGAGCCTAGGTTATGCATAGTGATCTTGAGATGGAGGAGCTTGGCATCCATTGTTGACAAAGATAAGAACACTAGATCAAGGGGAAAACATGCTTGAAGCCTCTCTTGGATGGTGGAATCACTTGGGAAGGTAATTGGTATTTGATTTCTTTTAATTATTCTTCATTATCATTTCCAAACCTTGTTGTAATAGGTTGGCCTTGATTTTTAATTTATTTATGCATTCTTTGTGTTTACATGACTAATGTTTGACTAACCAACTTTATAATCCAACACTAAATCATTAATACCTCTAATTATATTTTGATCATTAATGGTAACCATGTGTGAAAGAATTATCTCATCTAAATGTGATCTATTCCATGGGTTAATCTCTCACTTTCCCTCTCTTTTTGAGAGTCCATCCTTCTCTTTCATCCTTGTATGTCCTCTCAAGGGGGCATCATGGGTAATTTCCACTTTCTTCATGATAACTCTTTTCTTTGAAAAGATGTTGCTTCACCTGAATGTCTCACTATGCCTTCTCAAATAAGGGCAAAATGTAAACATCCAATTCCTAGCACTATTTGTATTGAAATTATTAATCTTACTTGAATTGCACTCAAATTCACAATTTAGGCCAAGATCACGTAAATGCACTAAATGGTTTAAACTTTTCATATACAAGTTCTAATTTAGGATAATGTATCCTCAAATAGAGCAATGCATTTTATGTGATTCCTAACTTTTCTCAAATAATTTCAAGTCAAAATGATGATTTCACATTTTGGTGCTCTGGATTACTCTTTTCTTTTAATTTATTAGTACACATCATGTACATTTTTTATTTTATGTCGTCAACATCCTAAATGAAATAATGGTCCATAAACATCTAACATCACCTTCTAAGTCCTCCTGAGTAAAATTACAACCTAGTAATATAAATTTTTGACCATTTTAATTAATTATGCACCAATTTCCAAAGAATTGCACTAAAATTGATTAATCTTGTTTAAGATAATTAGTTCAAATCAAGATCTTAAGTGGATTTTCCAAGGATTTTATTGATTATTTCATTATTGGAAATTGATTCTCAATATTTTTATCACCTAGTGGTATGATCCATGGGGTGGCATCCATAAGCCATAAATGCAAGAAATATTAGGATTATGGACACCCATACCTAATTAATGCCTCTTCCTCCCAAATAGTTATGATAATATTTATAGATTTATTATGCAATATTAGATTAACTCTTATAAATACTTACATGGATGGTCATGGTTGATCCTAGCCCATTTAAAAAATCTATAAATAGAAGGCAAAATTATAATACAAAATTATCTCCACAAAATTTATCTATGTTGATCATTATGTCTTATTTTCAGGCTTCATTTGATAGGCATAGATTAGATTTATTATCTTAAGCCTAGGTTATGCATAGTGATCTTGAGATAATGGAGGAATTTGGCATCCATTGTTAAGCTAAAATATTGTAAACTTATAATGTAAAATTATCTCCACAAAATTTCTTTGTGTTGATCATTGTGTCTTATTTTTAAGCTTCATTTGATAGGCATAGATTAGATTTCTTATCTTGAGCCTAGGTTATGCATAGTGATCTTGAGATAATGGAGTAACTTGGCATCCATTGTTGACAAAGACAAGAACACTAGATCAAGGGGGAAAACATGCTTGGAGCCACTCTTGGATGGTGGAATCACTTGGGAAGGTAATTTGTATTTTCTTTAATTCAATTATTCTTCATTATCATTTGCAAACCCTATTGGAATCGGTTGGCCTAGTTTGTTAATTTATCTATGCATTCTTTGTGTTTACATGACTAATGTTTGACTAACCAACTTTGTAATCCAAAACTACATTTTGGCATGCACTGTGGGATGTAGAGTCCATTCAAGCAAGGAAGACATTATATAAATTTTACATTTTCATTTTATTCATTAAAAAGTCCTTAAACATCATTTTTTAGCTCATTTTCCTATGTTTCTAACATTTTTTATGCACACATAGGTCACATAATGATCGATGATGTTTCTTCGTAATCAGCATTGATTAGGTCTAACCACAATCAGTTGGGTTATAGGGAAAATACGACTAAAATTTTGTATTTTGAGATGTTATTCAAGTTTTTTTCTAATAATTTGAGTTTTATAAGTCTCTAGTTTGAACATAATATTGACCCAGAAGCTTAAATTTTGAGATTTTATCCTGAAAAATATTTTAAAGCATAATATTTTTACCTTTAGGTTCATAGGTGATCATCAGTGGTTGTTTTTGACTGGCCATAGTTGGGTATCAATCAGTGATGGTCTTTTAGGAATCACCACTAGGCAACAGTGACTAACATCGATCTCTATGTTTTCAAAAAAACAAAGACTCAAGAGCAATAAAACCAAAGTTGTTTATTTCAAAATTGAAAGTGCTTCAAATATAAACAAGAATATCTAACATTTTATGTAGGACCTACATGGAAAAGTGGTTTTTTAAGCACAAATAAGTCTTTTAAACTTCAATTTGGTGTTTAAAAACAATTAGCAACCTTCCCTTTGGTGTTTAAAAGGAAAATTACATGTTTATGTTGAATGTTTTGTGATTATTTTTTACAAGTGTATTCTCTCCTCACATCCCATATAGGGAACTCGAGTGATCAAAGTCACCATTTTCATTACAAATTGTTCCTTTATCCAAGGTGTAAAAATGAATTTGTGTAGGCTCTTCCCAAAACTTGCATGGTTTAGGTGATCTAAAAACAACCTATAAAGCCTTTTTACTTAGATTTTTATTTTATGCAATTTGGATTATGAGAGGGACTTCATTACCTCCCACGAGTTCTATAGGAACTCTTTGAATTAGGGATTCATCTCCCAACATAATATTTAACCCCTCCCCATGGGGGATATACAAATTAGGATCACCCTATTGGGATGATGATTTGAGTGGTTAAACCATCTTCATTAGTGGCAAGTTAGCCTAGAATGTATGATCATTTAGGACATCACACTACACTGAGAAATTGATGGATGTAGTGGCTATGAAAAGATAAGACCTTTTCACAATAATCCATTTGACATGGAATCAATTGATGTGTTTCTTCTCTTATGTGAAAACGTGAAAGTTTGTACACATGAGATCAATATATATAGTTGTAACTTGTAAAGTTTTAGAGAAACCCCACTTACCATAGAAATATTTTTGATGTGAGGTGTACCCCAAGGTCCATCTCATCATATTATCACTTGATAGAATTGGGGTGTAAAATACCCTACCATATAATGAACTTTTATTTTAGATGGACACTTAATTTCCTCTCAAGTACATGTATAAAGACAAACTTCAACAATATCATGTAACCTTATCAGTTCAGGGCTTAGGATGATTACTTAGTTGCATTTATCTTTTGGTCTTAGATTACTTGGTGTTGATTTGAGTCAAAATTCTCTTATAAACAAATGTCATAACCAATCAAATTGTCCACAATTTCTTGAACAAGGAGGCATTATGTTGTCCAAGTGAAAATCAATCATTTCTTTGTTTAAATTTGTCATCTTAAAACATTTTGTCATATCATCTAATTAGTGAAATTATGCTTCCCATTTGAGTTTAAACCACTTACCAGATTTATTAGGTCCTTCATTAATAGTTCAAATTTGAAATTTCACTTTTCTAAGTTCATAAGGTTGATGTGTTAAATTAGGTTTTCCATTTACACTTGACTTCAAGGAACTTAGGTTTAATTTCCCATTTGGATTGAAGGTCATTTATAAAATCATCATCCATTTTAATCATTGGTGAACTTAGATCATCTTGTGCATTTATTTCACTCTAAGTTCTAGAACAAAATTTTATATTACCATTCATATTACCATGTGGTGATGTTGTGCTACCCATTTAGTTCTAGTTTTATACTTAAGAATTCTTGCATGTTTTGACATCTTGAATTTATTAGTTCATATTATCTCCTTTCTAATCTGAAGGGATTTCTTATATTTTCTTAGTATCAACTCATCAAAGTTAAACTAACTTTTACATTATTGACATATCACAAAGATCTAAGCTTTGGTATACTAGTTTTCACCTTGGATTTTTGAGTTATCATACCCTCTTTTAAATTTATATGATTTAAACTTTACCCAAGGTTGAGTAAATTAATGAGCATCATTATTATAATTTTGTGTGGTTCCATGTCACCCTCATTTTATAGTCTCTTTGGGCCTTAGTCATTTGTTTTGAAGAAAGATCAAAATCCATACCTTGTTTAAACATTTGCACAACATTATTTTAAAAGTCTAGTCAAACGTATAGATCAACCCTTTCTAGACATGACTCAAAGGTTCACTCATAGTGGGGTTTATTATGGCCCTAGATATGAGGATGATCATTTTTATGATGTTCATGACAATTCCATAATCTTTGAGGGCATTCATACAACTATAGGATCTAAGGAAGAGTATATCGAATACCAAGAGAGCCAAGATGAAACACTCCTTAGGTTAATATAATTTGGTGATAGACTACCCTTGTATTTTCCCATGGAGAAATTTCACAACTTAGTTATAGAAGGAGAAAAATAATGAGAGAAATTTTTCACAAACATTGAAAACACAAACATACATTCTTATTCTAAAAAGGGTAAGGAAATACTTGTAGAGTCAAAACCAACTGATCAAGATCTTCTTACCAAGATTAAGAAAATAATTCAATGATATGACAATAAACTTATATGGATTTAATTAACTCTCTAGTTTCTACTTCAATCCATAATGATGCTTCTAAAGAATAAGGAAATATGATTAAACCTTTACAACAAACATTAGTTGTGAACACAACAATGATTGACCAAAGAGTCTCAAATGAATAAAGTAAGACATAAGAGGTTGTGTAAAATGTTTTTATAGACATGGAACACACATTATTTAATCATCAAGAACCTATTATAACTTTTAAAATGTAAAGACCCAAACATTCAGTTCAAATTGAGGAGATCCCTTAAGATAATTTGGCTAGTTCATCTAAACCAACATGTATAATGGTGAATAGACAAAGGACTCCCCAAAACCAGTAAAACATGGTTGATTCAAGGAAATATATTCCTTAGAATTGATGCTTATGTACTCAACTCAACGAGTGAACCAAAACCAAGTCAAGGATAGTAGGGTGTACATCCCTACCAAATCCATGCAACAACAAGGACACATTCCACCCCAATAGCAATAACAAGGGTACATACCACCACAACAATAACAATAAGGATACCTGCCACCCAAAAATAAATATTAGGGGAACATTTCACCCCAAAATAATTATTTTCCACCCATAAATTCACCAAACATGTAAGATTAAAACTCCATGAAAGAGATTGTGTCATGTTTAGAGACTGGAAACAGGATTAAAAAGTATAAATTCAATGAGATATGTCTATATCCATTTAATTTGTCTATTCTCCAAATACCCTTTCCATCTCATTTTTAGGCACCAAATTTTTATAAATATAAAGGAAAGGGAGACCCATGTGAACACATTCAGGCATTTTTCATATTATGCCAAGAGGTTAATTATAGTAACATGTACTTGCTTCCATTGTTTTCACAAAGTTTAGCAAGGCAAGCTTTAAATTAGCTACTTAAGTTGACTAAGGGATTGGTTGTAGATTATAATAACATATTTGAAAATTTTATCAACCATTTCTTGTATAACATTGAGCATAAATTAACCATTGTTGACTTGTGCAAATCCAAACAACATAATGGAGAAAGTTTTACCATATGCCTATAGAGATGGGGAACATTATTAGGTCAATTTCAACATAATTTGATAGACAAATAGTTGGAATAAATATTTGAAAAAAACTTATATTTTAAGGTCATGCACAATCTATGACTAGATTATGCTAACTCATTTGAGTAAATTATCAACAAGGGTGTAAAGATTGAGAAGGATCATATTTCCAAGGGCCTTGTCAATATTTTTGTGAAGGGTCAAACTTTAAATCTAGCCCACTCTTTTAGTCTAACAGTTTCACAAGAGAAACCTAAGGGTTTCAACAAGAATAAGAACATAGTATGGAATAGAGTAATTTAAGAATACATATACAAATGGTGTAGGTTCCATCAACCCCAAATGTACAATTAGATCCTCTTAATTCACCACCTAATTTATAGAGACAACCTCCATGGAAGACAAACCACAATAGTTTTAGGGTCTTTATCAAATTAGTAGAACCAATTGAAATAGTATTCCAAAATCTTGTAATAGCTAACTTGATTATATGGCCAGTACCAAGGCCATTTCCTCAAGATCAATCGAAACTAGATTGACACAAAGAGAATGAATGGTGAAACTTTAATCATGTTGTTGGTCATGGTGCCTATCATTGCATCTAATTATGACATATTGTTGAATATATCATTAAGAGTGATGAAGTTGAGATTAAGTTTCCCCCTAATTAAGACACTAATTAGGATATGAGAATCTACAAGGACCCCTTTACTTGACATAATCAACTACCACCAAATCAAAACCAAAACCAAGGACAAAACCAAGGATAGAGGCAAAATTAGAACAAGAATCAGGGTCAAAATCATAATCGATATTATCATAATAATGATCATAATACCCATGCTAACAATTTGGGTTACAAAAACATGCCTTACAATTATAACAACACCATGGGATTAATTTTTTCAACCCACATTACCACTATTACTATCAAACCACGTGAACCATCTCATGTTACTCATAGTATGGGACCCATTACTATAGGTCCAGCACCCTCTCCCTTTAGTAATACTACATTGAGTTCATGCAATTTAGTTGTGACTCCATTTATAGGGGTTACTATTATGGATAACACCTTTCCTCTAATTATAATGGCTCCTTGTTGACTTAAAATTACAACAATGAAACTAGATGTATGTGAGTCACCCTTCAAGGCCCTTTGCCTTTGTCTTCTGATTATACTAGCTCCCCACCACCTCTAAGTTGCACACTCATAACTAGATGCTCATGAGTAACTGTCCAAGGCCCTTTACCCCCTTCTTCCTCAGAACTCAATGTAAAAATTACACCAATGGATCCAAAGCTGACTACTATATCAATCAAAGCCAAGTCTTCTCATCTCAGTATTGAAAAGCCTTATAGCCTATTAGACCAATTAAGTAAAAACACTACACAAATTTCCATTTTAGATCTCCTACAGACATTTAAAGTCCGTAAAACTATCCTAAAAAATCTTTTTCAAAAATCCAATGTTCCCAATGATATAAATCTTGAATAGTTCTAAAACCTTGTGAGACATTTGTCTTCATTTTATCAAGTCATGTTTTGATCAAAAATACATGTTTACACTTGCACTGCACAATAATAACCCATTTTACATGGAATTAATCATTAAAAATCATAATATAAAATAAGTTATTATAGACAATAGTTTAGGGATGAACATTATATCTATTAAGCTGGTATAAAGATTAGGATACACTACGAAACATATTCAACCAAAGATGATCACCATCAAGGTTTATGACCATGCTGAAAGGGAGTCTTTTGGTGTTATTTGGTTACCAATAATTATTTCTTCCATTTCACATTGTACATTACTTCATATTATGGACATTGAATCAACTTATAACATACTTCTTTTTTATCCTTAGATCCATGAAGTATAGGCTATTCCATCCACTTTACATTAGTACCTTAAGTCTCCCCATGATGGGATCAAGGTCACTAAACCCCTTGATCAATAGCCTTATCAATAATATAAACATCTTGAAGTTGAGTTCCACAATTATAACTATCATCCAAATTCTAAATTCATTATAAAGAAGAACAAGGCTATAATTTCACATCCACCTCCATCTAATTATATTAACCCTAGTGATCTTGCTTCCACTTCAGCTGATCCATTTCCTATAACTCTTATGAAGTAGTTTATTATTAAAGATGTGGGCATTTCCATATAGAATCTTAAGGATGTCTTCCATGTTGTAAACTAGCCTAAATATCCAAAAAAAATGGTAAGCCTAAACTTTCAAATAATCCTAATAGTCCCAACATTATTTAGCAATAGAAGAAGAAACAACAAAATCCACATATGATTTTTGTACCTTATATTGCACCAAATAAAGATCAAGAGGCTTTTATTGAGGGATAATGGTTGTATTATGAAGGCCTTGTTGATTGATTTCAGAATCCAAAGTATCATATCCCTAATCGGTTCATAGATCATCTTGATTATATAGGAAAAGGGCTTGGACCATAATCACAAGGAATCTTGGTGCCCTTATCAGCTGGAGTACCTAATTTGAATCAAGAACTCAGATTTATACCACCTGGGGGTGACCTCATAACTTTTGATAGTGATTCTTCTAAATTAATTAGTGACAAGACTCTTGGTAGTGACATAACATCCCATTATAGTCTTTTCAATGATCTTGATGACAAAAACATATTTTATTCTATTTCCATTTTAACCTTAACTATTGGAGCTTACCATCCTAAAATAATATCTACCATTGGAGCTTTCCCTACTGAAGTAAAACCTTGTATCTTTATTGAATCTTCCCATATTAAAGCAAACCCTCATTTTTCCCTATGACTTTGCCATCCCAATTTCATTGATTGAGACCAAAAAAATTCAATCATATGGCTTGTTGAGTTTCAAAATGAAGAATCAATTGTAAAATACATGGGCCTACAAGATGAATTGCCCATTGGCGATCACAAATAAGGCTTGGATTTTTCATTAAATCTTTATGCCTAATTTGGAGAGTAGGAAAACTTTATTGGTCACAATAAAGATAAAACATCAAGATATTTGAGTGAAAACCTCTTTGATGCGCTTGTTGATCAAGGAAAAATTAAATAAAAAGATAAGCCTTTGAGTGAAAACCTATTTGAGGCACTCTTAGGTGGGAAAGTTTGGTCATCCCTTCAAGATGTAGAAGGTCCATATAGCCTAAGTTCTATAGCCAATACAATCATCTCTTTAAAACAACAACAAATGTTTAAACATCTCATTTTTGATTTTCTAGAGGCTTTTACTACTTGGCCTTTACTTGAGATGGTGGATTCTGATTCATCACACTATTTAAAGGTTTGGGAGGAACATCAAAAAGATATAGTAGAAGAAGATGATCATGATCAAACCTTGCCTATAATTTTAGAAGATGGATCCACACTCCTCATAGAGAACACAATAGAAGTAAACCTGTAAACTTATGAGGATACCAAATTATTCATCTTGGAGATTCCCTTACTAAAGCAGAATGTGAACATATTATATCTATCAGGAGGGATTAAATTGATATCGTTGCATGGTCATACTCTAACATGCTAAGCTTTAACCCAAATTTGGTTATGCATCATCTTTTTGTCCATCTTGATGACAAACCAATCAATCAAAAATTGAGGAAGATGCATCCATGCATCGCCCTATTGGTTAAAGTAGAGCTACAAAATTTTCTGGGAGTAGGTTTCATTAGACCGCTATATTATTTTAATTGTATTTCAAACATATTCCTAGTGAATAAAAAGACTATGTGTATACACATTTGTACCTATTTCATATATATCAATAAATAATGCCCCAAATATGTTTTTCTTATGCCTAACATTGACATGATCATCGATCAACTTTTGGGTATGAGATGTTGTGCTTAATGGATGGATTTTCTAGATATAATCAGATCAAGATAGCCCAATAAGATTAACACAAGACTGCGCTCACCACTTCATGGAGAACATTATGTTACCAAGTCATGCCATTTAGATTGAAGAACATTAGAGCCACATATTAGTGTGCCATGATTTTCATCTTCTATGACATGATGCATGATATTTTTGAGGACTATGTTGATGACATACTAGAAAAATCAAGAACAAGAGTTCGACATCTTGACATTTTATGAAAAACCTTTGAGATTCTTCATGAATATAAATTCTACTTGAATCCTAAGAAGTGTGTCTTTGGAGTCACTTTAGGGAAATTACTAGGTTTTATTATATCACAAAGAAGGATTGAAGTCAACCTTGCCAAATTCGAGGCCATTAAGGAAATGCCTCCACTAAACAATGTTAAATAGTTATGAAGCTTACAAGGAAAGATCCAATCTATGTGCAGGTTCATTTCTTAATTGGTAGATAACTGCCACTCATTTACCCATCTCTTGAAGAAAGGGATTGTGTTTCAATGGGATGAAGATTGTTAGATAGTATTTGTAAAACTCAAGACATACTTGGGTAATTTTCCAATTTTGAGACAGCCAACACTTGGATGACCACTGCTTCTTTACATATCATCAACAAAAAATGCACTAAGAGCACTTTTGGACCAACATGATGATCAAGGTACAGAACATGAAATATATTATTTAAGCCATACCCTGGTGGATTATGAGCATAATTATACATCTATTGATAATATGTGTTTATCTATGGTATTTTCTACCCAAAAGTTATGACATTATATGCTAAAAAATAACACTATTGTCATCATCAAGGTGGATCCTCTCAAATTCTTATTATCTAAAGTATCTATTCAAGGATGCATGGATAAGTAGGTTATGCTCCTAAGTGAATTTGACTTTGAGTATTAGAATTAGAAAGAAATCAAGGGGTAGGTTATTGCTGATCAACTTGTAGAATCCCCTATTGAAGACACTCTATCACTCAAATTCAAATTTCCATATGATTCTATTATGGTAATAGAATAAGCATTGCAGGACCCTAAATAATAGAGGTTATATTTTGATGGATCTTTTACACCCTATAGATTTGGAGCTGGTATATTGTTGATTACACCCTAAGGGGATATGTTCCCAAAACATTTCATATATAATTTCATTGTACAAACAATATGGCCAAGTATGAGGAATTGATTGTAGGGATTCACCTTGTCATACAATGGGATATTCAGAACTTAAAAGTATATGGTGATTCCTAGTTGATCATCAATCAAACCACTAATCTATATCAAAATAGAGACAACAATCTTGTTATTTACAAGAAAATTATTGATAATCTCAAAGGTCATTTTAAATCTCTATAGTTTAAACAAGTTCTAAGGGACAAAAACAAATTTACCAATGCAATTTTAATGACTAGATCTATGATATAGATTGACATTAGTGCTAAAGAGTATCAGTTCTTTATTAAGAATCTTATTTAGCCTACATATATTATACCAAATTAAAAAAGGGTATGTGCCATTGCTAGTCCCAATCCCCCACCTAAATTACCATGGTTCCAAGATTTTTATAACTACTTCCATGATCACGTTTTCCTAGCTGAGCTATCCAATAATAGGTAAAAACTCTTCATCATTTATCATGTTATACCCTCCTTGGAAACATGATTTATCACAAAGGTTATGATGGAACACTTCTTTGTTTATCTTTAGGAGAATCAAAGCTATCATTGAAGGAGGTTCATGAAGGAATGTGTGGGACCCATACCAATGGTGTAGTCTTATCAAATAAGCTCCTCAAAATAGGATACTATTAGCCAAAAATGGAGATCGATGCTTGAAATTATGTAAGGAAGTGAGCTCCTTATCATCAACATGGAAAGTTTATGCATACACCTTCTTTACTACTATAGTCGATCACAACATTATAGCCATTCTCAACTTGGGGCCTTGATCTCATTGGAAAAAAAACCCAACATCTTCAGATGGCCATAAGCATATCCTAAATACTACCAAGTATTTTACTAAGTTTATTGAGGCCATTCCTCTCACTTGTATCATTGAGAAGTAGATTTCCAAATTCATTCATTACCAATATCATCTGTCAATATGGCATCCCAACACACATTATATCTGATAATGATAGATCCTTTATAAATAGAGATGTCAAAAACCTTTGTGCAAAATTCAAGATCAAGCATAGGAAATCAACTCCATATAACCCACAAGTCAATAGATAAGATGAGGCATCAAAAAATACCATTGTATCCATTTTAAAGAAGATTGTCAATGATGTTAGCCATAATTGGCACTTGCAAATCTTTCCTACCCTCTGGGCTTACATAGCCAATCATTAAACCAAATAGGAGCCACTCCATATTCCCTTATTTATGGCACATAATATATTATCCTAATTAAGATCAATCTACCATCATTATGTGTGTCATTGGATAATATTGAAGATGATGAGGACTAAAAAGTCTCAAGGTTGCAAGAACTAGAACTTCTTGATGGTAAGCATTTGGGTACCCTAAAAACCTTGTAAGACTATCAGAATAGATTTTAAAAAACCTAAAAAAATCACATTCTCCCTTGAGAGTTTGAGATTGGTTATTTTTTCTTAAAAGAGAACCAAAAGAACACAAACATTGAATGCAAGAAAAAAGGTAAGTTTCAACCTAATTAGTTGGGACCATATGTTATCACAACAAACTATGGATCAAGGGCATATCGACTGGCTACTCCAAATGGTGAATAAATTATATATCCCATGAAAATTTCACCTTAAGAAGTTCTACATGTAAATATATTTAAACCATTATCTACAAGACCCTTTACTTAGGGGTATTGTGCTGAAGAAATTTTATTCTATCCTTTTATACTAGCCTAGACTATGCTCACATGAGCCCTATTACTTTCACAACTATAGATAGTGAAAGATTTTGGACCATTGGTACTCTTAACACATTTTATCCTAATATTTACTATTCTCTTTGAGAACCATATTATTCGGACCGTTCTCCTTGAGAACCTCATTCTTTATCCCACCCTAGACCCTATTCTTTAGACCATTCTTTTTTAGAACCATATTCTTTGTTATGTCTTGGGCTTGTTTTAACCTAAACACTTTTGTCCCTAAACTATTTATGATCTTAATTATGTCTCATCAGCATTATGAACACGTTTAATGCCATTTCTATAAAATAGTTTAGCTAGAATAGTATTTCATAGCTTCTTCTACAAACAAGTGAACAATGACATCTTTTCAACTTAGGATCTTTTCCTGCTACATGGTTCTTTAGATTGATTTTGTATTGTACACTATTCTATCATTATTTTTTACTCTTTGGTGAACATTGTTGTGTTTTTAGGATCTTCAATTTCACCTATTTATGAGCATGGTCTGTTGCAATCAGCTTAGCTATTTATTGGAACTTATACTCTTAGACAAGCATCTCCTTGATTAATTGGTTCCCCCTTTGGATATATTTTATTCCAAAAACACCAAAAACATTATAAAATGATCCAAAAAATTAAAAAAACATTGTCTTAAAGTTTGTATATTCTGGTCTCTCATTCTCTTGCCATTTTTTAAGTAATAATCCCACACACTTGCCATTTTTCAAGATCATTTTGATTTGTACGCTCTCTCTATTTTATGTGGCAATCTCTTCCCTTTTCTTCTACAACATTTATCATGTTTTTTGGTAATCACATTTTTATTCTATCTCACTTCTTGGGAGAACTAAATTTGGCTTGAAGTTCATGTTAGAACATGCATCCATGGAACTATGTAGGTAACGTCCACTTGTCTTATACATCTAAAGTTAGCTCACCCAACCCCTTCCTTTTCTTCTCTTACCCATTTCTTTTGTTATTGTTCCTTTTTAATTAGGGAAATACTTTCGTGTTCTTATTCTTTATTACATTTTGGTGGGAAGTAAAGCCTCTACTACACGTGCATAAATAATTGTTTTTAAACCACACTAACTTGGTTTTTGTTTGTTTGTGTTTATTTGAGTTTTATTGGTGTTTTTTTATACTTTATTGCCTCTTCATTTATTTATTCTTATTTTCTCTTTTTATTACTTCTTGTATCACCTTGGTCTTTTATTTTTCTATTTGGTCTGGCTTCTTTGTCTTGCTTTTCCAAGTACATCTTGATGGTCCACATAGATCTAGATTATTTAATCTTGATCTCATGTTATTAAGTTGTTATTATTATTATTATTATTTTTAATTCTTATTCCTTCTTGAATCCTGATTGTTCATATCTTGATTTAAGTTAGGTTCATTTACATTTATCTTTTTTTTATCTTTGATTTTTTGTTTAAATGTAAATAGTTGTAACTCTAGTTTTGGTCATTATTTTACCATTATCCTTGGTTATAAGTATTCACATTTGAACTAGCTCCACATAGTTAAAATAAAATGTCATTATGAGTGATTCATACTTATGATGGATAATTTATTTTGGTATAACAAGCACATTGTGCTCTAGATTCAAGTCTTAATGTAAACATAGCTCTGATGAACAAATCTCAAGATCACTATGCATAAACTAAGATTAATAGGTTTAGCACCTGAATCTATGTTTAGACATGCATCTCTTAGGATACATAATGATTCAAATCAACTCTTGGTCAATTTTCATCATCCCTCATTCTATTCTCTCCCAATTTTGGGTGAACTACATTGGATTGAGGTCCATTTGGACTATGTAGGTAGCACTTGGATACTTAGCATATCTTAGGTCAGCTCAGTCATGTTCACTTATCTTTTTATTTATTTCATCACTTTTTACATCATCGTATGTTTGGTTATTTATGGCTTTCTAATCCATTATACCATCACATCTATGTTTGTGCCTGCTCATCTTTAATCTATGCTTTAGGTTATATATTTGAGATAATTGCTTTCCAATTTACCCATGATGGGGCTTAACATTTGAACAAAGTCACAAATCTAAATCATCCCTATGGGGCAAGACCATTATTTATTCTTTATCCATGATCAAAATTAGCCCTGTTCAGTAAAAACTATCTTATCATGATCAAATCTACTCTACTAGGGAACTTCTTATCATCTCTTTAGAGACCATGATTCTTAGGTTCTACTAATTCCAAGCTCTCTACACTTTTACCCATGATGGTAATGTTTTAGTGTGTAACTTATCTCAAGATTGATTAATGTCGTAAGCACATAGCTTCCACTCTCAAATTAGGTGCATTCAATGTGTGTCACTTATATGTTGGATTGAATCCTTCCCATCCCCCCTCTCTTGGGGCCTATTATACCTATAATTATATTTTGATCATTAATGATAACCATGCATGAAATCATTATCATCTAAATGTGATATATTCCATGGGTTAATCTCTCACTTTCCCTCTCTTTTTGAGATTCCATCCTTCTCTTTCATCCTTGTATGTCCTCTTGAGGGGGCATCATGGGTCATTTCCATTTTTTTCTTGACAACTCTTTTATTTGAAAAGATGTTGATTCGCCTGAATGTCTCACTATGCCTTCTCAAATAGGGGCAAAATATAAACATCTAATTCCTAACACTATTTTTATTGAAATTGTTAATCTTACTCAAATTACACTCAAATACACAATTTAGGTCAAAATTACTTAAATGTGTTAAATGGTTTGAGCTTATTATATACAAGTGCCAATTTAGACTAATGTATCCCTAAATGAATCAATGCATTTTATGTGATTCCTAACTTTTCTCAAATCATTTTGAGTCAAAATAATGATTTCACATTTTGGTGCCCTAGATTACTCTTTTATTCTAATTCGTTAGTACATGTCATGTGCCTTTGTTATTTGTGTTGGCAACATCCTAAATGGAATAATAGTCCATAAACATCTAACATCACCTTCTAATTCCTCTCAAGTCAAATTATGACCCAATAATATGACTTTCTGACCATTTTGATTAATTATGCACTAATTTCCAAAAAATTGCACTAAAATTGATTAATCTATTTTAATCTAATTAACTCAAATTAAGAGCTTAAGTGAATTTTCCATGGAGGTTATTGATTTTTTTATTATTGGAAGTTGATGCTTAATATCTACATCACCTAGTGACATGATCCATGGGGTGGAATCCATAATCCATAAATGTAACAAATATTAGGATTATGGATACCCGTGCCTAATTAATGTCTCTTCCACCCAAATATTTATGATAATATTTATAGATTTATTATGCAATATTAGATTAACTCATGACCACACATCTCAATATTGAGATGGATGATCATGGTTGATCCTAGCCCATTTGGAAAATATATGAATAGAAGGCCTATAACCCTCATTTTAAATGAAAAATATTGTAAACTTATAATGTAAAATTATCTCCACAAACTTTCTTTGTGTTGATCATTATGTCTTATTTTTAAGATTCATTTGATAGGCATAAATTAGATTTATTATCTTGAGCCTAGGTTATGCATAATGATCTTGAGATGATGGAGGAGTTTGGCATCCATTTTTGACAAAGATAAGACACTAGATCAAGGGGGAAAACATGCTTGGAGTCGCTCTTGGATGGTGGAATCACTTGGGAAGGTAATTGGTATTTTCTTTCTTTTAATTATTTTTCATTATCATTTACAAACACCGTTAGAATAGGTTGGCCTAATTTATTTATTTATTTATGCATTATTTATGTTTACATGACTAATATTTGACTAACTAACTTTGTAATCCAGCACTATACCAATCATGTTGGTCACACTTAGGCTTCTAACTTATAAGTTCATGCAAAAATTCATGGAACCAGATGATAAAATGGATTTTAGACTCCTTGACCTAATTCAACTAGAGGAAACCAAAGATAAAGCCCTGTTAAGCTTTAGCAATCATCAAGATATAGTCAAAAGGTTTTTCAAGAATAAGGAAAAGGTTAATACCTTTATAATCTCTAACCTAGTCCTAATGTGGGATAAGGCTCATGAGAAAAAAAGCCAACATTCAAAATTTTACCCCCTTTGGATTGGCCCATACCAAATATCTAAAATACTTGGCCATAATACCTTTTGTCTCAAATATCTTAAGGGAAAAAAGCTACCACTACAAATAAATGGCTACTTCCTAAAACAATATTTCTTGGTTGTTGCATCTAGTGTAGTTTTTGAGTAATCCGAGTATAGTTGGTAATGTATATATTAGATAGGTTTTTTTTTTTTTTGTGTTTGCTTTCACTATATGCTTTTATTTTCTTTTAATTTTTTATTCCTATAGCTCCCTCTTTGTTTTGTGAGGTTCCTTTGATGTTTGACCTTATTATTAGTTGATATAGGTGAAGGCCAAAGCTCAAAAGTTTTGTTGAAAAGTAGGAAGACCAAAGTTTAAACCTTCGATCTAAGCAATTTTGGGATGGTAATTGAAACTTCTGACATTTAAGATCTAAGAGGGGAATGATTCTAATATAAATAGGTGGATTTTAGAACATCCCACATCCTAATAGAGCCACCAAGTTGCATTTAAAATTATGTCTCAAGAAAATACTAGATTATCAGAGAAAATCAATGACTGAGTGGGTATTAAAAGCTTCCTTGTCATTAATTGACCCTTGGATTGGTATCCAACCCTTAATGTACAAGACTAATAAATGATAATATTTTCATATGAAATCTTGGAAAAAGATTATTTTTTAAAAATCCAGAATCTAAGTGTTGAGTCTACCTTGAAAGGGATATACAGGGAGTTTCCACTGAAAACTTTCTAACCTAGGTAGTAGTGGAAAAAGGCCATGAACAAAACCATAGGTATCTTTATCATGGATATGGATGCTCATCTAGTAGTATATCAATTCCCCAACCATTTACCCTCTAATACATTAAACCATCAATGATTCATATGAAGCCTAATAAGGGATGAATAAGTATTAAATGAATTACATGTATTTTCACTTATTAGTTTTTTTCATGGATTTTTACAAATCCTAAGAGATCTTGGCCAAATGAGAAGGCACAACATTGCCTAATTGTTAGAATGGCTAGTCTCTAGACATGTCAGAGATGTTGGAACCTAGGAGAAACTAGTAAAATGAGAAGGTGCCACATTACCTAGTTATCAGAATGGCCAGTCACTAGACCTATCAAAGATCTCAAAGCTTGGAAGAGCTTAACCAAATGAGAAGGAACCATGTCACCTAGTTTTTAGAATGGCCAATCCCTAAACCTATCAGATATGTTAGATCCTAGGAGATCCTAACCAAATGAGAAGGCACCATATTGCTTATTTTTCAAAATATCTAATTTTCAGACATGTCAAATATATCAGAGCTTGTGAGATCTTGACCAAATGAGAAGGTGCCATGTCACCTAGTTGTTAGAATGGCCAGTCCCTAGAACTATTATATATATTAAAGCCCAAGAGAGCCTGAATGAATTAGAAGGTGCCAAATCACCTAGTTGTCAAAATGGCCAATCCCTATACCTATCAAATATGCTAGATCCTAAGAGAGCCCAACCAAATAAGAAGGCTCTATGCCACCTAGTTATCAAAATGGCTAGTCCTTAGACCTATTAGAGATGTCATAGCCTAGATCTCAAAAAAATATGAAGGTGCCACATTTCCAATGTGTTATAATAGATAGTACCCAGACCTATCATATATGTTAGATGTTGAGAGAGTCTATCTAAATCAAGAAGTGTCACATTGCCCAGTAAGGAAGATGAACTAATGTTAATCTAATACCCCATGATGGTAAAAATAAGCTATAAATAAGGCCAAAAAACCAATCAAGATGTGGTATGTCTCCTTAGGTGACACATCACCATTCTTAAGGGAATGACACAGAGTATGAAGTCATTCATAGGTACTGATTATTAGTAGGATGACTAATGAGTAGATGACACATGTCAAAATGTGGTAATTAACCAAGAACCCTCTAAGAGACATGACTATGTGCCTACCACATGATGGGCTTTAACAAAATAGAAAGTTGGATATGTTTGGATATTTTTAAAACATCACATCACTATTTTTATATACATCTAGTAGCAAAGGATCATGGGATCTTAATTCAACTCTGGATTTAGAAGTAAAGAGAGGAAATCCATCCATGAATTCAAATTTGAATTCATATCAAGTGAGCAGCCAAAATCCATTAATATAGGGAGTTTTATGTATGTAAATATAAAATCTTAAGAAGACCTCACTAATGGTTACCACTGCTACCTTCAAGAACACTCTAACTTCTAGCTTTCTAATTTTCATAGAGAACTCCTATATTTTATGTCTCATATGCTCAAAGATTCCCTATTGCCCCTCCACCTTGATATAATTATTGCATCCTCTTCAAACCCAAAGGTCAAACTTGAGTACTAGGATATTACACTCCTAATTGTCTTAACCAAATTCAATCACCATAATGACTTATTCAAAGTGGTTGATCAAGTCCTTAGGGAGTTAGGCTCTAATAACAACCAATAAGCATAGTTTGAGGGTACCCTTTAGTCATATAAGAAGTGTGGACTTCATAGATTCCTTTCCAAGCCATAAACATTCCCCTACATTTATTTTTTTGGAAACATCCTCCAAAGTGCCATTCATGTATAGGATAGGGTCCATGAATAGGTGTGTTCACCTAACTCTCAACACTATATTGTCAATATCTCTAGGGGTACATACAAGGCATATTAATCCCTTGTAGACTACACCTTTTCTTATGATGTAATAGTGATAATGGTTTGTATGGAGACATACCAAATAAATGGTCATCCTACATTATTAGGATAAAAACATAAATGTTAAATGGGTTAATAGGAAGGAAGTTAATACATACATAGTCCACACCTTCTAAGAAGAATTCTAGGTAGGTATGATCCTACTAAACTAATTGTTCAGGGTATAAGACTTATTGAAAATCAATGAGATATAGGTTCCCCTCCTCTATATGATCCTCACATACTCCAAAGTTCTAGATATGGAAGGATTGATCAACTTTAATTTGGTCAATGCCATTATAGATGCCTAATCTAGGTCTAATTTATATATGATGAACTACCTTATGGACATGCTCTGTGGGATGCTCTCTTTCAAGCCTTTAGCATTTCATACGTGGGTTCATGGGGGATAAATGATCTATATGGTATTTTACAAGATGTATGGCCATCAGTCCTATAACCACATCTGGGACATAAGTAATTATTTCTACCTGGTGGTCTACCAAGTGATCAATGAGGCCTCAATGCCCCAAATATCATAAGCAATATAGGATTCCATTATATTCATCAAGGATTATTGGATTTATATAGAGGAAACCATGATATAGATTGTGAGTTTCCTCAAAGATCCCATTTGCCTATCTTATTTCATCCTGAACTATCTAGTATAGTAAGAAATTGCCTACCATTTGGTGGAATGAATCTTCAAAAAATTTATATAACATCAATATAAGGTGTGTTGCCCACTCTTGATTATAATTAGGCACCACATCTAAAATGCATTCCCTCTAATCCATAAGATGGTATCCAACCATGACTCCTTAACCCTATCAAGAGACAAGCTTTGGCACTAAGAATCCAAGGGGATAATTAGATCTCACTTAGTGCAGTATTTATCTTGCCTCAATATAAACTATGGTCATAAAGTGAAAAATGATGAAAATATCTACTTGGATGATATTTATTACTAGGATGTATTTTCCTAGATCACAAAAAAGAATAAAAATAAATGGAATAAGATTCATGCAGGCCCATTTGTGCCTCTTCCAACTCATGATCATCTTATAGAGGATCTAACACCAACTCCTCCTATCATCTCCTAGAGGATATTGTAAAGTATCCTACCACATTTTATTCCTCATGAAATGGATCTTCCTCTACCTCCTCTAGTTATTCCTCTCACCTCATTTCTAATTCTACCTCCTCTGGTAGTTCTAGTAGTTTGGTCACAATAGCACCAGACCCACACTATTCAATGTTAGCTATTTCAAGCACAACAAACTCAACCACCAACACCTCAACCCCAAACCACATAGACCTTGAGGTTTGATGTCATTGACAATCTGAAGGTGAGCATATAGCAATGATCATAATATGCATTAGCCTAGGTTCCCTCTATCACACCTTTATTTCTTCCATTTCCCTTCCACCCCTCACTCTCACCAAATTCTAACTTTTAGTCTAGGCACCCACCAATTCTACTCTACTACCATAAGCCCCTCAAGTGGTGCCTCCTATTTTCCCCATTACACCCCTTCCATAATTTACCTAAATACCTTTGGCCTCAGTCATCCTAAGCATCCTTGCCTCTTTGTTCCCCTTTTCTCCATCCATTTCATAACCTAGAATCCTCACAGTGCCTTCACTAGGTGTGCCTTTATTAACAAACATGACTATGACTATCAAGAGCATACTACCAATACTAATAACCTTCTCAATTCCCACTTTAGTCATCATATCACCTTCCTCAATTTCTCTGAGTCCTCTACCATCATCCCCCATGGTTCCTATTATCTCAATTAGTCCTTACACTATATCATCCAAAGTTGAACTAGGTAAGAGATATAAGAAAAAATAGAAGGCAAATCACACTCTAGATCTAACTTGAAGACCTTATACTCTAGTCCAACATCCTCCATAATCCTTATCCCTATCCCTAACACCTTGACACCTTGATCCCCTACCCACTCTTTCCATTACCCAAGGTATCATAGGATTGGCCTTTGAAAAACCTATCTCTTCCTTTCTGTCCAACAACCCTTTCTTAGGGGCAATTCCCCCTTAGGTAAACTTAACTTATGAATAGTGGTAGGTGTAAAATTTCCCATAATCATCCCCCTTCATCCTTCCTCTTTTTGATCTAATTTCAGCTTTACCTCTATTATTTTCCTTGTTCAACCCATCTCCCCTTGACCTTATCTTCTTCCCTTCACCACCATTTGAACCAACCCTCCTTCACCTCCCACAACCTGAACAATGGTCCCAAGGTCATAGGCACTAGATATGACTACCCAAGGCAACCCAAATGTATAGTGGACATTCAAGCAAGCTTTGTAGAGAATTAAGAGGACATTAACATAAAGGTTCATTTAAGAGGGTAACCCAATGGTTTGGTAGACACATCAGGATCTTTTCTCCCTCACCAAGGTGAGGACTTCCACTAGGGAATAAAGGATGGTCAAGTACCCACTCTCTATTATTTGGGTAACTCATAATATATCTAAAAATATCTTTGAGGACATGAAAAACTAGGTATAAACATTATAATACTAAGTGAATAAAACCATTAGACTCATTGGTCATGTCAAGTACACCCTCTTACTACTCTTCTTGGTTCTTGAGAAAGTAGTGGAGACTCTAGTTGAGACCAATGTGCTTATCTAGCAGACCCATGCTTACTTGGAGAGGATTAACAAGATATATGGGAAGTGTTGAAAGCTAAAAGTGGTAATCAAAAAAGGAATGTTCTAAGAGTTTAAAATAATTCCAACCTTAGACTTAGGGTTGTATCAGATGCATGCTAGGAATATGAGGGATTTTACATAGGAGTGGTTGGATGTGGCTTGCATTATAATTATAACCTTAGAAGAGGGTAATAAGAATATATTGACCTACTTTAAGGAGGTAAATATCTCTATGATTTTCCACCTAAATGGCACCTTGCTAGACCAAGGGGAATTCAAAAGATAATAAAGATAAGCCTACTCTTTCTACCAATAATATTGATAGTATTAGAAACCCTAATCCTAAAGATAATGTGTTAAATATGAATAATATGTGAAGGGTGGTTTCTTTCATTGATCTTCATCCCATCCACACTCCTCAATCATCTTACACTTTTTATATTATCTAAGACTCTTCCCCAACTCACTTAAGAAAGTTAGGGTAAGAAGACCTTATATCTTTGATGAACCAATTCTAACATCTCTTTTAGGTAACACTTTTCATACCATTTCTACTACTCATCCAACCTATTTACCCATCATAAATGATGCTCAAACTTCTATTATCACTTCTTATAATTTTTCTCAAACCAAACCTACATCAACTACTCTATATTCTCAAGACAATCAATGAATTTGTCTTATAATTCAACCTCCCACATATTATCAACATAAATTCACATGCACTTTAGCTCTTCCTTCCAAGGACCTCCTTCAATAATATACGCCTCTTTACAATATTCCCTTTATGGGTTATGATGAGTGGGATCATATCATAGAACTAACTAATCTCCCATCCCAAATCCCATTTCTCAAACTTATGTAGACTTCTTCACATAATCATAATCATCTTATGCATATATTTTGTTAAATAAACATCCCTCATCCTCCCCTATCATGATGAAAATCCACCTTATTTGTATCATAAGATAGCATTTTACAATAGTGGAAGAGATGTCCATATACGTTGATGAAATAATGGATACTTCTCTTTCCCTCAAATTCCCCATTATTTTTATGATCCCTGATGAGATTATACTTCATTTAGATGATCCTCCCCTTTTTATCATTATCCAAATCTGTGGTATCTAACTCAAGTGTGCCTTGATTAAAGAGGATTCAGGGACTTGTGTTACCTCTCTCAATTTTATTAAAGCCTTTAGATATTTTGAATGTAATCTTAAATCCATATGCAGCATGTTTCAAGTCTATGACTGATGATTAATGCCTCCCTTAGGCTATATGTATCTCCCTATCACCATCCCACCTATTACTATTTGAATGAAGGTGATGATCTTTAAATTTTCTCTATCCTCTGACATTTTCTTGGTAGGCCATGGACTCATCACATGAGACCAGTTGCCTCTTTCACTTGCCAATGTGTCAATTTCCTCATAATGGAAAAATCTATTGGATTCAAGGTGACACTAACCCTTGGAATTTTGAACAATTACAAGACCATGGTGTATTCAATATTTTGACCCCTGAATCCTTGTTGAGCATTCCCTTTCATGGATCTTAATGGTTTAACTTTTTTATCAACTCCACCTGAGCTTACAATGGTCACCCTAAACTCGTCAAGAATATACCACATAACCTCATATATTTATATGATAGTGATCCTTATGAGATCAATATCAAGATTAAAACCTCAGATATCTCACCTTATCTTATTTCCTAGCTTCCACCTTTTCTAAATCTATGTTCTCATCAACCACCTAGTGATGATATACATTCTATCTTAACTAAGACTCAGAACTCCATTCATCACACCACATCAGATGATAAGGTCATCCCTACCTATGCCATTTATCTTCATACACATGAATATGATGATAGATATACCTTAGATGATCCATTGTTAGGAGGTCTTGTTCAAGCTCAAGATGTTGAAATTATTCACTAGTATTTCTCTTTACTTTAGTCTTTTCATATATCTTATAGCATTCCATCCTATATAATTCTTAATTTTAGAATTTTTCCTCTTGTTCATATGGAAGAAGTGGTGTGCACACCTCTAGCTTATGAAGATCCTCATAGGAGTATGCTTATGGATCATGTTATGAGTATCCCCTATCAATTTAATAGATATTATGAACCCTCTAGCTGACTTATCTCTGAGATGTTTTCAACCATCCTTCAACCTTTTATGCATCCTACCCCTCCCTTAGATCATCCCAATTTAAATCTTATTCCAACTCCCTCTCTAGCTGAGTCTTTTCCTTTTTTAGACCCTATTACTCCTTTAGTTGAGCCTCTCCTAATCTCTCCACTATAGATACCTTCCCTTGGTGATGGTTTCCTCACCTTACCATAGCTTGCTCCTTGGCCCACCAAATAGGCCAATCATCCATATTATGATATTCATAAAGTTGTTAGTCATTAGACTAGAGACTGTTCATCATGCCAACCTTCCTTAGATTTTATTTCCACTCTATCTATTAGTACACCTACAAAGTATACTAATAAGCACATATTTTACTTCCATAGCACGTATAATCATTCATCCATGCATTACCATAATCTATGATAATATATTGAAACTTTGAATCCCACCACTCCTCAACCCATAGACAAGGTTATACCTCCCCTAAAATTATTACTTGAATATCTACCCAAAAATGGAGAGGTATATTGTCTCTGGTGCCAATGCAATACTCATCACACTGATCATTATTGCATCCTTCAACAACATCTCAAGGATCACCTCATGACCATTCTTACACCTACTAACCTTCTTACTATATGTCACCCTCAAAAAAAGGCTCTCGCTTCTTCCCCCATGGCTCCACCACCTATGGTCCCTTCTCCACCTCTTGTTTCTCTACCCATAGTTCATCCTTCACCAATGGCCCCTTCTCCACCAGTGACTCCACCTATGGCCCATTCTCCACCAGTGAACCATTTGATATCCTATAGATTTCATTCCTATTCCTTCTCCTAAGAATCCCCTACACAATATCCCTCATTAGCATGATCCTTCAGGTGTTCCTATATTTTATGTCAAGGAGATTCGACATGAATTATTTTCTCAACTTTCCCTGAAGATCGATGAGAATTTGGCTATAGTCTGAGTTTAGCTTTGTAAATACTTATCAAATTTTATGGATAATGTGTGTGGAAAAATATATCAATATTTATGAGCACAAACATGGTTTTTTTCATTTCTTTCTTAATTTATATTAGACGTATGTTACAAATTTACATTTATTTATCTTATATTATTTAACATTATGTCAAATTATTATCTATCTTACATGATGATTTTTATTTTACACTACATTTTAATTATTCTTCTTATGTTCTCTTATGAATTATTTTTCATAATTACATACTTCTTCATGAATTCCTTTTTTATGGTTATCTTGTTCTCTTTCATGATTGTTTGTTATTTTATCTCTATAAACATGGATATTTGTTATTATGATTTGGTTATGAAAACCTTACTCCCTTTAGTCATTCATTTTACCATGTAATTAGTTGGAAAACAATTCATCTCATTATAGTCTCCTTTTACCAATCCACTTTGGATCTTCCTCTATTCCCCTTATTTACTTTTAAAAACTAAGCATACACATAGTTGAAACTTGAGATAACATGATGGTTCATTATTAATCCTAAGTTTTCTAGTCAATCATACATTTAGATACTTAGCTTCCTTTAGCCTAAGCCTAAATCTCATTCATCTGTATCACTTTATCTCTCGTGATTGGTCATTCAGAGTTTGTATGGAGAAGGAATCTCAAAATCCATAAACATTCAAAAGCCAACTCATTTAACAAAAGGTAATGATCTAAAGGTAACATTCAAAATTTTCAAAAGTCAAATCACCCTAAAAGATGTGATTCTAAGGACATCTCCTTTTTATAATCAAAGAAAAAACTCCATAGTTGTAATCATGATAGAGTCAAGTTCCATTGGGGTGCAATATGCTAATAGATTGGAAAAGGAGAATAAAAAAGTCTTTTAGTGATACCTACTTTCTCACACAAGTACACAATATTTACAGTAGACTAAAATATTTGTAAGGGGTCATAAATAATGGGGAACATGTTGTGGGAAGTAGGTCTATTTTAATTTTCTTGTTCAAAAACAACCAACATGAATTGATCTTAGTACCACACTTATTTGTCTACACAACTTTGTGCCTATAGTGAATAGGTATCCTTTATATATTGATGGTCATTAGTCACTTAGTGTCTTTCTATGTCCTTAGTGTGCCTCTTTTTTCCTAAGGTCTTCTCATAAGACACCTATATTATGATTTTTACATTCCCTCTTTTATTCCCTAAAATCCTAATATTTCCCCTTGAGAAATATTTTTTTATTCATTGATCACTTCCTCTAGGGATTTCATTTGTGAGTTGTAGTGTAAGACCTTGGATAGGACCAGGCCTTTCTCACAAATTACCAAATTTTCATACTACCATTCCAAATATCCCATTTTATCATATTTTACCCTTTTAACATTATTTTCACCTCATTGGTGTTCCCTTTGTGAGTTGCAGTGTAAAACCATGGATAAGACATAACCTTCCTCACAAAATTTTCTAATACATAAATCACAAACAAATTACATGTGTTAAATTTTAAATAAGTCATGATTGATTATGAGTTACACATCATTGACATTCCCATCTTGATTTAGTATGTTTTATGTTTAATTCATTGATATTTCACTTTTATCTTTTATTTTTTGATTTCATGTAAGAATACAACCATTTTTCTTAAGTTTTTCATACTTCCAAACTTGAATTAGTATGATTAGTTTAAGTCCATTTTTGACAATTTTATTTATCTTTTATACTTCCCAACATGATTTAGTATGAATGATTGACTGAACTGTTTTATTTTTATACCATTTGTCTTTCATATGTTTTCCATCTTATTACATTATTTTCATACTTCCTAACTTGATTTAGTGTGATTTTACTTATTTTAATTTGGTGCTAATATTTTTTATAGTTTAAAAACATTTTGTCCTCTTGTTTACCACATTTTTGATATCTTATACATAGTCATCATTTGTTATTACACATTTCCCATGATGAAATAGTGTGTAGTGCATTTTTAATGATTAATTATATTTTTCCAAAATCCTTTTTCCCTGTTTCTTTTTAACCAAACATGTGTACTACATAATGCCACATATATTTCCCATAGTATATATAACTAAGGCAAAATACATGTGATATAAATAAATATATCCATACATCAACAACCACAACCACAATATAGCTCATGAAACCAAAATCCAACTATAAAAATAATATATCATGTGTTTTATACAATAGTACAAAATATAAAAATGCATAGCTCTAGATCTATGGATGGGTTCCATCATGCCTATCCCATGGCCTAGCCATGCTACCCATATATGCCTCAAACTATCCCCTCTACATGGTATATTATACTGAGGTTTTTCAAGATCTAAACCCTATTACCTATCCCTATAGGTTGGCCACCTAGGAATGTACCTATCCTAGATGGATCATGGTAGCCATATGTGAAACTTCTTCCTGAGTTAGGGCCTACCAAGCCTATGCCTCTTGATCCCACCCCTATCAGTGGTTTAAATCCATCCCCACATGTCAATAACAACCTTTTGGCCTCCTCCACCAATCTAAACTAGCCTACCTAAGTTGGGGTAGGTTGTACCACAGGATCATCTAGCATAGTGGGCTCATATGGTGCCAACACCCCATCCAAAATGTCATGGTGCACTTTTATGACTAGGTATCCCCACCTAATATCCTTTATTACAAGGCTTACAAAAACCAAAACATAAATAGATATCAGATCACATATACATCTCAAAATCTATCTACATTCATATACAACTAGTATTCTATCTCAAAGACTAAAAAAATTACAACATTTCTTACTTATCTTAGTGTCACCAACCATCATCTCCCCATCTAATCATCTATTGAGAACAATCTCTCCATCATCTTATCCCTCAAACACCTTATTTATGAGATGTATCCCTATCAAATAAAATATTAGAGTCACCCCCCACGTATACTATAGGACTCTCCTCAAAGGTGTCATTATCAATTAGTTCTATCTTGGGTTGACTCTCAAGTCATCCTCCATAACCACCCTCATCTATGCTCAATCCCACTGATGGAATATTTATTGGTAGTGTGCCTAAGATTGTCTCTACTCCTCTTTCTATAGTTCCTAATATGGTACCCATTATACCCATGCATCCACATCCATGCCCTCTCCTCCTCTGGCTATCATTTGTTATACTCGACTAGTCTATAGTCTCACACACCATAACATTATCTTTGATCTCCTGATTGATGTTCCTCTTCTTCCTCTCCCCCTTGGATATATAACATTCCATACCAAAAATGTAAGCACTAATATAGGAGTCACTAGGTGTAGGATTCTAAACTATCCTAATAAGCATGTCACTGGTTTCGACTCTACCCACCAGGTATAATGTCATGTGATCTACACTCAAACTAGCCCTGACACCATATTCATCCAATTGGGCAAAATAATACCAATATATGTATAGGGATACCACACAATATCTCTTCATGTGACTATCTATAACATTAACATGTGGGGCATGACTCATGCTACTTGGTCCTATCTTCATCTAGTAACTTGAGGTAACCTATCATCAACCACATGAGATAACCCAGCTAGCTAATACATTACAAACCTCTCATATATCCATGCACTTAGCAACACCACTAGTCCCATGGTCTTCTAACCTCTAGATATCATCTCATACATATCGTTAATGAACTAGACCCAAAATCATAGAGCACTCCCTGATCCAAAATGGACTAACATAGGGATATCACGTATAGTGATACCTTACTATCTAACTTGTGACATAACATTTATGTTATCATAATTATAATCATAACCTTCAAAATATCTAGAATCTATTTAATATATACATTAAATAAGCTCACCCTCAAACCTGGGTAAATCCCATTTGAGTACATCACCTACTTGGCTAGTACTCATCTCTCCTCCAGATCATTTGATGTCCTTATGATCACTGGTGTCCCTCCTATAGGTAGTCCAAATAATGCATAAATGTCTTCCAGTATGATACCTACCTTTATGGTATCCCATCCACCACCCATCAAAATATGTTGTTCAATTATTCCCATGCTCCAAGGAACATGAAAATGAGATCAACACTTAGTGGGATGCATCTCATCTCCATGATACCTCCCAGGCCCAATGTAATCAATCTCATTCTATCAAATGCTTTAGTAAATATAATAACCATGAAGCATTGATCAATTTCGAAAATATCTGGCACCTCTACAAAATATCAAATAACAAAGGATGTATTATATCTCCATATCATTCATAATTAAAATACCTTCTTACAAATTCCTTAAAAAATATTGGTTTGATTTAGTTTCTTTATTTTTATACCAGATTGACCTATTACACACTAAATCAACTCTATCCTTTATCAGGGATACTAAATCAACCCCATCCAAATTTTAAATAATTTAGCCTTTACAATACTAAGTTGACCACTATCTAGCTTACCACTACTAAGTCAGCCCCATTAATCCTCTACAGTACTAAGTCAACCAATTTAGAAACAAATTAAATCCACCCACTAGTACTAAGTCATCCCTTTCACTTAACTAACTAATTCAGCCACCTACTACTAAGTCAGCTTACTAAATTTTCTTATCTTCTAAAAACTAAGTAGACCTGGTCAACCTTGTTCATCTAGTGTGATGAATTTTTGACTAATTTCCATAAATGCCTTGGGCATTTATTGGTCTGACTCCTTGCTATCCAACAACTTGTTTGACCCCTAGTGTCCCTACAAATTTCCTTGGGTTTGTTCTGGTGTCTATATTTTTCCCAACAATCTAATTTATATAAATCACTCAATTTCAAATAAAAATATTCAAAATTTTGAAATTTTTAGTCACTTATTTGTGTTGAACTCGTTGTGGCCACTATGCATCCTCCCCATCTCAATTATCATCTTGTCACCTTTCAAACTCTCTGGATTCTCACTAGGTCTATCAGATTTCTATTTTTCTCATAATAGTAAATAATACTGAATGAATTCTTTTTCACCCTATTTATATTTATTATTCAAAAATTATTTACCCTTCACATATTTATCATCAAATTTCTTATTTTGCTCATATCTTTATATCTACTAACTCTTTTTCCAAATCATAAAATGTTATGGAATCCTAATGTCATAAAGAATATTTTCTACTATTACATTCCCATGTTACAAAAATTTCAATTTTTCACTCTTTTTCACTAATCTCTACAAGTTCATCTAATGTTCCTCACATTGGACACATTCACATTTTTCACATCTCCTTCTTTATCTACAACACTAAGGTATGTACAAGTATGTATTTTTTTATTACATTCTTTCATTTATCTTATTTTCTCCTTGCTATATTTTAATCAAATTTAGCACTATGTGTCACTATTTTATTTTCCCAAAGCACCATCCTGTGTTGTACCTACATGACATGTGATGAGATTCAATTGGGGCTTATATATACACATAATATTTTCAACCTTTATCAATTGTTGATGCTTTATATCTTAAAGGAACCCATCAAGTCTTAATTTATCTAAGTGTACACCCTAAGGGGTGCACTAGGTAAGGGGTGGGTAGACCATTGGTGCTTCGTAGGATTTTTATCCCTTTTTTCCACACATTATCTACACAACTAGCTCCTAAAAACATTCCCCTGAGCTTTGCCTCCTATTTTTCACCCTCATTTAGTCATTTAACACCTTAATTAGCCCTTACCTAACTTAAAATCCCTTTTTGATAGATTACATTACATAGTCAGCCACATCAACCTTGTATTCTTATTTACAAAACTCATTAGGGTCTAGGTCAGCCCCTGGCTAACCTAGTCCATGACCTAGTTTATTTTTTTCAATTACAATCCTAGGTCGACAAGGTCAAACATATCAACATAAAGTTTTGAAATGGATTAGGGTTAGATATGCCTATATAAACACATTAATTTCTCCATTTATAAGAGAAGAGAAGAAGTAAGATATATTTTTTATTTTCTTATCCACCATTCTACTTTAGGAACAAGCTTAGGGTTTCATAATGTTTTTAGAGATATAGATCTTATCTTATACATAGGTCTTTTATATGCATTGATAGGTTGTGTATCCTAGATATAATTTATCCTTGTCATCCTTACAACCCACAATAACCTATTGTGAATCACCTTAGCCAAGGGAGAGATTGAGGCTCAGCAAGTTCATCTTCAAATGTAAGTATTCCTAATTTTGTTCCTCCTTTGTAAAAGTATATAGATATGCATTTTCACTTCTTTTCCATTTATTAGGATTATGTATAAATTGATGTGAGTATATTTATTATATTCATGTTTACTTTTCATGTTTATTACTCCCACTTTGTGCTACAAGCTTTGGTGAGCACTAGATTAGACTTTACTTGTTATTAGTTTAGTGAATATGAAAACATAGGACCTAGTTAGGGTTATTACATAGTTTTACTTGATTGTAAGCTTTTGAACCCTCCCTAATGATATTATTTTAGTAATATATCCCTTGATTAGGTCTAGTATATCCATCTTACTCATGACCCTGATTATCTAATGTATCCCCAATTGAAAGTGTAAGTATGATTTATCTTCTCGAAGCTAGGATTACTTTATAGATTTGTTGCATTTCTTATTTCTTATAAAAAAATCCAAGACATATTTAAACATTGAAAATTGTCCTAAAATCTCAAAAATTTCCAAAAATCACCCTAAAGTCAAAAAGAGTAAGAAATTTTTTTGAATATCCAAGATTGATAAATCAAATCAAGATCAAATGATAAAACATCATGTTTTCAAAAGTGTCTAAATTGGGATTAAAATGTTTAATCAAATGTGATTCCTAAATCTAAACATTGATCCAAATTTAATTAAACAAAGTATTTATTCAAATTTGACAATCAGTTCAACAATTACTCTAATCTCAATTCAAAAATGAAGATCATTAACATGCCTAAATTCACTAGAAGTGGGGTTTTGTATAACCTTATGTCATACAATCCTAACTTAGATGATGATTGGAAATATAATCAACTTATCCAAAAAAATTAAGATGAATGGAAATTATGGTATACCATAAATAATATGAAGAATAACGACCCCCAAAAAATAAAGAGTAGAGTCAACTACAAAGCAAATTTGATCTCTGAAGAGTCCAATTTAAAAAAGAGATCTCTGAGCATAAGAGTGAGGTCCTTTTATGATTTATAGAGTGCCAAATTTCATAAAGGTTATCCCATAAAAAAATTAAAAACCCTTATTTTTCCATATGAGAGAGTGGTTAAATGCCACTCATAAGACCAGACCAATTCTAGTTAAGACCAAACTCAGGATCATGTCAACATTGAAAAAAATTAAGTATTATAGTAAAGGTAAGGAATCTAATATATAACCACTACCTCCAGATACCAATCGAGTAGTAATATATTAATTAAAAAATACATGACCTAAATGTTTACAACTTTGGTCTCTACCTTGCAGTCCATTCAATCCCAATAATGGCAACAAGTCCTTCCCAAATCAAAGGTCAAATTTAATTAGCATCATCAACAACAAATTCCGCCCAATAAATGTAATAATAAAACACAATTCTTGTCCAACCAAACATCAAAAAAAATTCCCCTAGTTCAATATCAAATTCCTCCTATTTAATAGAAAATCCCTATTAAACCAAGTGGCAAGGTATGTATCCCTCCTAAATTGGGTTGTAATCATCATACTAAATCCAATCCACCTTTTTGATACCCAAAAAATGCATCACATTCACTTAAAAACCCAAATTTATCTCAACAATGGCAAGAGAATATGAATGTTATTCAAGCAATACAAATGGGAAACCAAAGTAAAAAATGTGTCTTTAATGAGATATGTCCTTACCCATTTTATACAAGTATCCTTCCAATTCCTTTGATGTCCCATTTTAAGATTCCATAGTTTTATACATATAAAGGAAAATGGGAACCAAAAGAGCACATTAAGGAATTATTTGTGTTTTGACAATAAGTGGCATATAACCACATCTATTTATTTTAGTTGGTTCCTCATAGTGTGGGTGTCCAACCTTTGGAATGGTACTTGCACTTGACCAAAAGATGCATTACAACACTTGTTAATTTTTTAAATAGTTTTTCAAGCATTTCTCTTATAAATTAGATCATTAATTAACCATGATTAACATGTGTAATAACAAACAATGAAGTGGATAAATCTTTGTCACCTTTTTACAAAGGTGGAGACACCTAGCCAACAAGTTCCTCCATTTTCTTCTTGAGAAACTATTAGAAAATAGTTTTTTTATTAATCTAATTAGAGAAATGGTATTTTAATTACTAATACATTTTTCTAATAATTTTTATGAGATCATTGACAAAGTATCATAAATCAAAAATTCCTTCATTGAAAGAGGGCTAATCAATATCTATTCTCCAAATCAAGTTCAAGATCAAACAATCACCTTCGTAGATAAACCTCAAATGTTTAACAATAACAATAATGTGTTAGGTGATAGTGTGATAGATGAATGCCATGTTCAAATGGTTCAACCATTTCCTACCCAAAAATATTCATCTGCATAACCACTCATAGTTCTAAGGCCACCACCTAGAACAAAATATCAAAATAGATCGTTCACCAATCTTAATGAGCATATAGAAGCTATGTTTTATAATATTATAGAAAAACCATGGTCTTGTGGATTATTACCAAACCTTATAAGGAAGGTCAACCAAATCCTACTTACTATAAGGATAATGAGTATTATTAGTATCAACCCATCAAAGGTAATGTACACATTAGTTTATGTAACTTTGATATTTTGTATAAGACTTTCTTGAGTTGGGATAAATTATGCTTGACAATTAGGCCTCATCTTCCAATTAGAATATGGGTATATTTAAAGACCAATTTCCAATTCATAATTAAAAAAATAATCAAGTCAATTAGTATAATCATCAACCAAACCAGCAAATCCAAATAACTATCATCAATAGTAATAAAAACAACAAGATCAAGGTCAACATTATTGTACTAACCATGTTGATTATTGTAACACCTAGTAAAATTATGATAATGTTATGGGTAAAATTACTTATAATCACATGTATACCATTAAATTAAATATACATCATCCATATAACACCAATTAATGTGTTAAATTCATTGTCTAAGGACCTTCCTCATTAGATCCTATCAACACTACTATGGTTCAAGATTGTGTTTTTATAACTTGATGCCCCAAGTTTAAAATTTAAGGTCCTTCAAAATCCAAGTCCAATGATTAAACATATTTCTCTTTTCCTTCTAAATTTAAACCATACACTTCTTCCATTAAGAGGCCATATTACCTTCATGAATAATTGGATAAAAATCTAGAACAAATATCCATTTTAGATCTCTTGCACACATCCTAAGTTCATAATGAGATATTATATAAGATTATTCAAAAATACAAAGTCCTAAATGACATTGATATATAAAAATTATAAACTCTCATAGGACATTTTTCTATGGGCCAATAAATCAATTTTGACCAAAACAACATGTCACCGTTTGGTTCTTCGCACAAAAAATCCCCTTTACATTGAGGCAATCATTTCCTGACACAAGCTAAAGAAGGTGTAATTTCTATTCTTAAGATGGTAAAACACTTGGGCTATTCACTGGTATATTTTTTCCTAATACTATCATAATTAAATGGTATAACAATGTAGAATGAGAATCGATTGACACCATCATTTTACTCATCATTGTTGGGTCTATCACAAACTTGTGTCATATCATTAGTTTATAAAAAAATTATAATCTACCCTTTGTCATCCATGGATTCATTATATGTGAATAGTATCATCCACAATACATCAATGTGTCAAGTTCCCACATGGGGGCATGTAATTCACCATTCTAGTAGATTTACAACCATATCAATATTTTAAGAACTTGGATGTAAACTATGGTACTAAATATTGTCCTAACATTGAGTGTCTACTAAAAAGGGTAAGAATGTGATATCTTGAATCTCCCAAATCCTCTTACATTGATCTTGATAGTATTGAATCTTAATCCAAATCTCCCCTTCCTTCCTAAGCATCATCTCATTTTACCATCAAGGACAAAGGTTATGGTGAGTACCTAATCAATGATGTGTTTCATATTGTCAAACTCCATAAGTCACGTAAGTCCCATGACATTCCCAAAATGGAGTGGAATTAAAAATCTAATTCTTATCAAATGGGTCCTTTATCTTTTTAAAAATTGGTCTTTTGGACCAAGAGTAAGTTAGCAGTTTGGGGGATTATTGGTTATATAGTGATGTAGTTTCTTCATGTTACCATAATTCTAAATACCCTATCAAAACAAATTGTGGATCATTTTTATTATAAAGACAAAATATTGGGGGGAAAACAACAATCATTCTTGAACTCGTTCCCCCAAGTAAAAAAGGCGTTCAAATTTTTGGATACAAAATGCATGGATGTGATCCCTCGAATCTTGAAATTGACACAACTACATTTTCTAATGATGATTATCTTGACAAAGATTTAAAATCCTATTATGATATCTATGATGATCTCATTGATACAAACTTATTTAACACCAATGCCTTCTTTACTATCATCCTTAACCTCCATTACCCTGAACTCATTGATTGGGTCAAAAATGATTATATGCAATTAGATGAATTCTAAAATGATGAAGCTATTTCAGAATTATTGGGGCTTAGAGATGGTTTCCTTATTGTGGACCATAAATAGGGATTTAAAACTGATTTGGACCTTGTTGCCTAATTTTGAGAGCAAGTGAATTTCCTTAGTCATAAAAATAAATAAAATCAAAAATTAATGTATTATGGTGAAAACGTCTTTGAGGTGATATTGGATAATGGGGGAAAAATATGTGTTCATTGGTGAAAACCTTTATAAGGCACCATTAGATAAGGAATTCCACTCTCTCCATAAGGAAGCATAGATTCCTAGAAATCTTTGCATCATATTCAACTCAGATGTCAATCTTGAGGAGCAACACACATTTGAAAAATTGGTCCAAACATTTATGTAGACATTCAATGATTTGTCATTATCTAAAATGAATGATTATGATTATTCTTATATGGCTGATCTTGATGAACTAATTAGGCCACAAGCAAATGAATAATATCAATTACCTTCAGTACCCACTTTTTTGGAGGATGGTTCCATGTTGTTTGTGAAAGACACCATTGATGTCAACCTTAGTACTAAGGATGATCCATTTATCATTAAACTTGATGCTTCTCTCATTGAAGAATAATAATATCTCATCATTATTATACTCAAATAATTTATTGATATATTCACATGACCCTATTCTAATATGCCTAAATTAAATCCTTCATTATTCATCCATCATCTTGTGGTGCATCCTAATGCCAACCCCACCAAGTAAAAATTATAGAAGATACACCTATGTATTATTAGTTTGGTCAAAAAATAACTCAAAAAAATCTTGCAAGTGTATTTTATCAGGGCTATCAACTATTTAGAGTGTATCTCCAATATTTTTTTCCATTAGGTATAAACTTGAAAGCATTTAGCTATGTATAAATTTCAATAACATTAACAAATCTTATCTAAAGGATGATTTTTCATTTCCAAACATTGTTATGATTATTGAATCCACAATAGGATATGATATTTTATCACTTGTGGATGGATTTTTTAGGTACAATCAAATCAAGATACTATTTGAGGACCAATATAAAATAATGTTTACCACTCTTTGGGAAATGTTTGGTTATTAATTCATGCATTTTGGCCTAAATAACATTGGTGCTACCTATCAAAGAGTAATGACTTTTATTTTCCATAGCATGATGCACGACATTGTGAAAGATGATGTGGATGATATTTTGGGAAAATATAAGACATGTGAAGGTTATCCAAAAAAATTATGATGAATATTTGAATGGTTAAGAGAGTATAAAGTATACCTTATTTAATCCTAAGAAGTGTGTCTTTGGTATCACATATAGAAATTCATTGGGTTTCATTATTTATAGGTGAGGTGTTGAAGTAGACCTAGATAATTTCAAGGCCATAGTGGACATGCCTCCCCAATCCAATTTAAAGTAGTTTAATATATTTCAAGGTAAAATTTAAGTTATTTATCAATTCATTTCATATCTTTCATATGGTTTCATCCCTTTACACACTTATTGAAAAAATGAACCACATTTTAATGGAATAAGGACTGTCAAGAGGCATTTAATCAATTAAATAAATATTTGGCTAACCCACTAGTGTTGGCCCCTCCAATGTCATGGAAGGTCATATTATGTTACATATCAACTCCCATCATGCATTAGGGGCACTTTTGGCCCAACATGATGATCAAGTCAAAGAATGTGTGGTTTATTATTTGAGTAGGACATTAGTTACCTATGAACATAACTATTCACCTATTGAAAATACATGTTTAGAAGTGGTTTTTACATCTCATAAACTGTGAAACTACTTGCTCAATATTAATCCCAACATCATTGTAAAATATGATCTACTTAAGTATATTCTTTCCAAATTATCTGAATATGTCATATGGCCAAATGGATTATGCTTCCAAGAGAGTTTAACATTGAATATACAAATTAGAAGGATATAAAGATGTAGGTCCTTGTCGATCAATTAACATATGCACTATTACCAAATACACAACCATTGGCATTTGGTTTTCTAGATGATTCCATTTTCACCCTTGAAGAGTCACAATAATGGAATTTTAATTTTGATGGTTCCTTTACATCTCATAGATTATGGGAAGGTATAATTTTTATCACACCATAGGAGGATATTATCCAAAAGCATTTCACAATGGGTTTTTGTGTATAAAAAAATATTGTAGAATATGAAGAACTTATTGGAGGACTATGTCTTGTTATTCAATGGAAAATTCAATAGATGGTAGTGTAAAATTAATCCCAACTTATCATAAATTAATTCAATGATCGATATAAACAATAGATCATTTGATTCCATGGCCACCATTGGGTCACTTTTGGAAATGTTTTCCAACATCCAATAATATTAGTTCCTAGTTAAATAACTCATCATGCCAACATATGATCATCTAAAATCAAAAATGGTATGTGAAATAATTGGTACCAGATTTTATTGGTACCATGACATTTATACATACCTCCAAAAATCATACCCTTCTTACTAAATTATCCCATCCTAAAAAAATCATTCATCCATAATTCCTCTCATTACACACTACTCAATAACCTATTATTTTATAGAGGTTATGATGGTATGCTCTTTCATTTTTTAAATTTAGGATAAGTGGAATTAGTAATCAAATACATGCATAATGATATTTGTGAGGCCCATACTATTAAATGTTTCTCACTAAAAAACTCCTCTATATAGGGTATTATTAGTTGATAATGAAATCTGATGCCTATGCATATGTAAAGAAATGTGTTGCTTGCCAAAAACATGGTAACTTGATCCATACTCCATCATAATAAATTAATCCAATCACATCTCCTTTGATATTTTATAAATGGGGACTCAATCTTGTAAGGAATATAAACCTCATATCCTCTTATGGCCATAAACACATCTTTATAACTACCAAGTATTTTACCATGTGGGTTGAGGCCATTCTACTCACTTATCCAAATTCATCCTCAATCACATCATTTTATATTATTTCATCCCATCCAATATCATTTATAATAATGACCTTCAACAATAAGGATGTTAAATCCTTTTGTAATCAATTTTATATTAAACATAGATGGTCAACTCCCTATTACTCTCAAGGCAATGGTCAAGTTGAGGCATCCAATAAAACCATTGTAAAAATACTCAAAAATATTTTCAATGACATTGGATATTATTGGAATTTATATTTTTTTCTTTCCTTATGGGCTTATAAAAACAACACTACACTTTTAAAGGTGTCACACCTTATCCTCTAGTTTTAAATTAAAAGTTATAATTCCTGTCAAGATTGAGTTTCCCTCCCTATGCATTTCATTATAAGATCTTATTGATGATGTGAATTATAGAGTAGACCAACTAAAATATCTCTAAGTCTTGGATGAAAAATGTAAATTATATCAAAATTTTCTACATCACATCTATGATAAGTTTATCATGTCCAAAGACTTTGAAATTGGTGATCTTGTGGTTAAATAAAATCTATTAAATACCAATGCAGACCATGAAAGAAAGGAAATTTTGAGCCTAATTGGTTGGATCCATATATTATCACCAATAAATATGGTTTTTGATCATATATATTGGAAATATAATATGGACAAGATTTATATGAGCCATGAACATCATGTATCTCAAGCATTTTAACACTTGATTCAACAAATCATTATCTATGAGTGTCCCTGCTTGGGGGCACCCTTTCACATCATTCCATTTCTCTTACCATCCATCAATACACATATTAAACCAAATTCCATTTTTTATTTTTATCATTATGGTGATCTACAGGTACTACAAGTTATGGCAAATTTGGTAGAATTAGAGTATGACAACATGTTTGTAGTAGGACATTAGGTGACCACATAGAAGGTTTTCCCTATCTTGTAGTCCTTGGAAGGATTCTTCTCAACGTGTCATATTTTATCAATACTTGTATACCTTCATCCCATTTTTGCATATCATTTATCCATATATCTTCCATATCCTACATCTCTTCCCACATATGTTGCTTGAATTGGCTTGCCCTTTGTTCGTCATTTATTATGTATACGTCATGATTTTACATTGTATTTAATTTGTGTTTTGTTTATACATGTTTCCATAGTTATAATTATATATCCTTATGGAAAATACTCTTGTATATACTTATTCAAAAAATCTAAAAACATCAGATATTTAAAAAATCTAAAAATGATTAGAAAATATCAAAAAATTTGTAAAATAAAAAAATTACAAATCCTAAAAAAATTCAAAAATTCAAAAAAAACAAAAAATACATATAAATCCACAAAATATTTTTCCACCTTTTCATCTTATCTAACTTTATATTCCATTCTTTGATCTATTTGGGGTAATATCATTAAAAAAGTATAGCCTTCATCCTACTACTGTGTGTTTGCAGACATTTCTTAGAAGGGTATCATTAAGTTAATCATGATCATATTAATAAACATCCTTAATCCCCATTCCTCCCATATTGGGATAACTACATGATTTTGAGGTCCACACAAACTATGTAGGCAACACTTGGTTATATGGGGTAGCTAGGGTCAGCTCAACCACCATCATATTATCCTTCATTCCCCCATTACCCTATTTTTAAGTGAAGTTTCTATCATTGCCTAATCATATATTTGTCCTAACTTATGAGAACCAAAAATACAACATTTATTGAATTCTCTCAAGCTATGTAGCTTTTTTAGTTTGTTTTAAAGTGTTGTGTGAATGTTTTTTTAATTATTTTTTGTTTATCTTGTTATTGATTGAGTATTACCTCAATGCATCTATGTCCACTTGCCATGATCATTTATATCATACTGTTTGTTATCACATGCTTTAATTTTATATATTCCTTATGCACTTGGCACATATGTTATCATGATTTATTTATAGTTATGGTGCATCTTGTCAATTGAAAAATTAAAAATCAAGTTGCAAAAGTCCTTTTACAAGTGCACCTTAAACATCCCCTTGCTATATATATCATACTCATGGATAAGTGTATTATCATGATAAATCAAAATGACACCTTAAATTATCACAATGGTTTCATATGATAAACATTATCACATCATACAAAAGAGCATAAAAGAGATAGTCAATCACCAAACACATCAATTTTTTCTATCATGATCTATATCTAAACATTAACAATAAAATCATGAACATAATGATGGAAACACAAAAAATGAGAGAGTTAGTGTTGGATCAGTCTCTTAAAACTTTCTTTCAAGTGTAATTTAACATTATTTTAACCATCAAATCAATAAAAATATATAGCAATGCATAAAGAGTCATTCACGTAATCATAACACAAGAAAACACACATATGAGTGAGAAATCCTCAAGGTGAATAAAACCCACTGATCCCTACAAATGTAATATAGTCCCATAAGTCAAAATATCACAATTTTTTGAAGCGCAAACTCCACATGGAGAATCAACCCCAAACTAGCTAAGCACCAACCCAACTAGGCTTTAACAAGCATCAACTTGTAAGGAGGCTCTAACCCCCTAGATGACTCAGTACCAAATCAGATACTTGATTGATTTGATCACCTTAAATAGACATTTTTTCTTATATAATAGATGATTATCACCTTATTCAACTCTTTTCTCTCTTATATCCCTCTCAAACTACCTTCTCGGCTCCTTCACTCAACTAGGTCACTTCAAGATAGATTAGGTCAAATGACCTTGATCTTAATATATAGTACCCATGTTATATATTCATAATATTTTATTTAAAACCTTATTATGGTCTATAATACCTCATTAATCTTTTAAAATTTCTATATCCTTCACTTCAACTCGCTCATATTCTAAGTAGTCAATTAGGCCTATTAGGCCTTGTTTTTATTCTAGGTTCTTTATCATACACCTCTCAATCAGCCATATACACTTTTAAAATTATATTTTCCACATAATATTCCTTATTACATTCGAAAAACATTAATCAATCATTACATCAGGTCAGACATATCTCAAATAGACCAAAACCTTGTTCAAGCCTTAAGGAGACCTAATTCAATTAGGCCTCAATTAGTACACGTCACCCTTTGATATTCTTGCGATAATTTAAAACTATAAACATGGAAATAAAAATTCATATACCACTAAAATATACCTCTAATAATATCATATTATTTCCATGATACTTTCTATCTCAAACCACTACTTGAAGCATGCCATTAGTATTGTTTACATTAGGCCTTCACACACACAAATGTTTGTCTTGAACAATTGAAGATGAAATAATGTTTATCAACACAACCATGAAAGTAAATCATATTAAAAAAACCTAAAATACCTAAAAAATTTCACCAAGTTCATGATAATTCATTACATATGGCAAAAGGACTCAAAAACACTCTTGCAACTTGTTCACTCAAAACTATCATTTTTTGTTAAAGACCAGTCATGGTGACTCAAACCTTAAAAAAATGTATATACATCTTAAATTACCTATGATACATGTATATGATCATATGAATCATTATACCATTATTATATAGAAATATAATATGGTCAAAGGGCAATATTGGTCTTGCAAGCCAATCTCATGACCTTTTATCTCATTGTCTCATTTGAACTAGATAGGTCAACTTGTGAGCAACTTTTTCACTATAATAACTTACCTAAAAAAATTATATAAAACATGAGAATTTATTAAAAGTATTAAAAAACATATCCATTTACTTTATTTCATCATTACTTCATTATAACCCATTCCTAATCATCTTCTCATTATTGCCTAGGTTTCTCACTATTTTCACCATTAGGCTTGTTAGTGACTGGATAACTTAGATGACTAGTTTATCACACTTGAGGGATATAAATTTTCAATAAACCTTCATTTACATGAAAAATAAGTATAAAAATTCATCCTCCATCCATTTTCATACTTTTAATTGGTCAACTCTGACTACTACAGCAAATCTCTGAGAAATGTGCACTTTCTTATAGGGTCTACTCACAAACCTAATAATTTAGTAACACCTAAAGGTGCTTGGAAGAGTGTAATACAGAATAAAATATATTTTCTATTAATTTTATACCATCCTAGGCTATTTTTAATAATATCTTAAACATTGATTCCTTATTAGGGTTTTAAGAGGGTTTAAACATGTTTCCATTCTTAACAATCACTCATAAAGCATATCCCATCAATCCAAAAACAAATGCTTTGAATTTGTAGATAAGATCCTTCCCCATATACCATGAATATAATAGGTTCCCATACATAGGTTTTATGATCTAATTAGCACAAGAAAGTCCTCAATTTTTCATGCCTTTATTAAGTATAGTCTAGAGACGTTAAAATCACTTTTCATGCCTTTTCTTACAAACCCTAACCTCAAAGTTTGTGAAAATGCTTGAAAAAAATATAATACCTATGTACATGCTCACATATACAAACTTGTCTTGGAAACTAAACCTCATTAGTCATTATTCCATGCTCTCACTACTTGGGTTTCTACACTTGAGTCTTCACACCTCATTAGGCCTTCAACTGACCTTCAAACCTCTTTTCAAGATATCAATACTTCACTCCCATGATCACACAACATATCACATGATCAAAAAATGTCAAATATCATTATACAACCTTGAAAACATATCATGATACCCCATTAAGCTAGATAGGGTCTAGAAGTGGTCTAGTTGTAGACTTGATCTAAAGGTCTTAGCCCTGTAGGCTCACCTTGAGACTCCCATGAGTTATCTAATGCTTCATGTACATGATCAATCAACCTCATATAACCACTCATTCCTATGTGCACTCATCTCACCAATCCATCATGTTCCTTCATACACAAGACTAGGCATCCTATGCACATACCTTCTCAAGACACTACTAGGCTTAAGCATTTGACAACTTCAAAAATAATGACCTTCTATGCTAACCTTCACATCAATATTTAAGTAATAAAAACATATACCAATCATATATTACACTCTTTAATGAAATCATGAATATCTTATCAAGAGCCTTTGACATAAATGACAACATCAATGCCAAACCTCGTTTAAAATCATGTCTACAACTCTTTGGATCATACTCCTTACAACCAAAATACTCAACACACAGGAATATGAGCTTATGAGACATAATACAACCATGTTCCCTATATCTCCATGCATAATTTCTTAGAACAACCAACCTATTCTTATATCTAATAAAATTTATTATCTCCCCCTAAGTACTTGGATTCTTCAATGATTTTTAGGGGTAATAATTACACCCAATTCCTATCTTAGGTGTTCAAATGTTACATTTAGAAGTGGTTTGGTCAAAATGTTTGCAATATGATCCTATGTAGAAACATATTTAAGTCTGATACTTTATTCACTTACCTTCTCTATTAGAAAATGATACCTAATGAGAATGTGCTTAGTCCTTGAATTCATGACAAGGTTATTTGAGATGCTTATAACACATGTATTGACATAATAAATAGGGCTAAGACCATAATACTCCACTTTGTAGTCTTTTAGGGTCTATCTCATCCATAAGACCTGAGTACAACATGAATTTGTTTCAATTTACTCATCCTCACAAGTGGATAATGCTACTAATGGTTACTTCTTGTTTATCCATGAAACTAGGCACCCACCTAAGAAAAAATCTCCACTAATAATTTTTCTATCATCTAGACTTCTTGCCCAGTTTGCATGTGTATATGCAATCAAATTAAACTCCTTGCTCATTGGATACCACAACCTATACTCCATAGTCCCCTTGAGATACCTGAGTATCTTTTTGACAGCTTGTAGATGATGTTATTTTGGATCTACTTCAAACCTTCCTAAAGGCCTATTGCTTGCATGATGTTAAGTCTAAAGGTAGTGGTGTATAGAAAACTTCTAATCATTGACTTGTATGATATTTGATTGACCAATAGAGACTCATCTTCCTTTCTCAAATTACACTCTATGATCATAGGTGTACTAACTACCTTACAATTTCCATTTTAAACTTATTCAACATCTCTCTTATGTACTTGGATTTTGAAATGAATATACCTTTTTCAAATTGAGTGATTTACAACCAAAGAAGCAATTATAGCTCTCCAAGCATGGACATCACAAACACTTTATTCATCACCTTTACAAATCCCTACATCATGTTCTCGTTTATTCCACCAAATATGTTATCATCCACACATATAATTTCTATCAACTAATGATCATCTTCTAAATTTATATACAAATTACTATTTGTAACTCCTTTTTTGAATCCTTGATCCAATAAATACATGTCCAGCTTGGCATACCAAGATCTAGAAGCTTATTTCAGATGGTAAAGAGTATTTTTCAATCTTCATAGATAATCCTTGTCTCTTGATAGTGATAACCCCTTAGGTTTCTCTATGTACACCTATTCTTCCAAATTACAATTCAAGAAGTTAGATTCGACATCCATCTAGTATACCTTGAACCCTTTGAATCCTGCATATGCTAGAAATAATTTGATGGCCTGCAATCTTACTACTAGTGAAAATGTCTCCTCAAATTCTACCCATTCAACTTTTTCCATATCTTTTGCACACTAATCTAGCCTTTTTCCAAGTGAATTATCCATATTCATTTAACTTGTTTCTAAACACCCATTTTGTGCTAATGGCATTCTTATCTTTAGGCCTATGAATTAGTTCCCAAGTCTCATTCTTCTCTATCTAATCTAACTCCTTATTTATATCACCTATCAAAAAATTGTCTTTTATTGTTTATATAAGATTTTTAGGTTCAATATTAGATAATATAATAACATTATCTTGATTTAGATTACTTACCAGTCTTCTCCTTGTTTGCATACCTACATTCTTATTGCCAATGATTTGAGATTCAAGATGATTTATTTGAATCTATCCTGAGGGGAATTTTGAGTCTTTCCTCTACTCAACTTCTTATTTTTACTCATCAACATCTATAGTTTCCTCTTCATTCTTAAATTCCATATTCTCTAAAGTATCCTTTGACTATGAGTGTGATTTCCTTATCTCATCAATCTTCACATTGTTGGTGTCCACTATCTTTTGTAACCTCTTATTATAACATATATAGGTTGATCTCATTGAAGAGTATCCTAATAATATGCATTCATCATATTTGTATTAAAACTTTTCCAAGTCTTCATCATCTGTTTTGATGAAACATTTCCTCCCACACACTCTAAATTATTCCACATTGGTAGCTCTACCCTTCTATAGTTCATAATGAGTCTTGTTTCCATTAGTCCTTATCTATCCTCTATTAATAATGTATACTATAGTTCTTACAACCTTTTTTCAATATCCATCAAATAATAAAGACTCATTTATCATAGTTTTATCCATATCTTGAATTATCCTATTCTTTCTTTCCACTACCCTATTCTGTTGAGGTGTCCTAACTACTGATAATTATCTCCTTATTTCATGAACCTCATCAAGCTCATTAGACCAAAACTCTCCTCCTCTATCAGTTCTTAGGCAATTGATCTTCCCATTATTATCATTCTAAATAAGAGCCTTGAATTCCTTGAACTTTTCAAGATCTTATAACTTTTCTTTCAATAATGTAACCCAGGTCATTCTTGTGTAGTCATCTATGAGTAACATGAAGTAGATATATCCTTGAATGCTTTGAATTCTTGTAGGCCCACAAAGATCAGTGTGTATTAACTCTAAAGGTATTTTAGTAGAGTAATACTTGGACTTGAATCTTCTTTTAGTCTTCTTACCATGTTGACATGCCTTATAAAGTATGTTTGTAGGTTTGGTGATCTTGGACATGTTATTCATAGATTTATTAATGTTTATCTTGAATAGATTGTTAAAGTTTATGTGACCTAACATTATGTACCATATCCAAATTTCATCCATATTTCTCATAAAGCATCTCTCCTTCTTGATCCCATTCAAGACATATAGATTGTTCTTAGTCCTCTTAGCATTGAAAATTAGCCTTCTTGATTTAACTCTCCTTATCTTACACCCTCTATCATGACTGGTTAGTGTGTGTCCTTGATTTCACCTTTGACTTACACTAAGCAGGTTATGTTTCAAACCTTCCACATACAACCCATTTTATGTCTTGGTCTTCCCATTTTCTAAACTCAAGATACCCTTGCCCATATATTAGTAGTTATGTTATCTCCAAACCTCACTATTATTGCAACATTCTTCTTCAATGAGATGAACTTATCATTTTCTCCTTTCATGTCTCCTGTGAAAGGCAGTCTGAGTTAGCATATAATCCTCTTTAGTCTTTTGTTCCTCCTTATCAAATAGTCCATCTTGACTCTTCAGCTCACTATGATCAGTCCTAACTTGCTTTGGCTTCCATACAAATGTTTGATTATTCTCTGGCATTCTAGGAGCTTCATAGGTCTTATTGAATCTTTAGGTCCTTCTAAATATATTAGATCAAAAACTTCTAATGTGTCCTATATTATGATAGATGTAGAAAACAACATTTATGTACTTACCTCTTGACTGATTACTCCTTTTCCCATGGTCCCATGATGACTTATCCTTTATTGCATTGGGCTACCTGATTGGTATTTTAATGTTGGTAATCTTAACTTGTTCTTACTTCTCACATTCTCTCTCAAACTTTCTCATCTTTTTTATAAACTAGTCATGCTTAGCCTTCAAGGAATATAGCTCTATCTTTAATTGGTCATACTTAACTTCCTTTGATCTAAACCTTGTATTGATACCTTCTAACTAATTCTTGAGATCCTTAATAGTCTTATTTTGATGTTTACAATCATCAAAGGCACTTATGAGCTCAAATTTAAGGTATAATTCAGATTTTCCTTCTTCACTACCATAGTAGACTTCTTCATCATACATGTTGTCTTCTTCCTTTTGATCACTAGACATCTTCTACTTCTTAGGATCACTTTCAAGCTGTTAGACTTGATTCAAAAGACTAGGCTCTGATAAAAACTATTGGATAATTATTTTGATGGGGGTGGATTAATCTCTTAAGACTTTATTTCACGTGTATTTTAACATTCCTTGAACCATTAAAGAAATATAAAGATAAAACAATGCATAAAGAGTCATTTGCATGAGCATAACACAAGAAAACACACATGTGAGTGGAAAACACTCAAGTGGAATAAAACCCAATAATACCTATAAATGGAATATAGTCCTATAATTTAAAATATCACAATTTTTTGAAGCACCAACTTGACATTGATCACCAACCCCAAACTAGCTAAGCACCAACCCAACTAGGATTTAACAAGTAACAACTTGCAAGGAGGATCCAACACCCTAGATGAATCAACACCAACTAAACCACCTAATTCTTTTATCACCTTTAATATACCTTATTTATCATATAATATATTATGATCACCTTCTTCAACTCTTCTCTCTCTTCTATCCCTCTCAAACTACCGTCTAGGCCCATTCGCTCAATTAGGTCTCTTCATGACAAATCAGGACAAATGACCTTAATATTTATCTATAGTACCCATATTATATATTCATGATATTTTTTATACACCCTTATAATTGTCTATAATACCTCCTTAAGCTTTACAAACTTCTTTATCCTTCACTTCAACTTGCTCACATTCTAACTAGTTAATTAGGCCTATTAGGCCTTGTTCTTATATTAAGATCTTGCTCATACACCTCTTGGTCAGAAATACACACGTTTACACTTATATTTTACATAAAATAAGCCTTAGTACATGCCCAAAATATTAATCAATCATTACATTAGGTCATCCATAGCTCAAATGGACCAAATCCTTTTTTAGGCCTTCATTAGTACCCATTACCCTTTGATCTCCTTGGGATACTTTAAAATTATAAACATTAAAATAACACTTAATATTCCACTCAAATATACCTCCACTAAGATCATATTAGGTCCATGACACTTTCTAGCACAAACCACTACCACAAGCATGCCATTAAAGTTGTTTACATTAGGCCTTCACACACACATAAAGGTCTATCTTGAACAACTAAAGATAACACAATGTTTAGCCATAAAAATATGATAATAAATAATATTAAAAAAACCTCAAAAACCTGAAAAAATTCACCAAGTGCATCATAATTCATTATATAGGGAAAAATGACTCAAAAACACTCTTATAACTTGCTAATTCAAAACTACCAATTTTTTGTAAAGACCAGTCATGGTGACTCAACCTCCAATACCTATATAAACATATTCAATGAATTTTGATGAATTTATATAATCCTATGAAATCATTATACCATTATTATATAGAAATATAATATGTCCAAATGGCAATATTTATCTTGAAGACCAATCTCATAACCTTATATCTGACTGTCTCATATGAACTAGATAGATCGACTTGTGAGAAACTTTTTAACTATAATCAATGACCTCATAAACTTATACAAAACATGATAATTTATTAAAATTCTTTAAAATCATCTCCATATACTTTTTTTCATCACTATTTCATAATAACCCATTCCTAATCATCTTCTCACTATTGCCTGGGTTTCTCACTATTTTCACCATTATGCCTGTTAGTGACAAGCTAACTTAGATGAACATTTTAGCACACTCATAGGCTAAAAAATATCTATAAAAATTTATGGACATGAAAAATAAGTATAAAACTTCATCCTCCATCCATTTTCATACTTTGACTTTGTCAACTCTAACTGTTACAACAAATCTCTGAGAAATGTGCACTTTTTTGTATGGTCTACTCACACACCTGATAACTCAATCACACTTGGAGGTTCCTAGAAGAGTTGAATAAAATATCCAATAGATTTTATAGTCATTTTAGACCATTTTTTATAATTTTAAAAACATCTTCAACATCAGGTCCTTATTAGGGTTCTAAGAGGGTTTAAACATGTTTCCATTCTTAACAATCATTCATAAATCATAGCACCTCAATACAAAAACAAATGCCTAGAATTTTTATCTAGGACCCTTACCCATCTACCATGAATATATCAGGTTCCCATTTAGATGTTTTATGAGCTAATAAGCATAATAAAATCCTTCTTAGTTTTTCATGCCTTTATTATGTGTACTTGAGAGACCTTGAAACCACTTTTCACATGTTTTCTTGTAAACCATGACCTAAAACTTTGTGAACATGCTTGAAAAAACATATCATAAATATTTCCATGCTCACATATACAATATTGTCTTTAAAACTAAACCTCATTCCTCATTAGGCCATGCTCTCACCACCTGGTTTTCTACACCTGAATCTTCACACCTCTCTAGTCTTTGAATTGACCTTCAAACCTATTGTCAAGATCTCAATATTTCACTCACATACTCACACAACATCTCACATGCTCAAATAATATCAAAAAATCCTTCTATGACCTTGAAAAAATATCATGCTACCTCATTAGGCCAAGTAAGGTCTAGAAGTGGCCTAGTTATAGACTTGATCTGAAGGTCCTACCCCTGTAGGCTCACCTTGAGACTCTCATGAGTGATACAATAATTCATATGCATGCTCAAATAACCTCATACAACCAATCATTCCTATGTGCACTTATATCACAAAACCATCATGCTCCTTCATGCACAATACTAGGCATCCTATGCACATACCTCATCAAGACACTACTAGGCTCAAGAATTTGACAACTTTGACAACAAGGACCTTCCATTCTGACCTTCACATCATTCTTATAGTCATAATAACATATACCAATCATATATTACACTCTTCAATCACCTAATTAAGACCTTCTAAATATCCATTGACATCAATGCCAAACCTCAACAATAGGAATAATGCTCAACACATAAAACTTCATAAATAATAGTTTATATACATCATATCAATATCAGATATCAACATAGAATAAATAAAATAAGAATAATATACATATATAAATAGTACATGAGTAAAAAAAATTATATACATCATGTGTACATCTCATACATCAAAAATGAGGAGATACAATCAAAACATGTTTTATTAGCTTTCATTATGTCACTCAAGAGGTGGACTTCCTGAGGAGATCTGTGTCTCAAGTTATCTTGATGTAAGCTTTGTTTTATGATATTTATAGTTGTCATTTAAGGATGTCCCATCAAATCTATGGAAACATCTATCCCGCTGATCTATTTTAGGTGGAGGTTTGATGTGTTCTAGAAGACCAACCTAATCTTTGGTTGCTATACTCCTGAAAGGATGGTGGTCTTTGGCTCTACAACACTGCACTCTCATAGAATTATCTATAGTATCCATCCACATCCTTGGCTTAAATGTTTTATAATAAATCCATATAAAATCCTTGATCAGTGATAATATGATTGGCTATATCTAAATCCCCTTGGTTCATGTGAGAATATACTCCAGTTGTATATCACTAGACTATCACAGTCACTAGATTAACATCTCTCATAGAAAACTGACCCTAAATGACCATCATTTGAGTAGATTATCCCCTTAATGTGGCAATATTTGTATCTATAGCTAAATTTAATATACCTAAAGAGATTTATAATAGTAGCATAACTACTAGAATAATGAATAGTAGTTTAGTACCACATTCATAAGAATGAGGAGTTGGGTAGATGAGAACTAGTAGAAATAAAGGGGCATAGGCTATTATAAATCATCCAAGAAGAAGTTTTTGTAATTGAGCCTTGCTCAAAGGAGGTATCCCCCTTGAATCAGCCTTTGATTGGAGTTATTCCTTCCATAAAAGGAGTTATGTGTGTAACCACCATGTTTAATCAATATATGAATTATTATTTGTCATTTAGTTAGTTTTTAGGAATGAAGTTCCTAACATTTGGTATCAGAACATTTTCCAGGGCCAATATTTTTTTATTACAGTAGAACTTGTGGTTTGAGAGTGAGTTTTTTATAAGTTATATGAGTGGTTATTCTATAGATAAGTGTGATATTTTATATGATTATCAAAACCAAAACAAAATATTACAATTGTATGTTGTTAGTCTAGTACATTAGAGTTGTTAAGAGTTGTTATGTGGGATCTACACATGGTGCTAGAAAGGCATCTACATTGACTCAGCTCTACCTTGGTCGATATATTTTTACTTGGCTCTATGAATCTATAGATCACCATTAAAATAACTTATTACATTAACTCTATAATTTTGATTAGAGCTTATAGATCACTCAAACCTATATTTCTAAATTTTGGTGACTCTATTGGCAGCACCCTTAGCAAGCTCAACTAGCTCATCCCTCTGATATCCTTAATCCCTATGGATCTTCACTCATCTCATAATATCTTTTTCCCTTAGCATCAAAGACTCTCAACATGTAACTTAATATTCTATGATTTATACTTTGTGGATATCATCATGCCTCTTTCAATCTATATCATGTAAGTTCCTCCTGGGGTCTCTTCACATCAAGTGACTATGACAATAGTTACTTTCCCAAACTTGAATCCCACTCACACCACTAAATTATTTCAATCCATGGCTCTTTAATGCTTAGTTTTGATGTCACCCAACTTCCTTAGATCCATGCTCACCATCCTCTAATTAGCATCTAGCTCAATCCACCTTTACCTCAGTCCTCTTAGCCTGACCTCCATCAACATCTCCCATTCAAATTGTATTAGATCTTACTCCTTTCTCATTACCATCCACACATACATACATCAGATCATTTTTTACATTAGTTTTGTTATTTAATTCTATCTACATCACTATGTTTTGATCCTCTATCAATCGGCTAATCCTTCCATGATGCTACCCGTGTTCCCTCTCTCCTATAGGGCATGGTTAATCAAACTCTATTTCATCTCTCTCCACCCTAGTACCACCTCAATTTGGCATTCCAATATTATTTTCCCTTCTAGATCCATTTGGATCTATCATCCCTCTTCCCCATTACCATTTACTATTCCCCACTTCCCATCACCTGTATTCTTTCACCCTACACCTACCCAATATAAATTACATCAATTTCTTCTTGAAAACCACTCTCCCTTTAATGTCATAGGTTTTTCCATACCATTCATGGTTTGGCATTATTTGGTGGTATTTGGTATTTTTAATTTAAGTTTTCATTTATGTTTTGTTTAATTAGATAAATAGGGTTATCTTTTTATGTAGGTCATTTAGTATAAAGTCTAGTCTATCAAATCTAAGTAAAGATTAATTAGTATTTATTTGCTTTAAGTTTTTAATATTAGTATATAGTCTTAGGTGTTATTATTTAAGACTTTTATCTCATAATTATTCCATCATTTTTTTAAATAGTCCATCTTGTTTATTAGTATTGTCTTAGGTATTAATGGTTTTATGTTTGTTATAATTCCAAATATGTTTATAGTGGTGTCCTAGGGATATCCTAGTCTTTAATTTGTTATGTCTTTCAATTTAGTTGTCTTGTGTTCATGTTAAAAAAATCAAAATATTGGTCATATTATAAAGGACACATTTTTTATTGAAGTTGATGTCCTCTCCTATCACTATATTTAACTTTTGATTCTTATGGGGTTTCCCATTTTATCTGATGGTCATCTCATCAATGCCTTGACTAATCTTCATCAAATTGGCATAGTGATAGAGTATCATAATGACTTTTCTAAACTATCCACTCAGATTATAGGCTTGACTGAGGATTTCCTCATAACTTGCTTCATCAATGGACTCTATGAGGAACTTTAATAAGAGGTTAGAATGTGGCAACCTAAGAACCTAATGGAAGTTGTGGTATTATCTAAGATCATAAAATATCTCATATGTTATTTCATGGTGAGACACATTTTTTTCTAGTCTTATATCCCTGTACAATACCACCTCTTCAATCCATCAACAAATGAAACATTAATTCCCTTTTAGATTCACCTTAGTAGGTTCTAGATGAGACCATTTATGAAATCACCATGCTCAATGAGGCCCCTGATGATCCCAAACCAACAATCATAGATCCAAAATAGGTAACTAAGTCTTTAAATCCCTTGGAGAATAATGTTATGGGGGATGGCATGTTGGCTCACCAAGCAACATGTTTTGTACAACATTATTCTAACTTTGAGGTGTTAATTGTTAAGCTTTAAATTTTAGTGATTGAATCTAACCTCATGTTTTAATTTGAGGTTAATCCATCCATTAATCTCTATGCACTTCACTCTCATGTTTTAGTGTTTGAGTTCACAGTGTTGTTGTACATGCTCACATCTTAGCCCTAGAGGAAGAAGTGGAAGCCTAAATGATGTATGGCCAGGCCTCTATTTAGTCAGCATCCTAATTTATTATGTAATTCTTATCATGTTTTGATGGCAAAACATTTTTAAGGGGGATGGAATGTAACATACCTAGAGATGGGTAGAATAGTAGTATAACTAGTAGACTAATGAATAGTAGTTTAGTACCACATGCATAAGAATGAGGAATTGCATAGATGAGAAATAGTATAAATAAAAAGGCATAGTATATTGTAAATCATCCAAGAATAATTTTTTTTAATTGAGCCTTGATCAAAAAAGGTATCCCCTCTAAGTGGCCTATGATCAAAGTTTTTTCTTCCATAAAAGGAATTATGTGTGTAATCACAGTGTGTTTAATCAATATATGAATGGTTTATTATCATTTAGTTAGTTTTTAGGAATAAAGTTCCTAATAGTGGATGCCCCATCAACTTTGTCTATGGAAATATCTATCCCACTAATCTATTTTAGGTGGAGGTTTGATGTGTCCTAAAGACCAACCTAATCTCTAACTATTATAGTCCTAAAAAGATGGCTTTCTTTGGCTCTACATCACTGCACTTTCATATAATTATCTATAGTATCTATCCACATCATTAGATTGCATGGTTTATAATAAATCCTTATAAAAACCCTAATGAGTGATAATATACTTTGCTACATCTTTCTCCCTTTAGATCAAGTGAGCATCTACTCTAGTTGTATCTCACTTGACTATTATAGTCACTAGATTAACATCTCTCATGGATAACTAACCCTAGATGGCCATCATTTGAGTAACTTATCCCCTTAATGTGTCAATATTTGTATTTACATCCATGATCAATACATGTATCTTAGTGGTTTTACCTTTGGCCTCTGTTAATTGAGCCCATAATCTAGCCAGCTCTTACTATAGCCTAGATATATTTATCACCCTAGCTTCAATCTATCTTTATAATATATCTATTTCTTTTAATTTCTACTTATTTCTTAATTTTGGAAGAAGATAAGAAACTAATAATAATGGTGTCAAAGAAATACCTAGTTTCTAATGCACGCATAATCCAGATGAAGATGGATAACTCCTCTTTAGCTTGGAAGGAATACCCTATGGATAAAAAAGCATGAACAAAGGGGTTGTTAGCAAGGTAGTTAGGTGGAATACCTATCATGAGATAGATCCAAGAAGCATAATCTTTCTAGGAGGTTATCAATCCACTCTTAATAATAATTAAGTTGAAAATGATAAAAGTAAGGTACTTTCATAAAGTAAATGAAATGCAATACAAGAAGAAATTAGAATGCTTTGTTAAATAATATGACTAAATATAGCAAAAGTGGGTCAATACTTGTGCTAAAGGGGGTGAATTTAGGTTCAAAAAATAAGAAAAGCGTCTATGAACAAATAAGAATACAAAAAGTTAGGATTGGTTGGGCATAAGGGGCTAAAAATAAATTGCTATTATTTTCTACCATAGTGACCATCAACAGTTGGGTGAACCTTCGATGGTTAAGGTGACTGTCAATGATTGGGTAACCATCGATGATTGGGGTGACCATTGACAGTTGTGCTAACTATTGGTGGTTGCCTATGGATTTTTGAAGATACTTAAAAAAGACTCACAGAATGGGTGAATGGTCTAATAATGGTTTTGTTAAGGATCAATAAGTTATAAAATAAGGTGTAGATAGGTCTGATCAAGTTAGGGGAGTTAACGGTCCAATGAAACAAAGAACAAGTAAAATATACTTGTAACTTACTAGATGGCTGATGGTTGAAGGCTGAAGTAATTTTTCTATAGTAAAATTACTTTGGCCTCAAAAGAAAATTTGGTAGAGGTTCAAGTTTCTTTTTCTAATGTGAGTTGTTGAAGGAAGACTGGATGCTAGAGATCTTAAATACCTATGTGCAAGAAGATTTGATATCTTGAAAATGGATGCTTTTCACCTCCTAATCTCCTCCTTTTATATAGAAAGAGAGATGGAGGATGGAAGGTTCCTTGAAGGGTAAGGTTGCTAATCATGATGCTTAAAATTTCATTAACACTGCATAAGGTGAACATATTAAATTATGCCTCGTTATCTCACACATAGTTGGTGATGTGTTTAAGAAGGTAAGGACCTGACCATCAACGATCAAGCTAACCATCGATGGTTAAGTTGATCATCAGTGGCTGAGTGTCTTAAGGAAAAGGGGTCAATAAAATGGGTTAAAAAGGTTTGGTTAAATTTTTGGTTCGTAAGTTGGTGAATTTAGTTAACTAGGTGGTCAACTATACTCAACATCTAAATAGGCTAGTCAGTAGGGTCCGAATGCATTTCAACACCTAGTATAGTTTTCTAATGTCTACATTTTTCCCCTTAATATTTATATAGATTTGAATTAAAAAGATATAAAATAAAAATAGAGTGTTGGTCAAAGGTTTGATTGCCTTGAGTATGGGAGGAGGTGTTCCCCATCAAACCAGGAGTTGATGAGGAAAAAGCAGAATTAGGTCAAGGTTTGATAAGTGGGTAATGGTGAGTCACTAAGTGGTGACAAAAAATTTAGCCATTTAAAATGCAAACATGGGAAAAAAATGTGACTAAGTTTAATATCCAAGATCACATATAGAATAAGGTGTTAATGTTGGTAAAAATAATGTCAGTTCTAAAAGCACAAGTGATAGGGTAACTAGTCCATAGCATTGGTCATAGCTAATCAAGTTACTCTATAAGCCTCATAGATAGGGTCAATGTTTTCATAGGTATTTGAGGTAGGAAGTAGTCCCTTGAAAAACACAAATGGTCTAGTTATGCATGAAGTGGTACAAATTTGAATGGTCAATAATGTAAAAATGGTTGGTGTAGTCAAAAAAACCATGCAAGTTCATCATAAAATATGCAATAAGTTCAGGTCAAAAATGACCAACATCAAGGTGGAGTGGTATAATGGTTGGGTGGAGAAGGGTAATCTCCAAAAATTTTAAGTTTTGGTTTGGGGGAGATTAGTTGAAAGGGTGATCTCCAAAAATTTGCACTCAGGTATGGGTGCTTAAAAATTTAGACCTAATAAAACCAAAGTTAGATCAGTTTTAAGAAACATAAGTCTTTTTAATGCTTCGCATTAGCTTGCTTTGGTTGATAAAATAGTGTCTCCATCAAATTGTTTCAAGTAAGCTCATAATCCCTAGATTTATAAATAGTATGAAGGGGAGATAGGTGATGGGTGATAGGTAAATTGATGGATAGGTAAGGTAACCTTATGTGGGTTTGTTTACCCCTTCTATAGTTGACCTAAGAACCAAATTAGACAAGTCCATGTCATAATTATAGGTGTAGACTGATGTCAGAAGTCTACTAATGCTATATTTGAAAGCTAATTACAACTTTCTTGGGATAGCTTATTCTAATTTTTGATATAGGGTCATTTATTTATTACTTTTGTTTTTAATGGTTTGTGAAGTTGATCGATGTGAGAATATTCAAATGATTACTTTTGACCCATTTGAATTAACCATCATTTAAGGGAGTGGTCTAAGTTTGGGTTTGTATGTTTGGTAGTTATCCTTCAAGGGAACAGTCTATCATTTTAAGCAATTTAGTTTTTTGGGTAGATGTCCTTCAAGGGAGCATTCTACAATGCTAGAGATATATGACCCAAGTGATATTTTGATATCCCTAATTATTTTGATATGATAGGTTTTAGACATTGATAAGTCTAATTAGGCTTATAGGTTTACCTTTATAAGGGAAAATATTTTAACACAATAAGGTGAAAGGAGGGGTTTGAGAGACAAATGATCATGGGATTCTATCTGAGTAAAGATAAAAAGTATCCATGAGAACCATGACATAGGTAGAGCCATGGTACCCATATTTAGGATTAGGCTATGACTATGATGGTTAATCACATGGTTCTATGTTGTAATCAGTTATCCTCAAAGGGAGAGGGATAGGTAGGTGAAGGTGAAAATATTGTAAATCAAGGGATGAGCTTAAGTTAGACAAGAAAAAGAGTTTGATCCCTCTTTTAAAAAAATAAAGTATGTAGATGCACAACATTAAAATGCTCAGGTTCTAGTTTGCCTTTGAGAGAGGGAAAATGGTAAGCTCCTGATCCATACTTATGGGTTATAATGTAGGTTCCAAGCTAATTGAAAGCAAACTTGCCTCTTTTTCTTATCTTCATATTAGTTACATGTTGGTTTTCCTTTAGGATGAGGTCTTATATATTGAATTCTTGTTCTTTTAGGTTTTTTGTATATGTGCACTTGATTCATTATTGGTAAAAATAAAGATGGTTAAGCATTGTGAGGCAATGTTCATCAAGTAGCTTAAGTCGTGCTATACATTCTTGATGATATTCACTATCAAATATGATATCCTACAAATATATGCAAAGATATGGAATCTAGACTTCAAGAGGTAAGACTACCTCTACTTTAAAGACTAGAGAGAAAGGGGTAACACCTATAAATGTTTGAATGTTAGTGCGATAGGCCCATAAACCAAAGGAAATGTACAAGTGTCAATCTTGACCTGAAGCATTGACTACTTTGGTCAACATTTATTAAGGGTTTTGTTAGAGGCTTCTACCTATCCATTTAATTTTAGATGGTAAGGTGAGGAAAAGCTTACCTTGATGCCAAATTCTTCGCAAAGACCTTGGACTTTATTTTTCTTGAAATAATTACCGTTATCAGTGCTGATCTTATGGGGAACACCAAAATGATAGATGATATGGTGATTAATAAAGTCAATAATATTTTCAACTTTAATTAAGATGAGAAGAATGGCTTCCACCCACTTGGTGAAATATTTGGTGGTAGTAATAATGGATTGGTGTCATTGTGAAGAATGAGGCTTTATTTCCCTAATGATATTGAGTCCCCATTATGAGAAGGGTCAGTAGTATTTGGATATGTATAGGCCATGAGTGGGTGTGTGATGTAAATTAGCATATTGTTGACATTTAACACACTTTTTAACATAATCATAGTAGTCCTATTTGAGGGTGGGATAATAATATCCAAGGCAAAGGATGCATTTAGCGATAACTAGGCCATTAAAGTGACCCCGATAGATTCCATAATGCATTTATCTTAAAGCAAAAGAAGCTTCAAAATTATGAAGGCAATGGAAAAGGAGGCCATCAAAGACACTTTTTTAAAGGATTCCCCCTAGTATGGTATAATGATAGGTACTCTAAACAAAGGCTCTTTAGGCATTTCTAGAGAGGTTGGGAGGAATGAAGTTGAGGTTGAGGTAGTTGAAGGTTTATTCATACCATATGTTAGATGGAGATTTCTCTACACTAAAAATGGTAGGAAGGTCAAAATGGATATAAGTAGGTGTGATAAAATGGTGGATGATAACAAATATTTTAGACTCGATAGGTTGAGACGGGATATGGGAAGCAAGAGAAGCCATTATATCCATGAACTTATTGGTAGATCATAGAACTAATTGGATAAGGTAATGATCAAATGATGCTAAGAGTAAGTCTACAAGTTTTTAATTTTACAAGACATCATTCTTACATTGGTAGGATCTATTGACCTAGTTCACCACAAGTTGAGAATCACCAAAGACACTAATGGTCTTAATTCCCAAGGCTGGAGTAGTTTAGAGATCTATGATGAGGGCTTCATACTCAGACACATTATTGATGCACTCAAAGTCAAGTTTAAAATAAAGATAAAGAGGTTCACCATCAAGGGTAATGGGGATCACTCTGGTACCCCCACCATGTTGGCATTTGTATCCATCTAAGAACATGGTCATTTGGTAGGTGGGGTCCTCTTGAGAAAGAGTCATGATGGAATCATCATGAAATACAAGAGGAAGTGGTTAGTTTTCTGGTATAGGAGATTTAGACAATTGGTCAGTAATGACTTGCCCTTTAATTAACTTCTACTAGAGGAACTAAAGGTTAAACTCAATGAAATACATGAGCCACTTAGCCATATCCTAGTTTTGGTATGGTTTAGATTACATGTACTTGAGTGGTTCAGTGTTAATGATGACATAGGTTCTATGATTAAGAAGGTAATGATGAAGTTTAGAAGCCATAAGACTAAGGTGAGGTAAAGTTTCTCAAGATGGGTATATCAAGTCTCATACTCTCTAAGTGTTTGACTTATATAGTAGACAGCTTGTTCTTTATGTTGTTCATCATGATGAGTAAGCATTGACCCTAAGGAATGGTCAGTGGTAGATATATAAAGGTAGAAGGGTTGGTCCTATTTAGGTGGGGTAAGAATGGGTGGAGAAATATGGTATTATTTGAGTGAATCAAAGGCTTGTTGGAAATCCTTGTTCCACTTAAAATATGTGCCTTTCTTGTGAAAATGGTGAAAAGGTTAACATCTATCAAATAATTGAGAGATGAAGCAGTGGATGGATTCAAGCTTCCCCTACAAGCTATGGATTTTCTTAAGGTGGGTTGGAGGAGTCATCTCCAAAATTTCTCTAACTTTGGTAGGGTCTACTTTGATTCCTTGAAGGGAAATGATAAATCCAAGAAGCTTTCTAAAAAAGACCCCAAAAATACATTTCTTGGGGTTGAGTTTGATGTGGAAATGGATAAGGCACTCAAAAATGATGGTGAGAATGGCTAGGTGATCCTTGTGATGTTTAGATTTCCCAAGGAGATCATCCACATAGTCTTCCATAATTTTATGGATTAGATCATGGAAGATGTAGGTCATCACATGTTAGTAAGTGGCTCCAACATCCATCAGAATGAAATTCATGCCCCTATAGTAGAAGGTTCCCCATGGGGTGATGAAAGAAGTTTTATGCCAATCTTTGGGGGTAATCAAGATTTGATTATATCCCAAGAAACCATCCATGAGAGATAACATTTCATGGCCAGTTGTAAGATCAACAAGTTGGTCAATGCTAAGTAAAAGAAAGTCATCCTTTGGGCAAGTGAGGTTGAGGTCATAAAAGTCAATACAAAGGTGAAATCCCCCTATGATTTTGGTAATAGAAACAATGTTAGAAACCCATTAAGGATAATCAATGGGTTGGATGAAGTTGATATACAAGAGGCATTGAAATTCTTCTTTGACAAGAATGGTGATGCAAGGGTACATCCTATGAAGCTTATGCCAAATAGGCTTAGCATCAAGATGGTTGATAATGTTATGAAGGGATATATAAGGGTCAACCCTAGGCATATCCTAATAAGACCAAGTAAATTCTATGTTTTGGTCATGATGGAAAGAATCATAATATTTTTGCTCCATGGAATCTAAGGATTGACAAATCTTGACAATACAAGGGTTATCTTGAGTGCCCAAGTTGAGATCAATGGTTAATTCATTAAACATAGTTTGGTTCTCAAGAGGAAGGGATTTGTGGATAGAATAATCCCCCACACGGAGGTAATTAAGATTAGAACCATCATCTTGATGTTGGATGGTGTTGATGGTAGAAGAATCATTTTCTACCATTTCAGGATGGATGAGAGGAAGGATTTTAGTTTGACCATCCTTTTGATAAGTCATGGGGCCTAAAATAATAGTATTTATCAAATAAAAAGTTAGATAGAATGATATCAAAATCCTCTAAATTTGGAAGAGATGGGGTTGGTGAGGATGGGATATCCTCATTGATGGTGGTGATGGGTTTAGGTGAGGTGGGCTCTTCTAGTGATATGAACCTAAGTCTAAATAACTCATGAGGTTTTTGATTTTTTATTATAGGTAACTCATGAGGTCCATGCTCATATTAGCCTATGCCAAATCCCTTCCAAGCACACTTGTGAAGTTATATCTTGGAAAACGCTAGTTTGTCAAGATAAGAGAAGTCAAATGTAAATGGTTGGGTGATGGAGGTATTAGTGAAGCAAGAAGTGGATGATCAACTCCCCCATAAATTAAGTTAGTTTGATGGTTGGGAGGCTTAACATGGATAATGGCTTTGATGTTGAGGTCATAACTAGGATCATGGATGAGGTTCCCATACTCTTGAAGAGTAGGGAAAGCATCCAAGGTTAGAAGATGATACTCCCCCAGTGAGAAACATTGGAATGTGGGTTCTAGGGGGTCCTCTATGGGGATATGGGAAGAAGGGATAGATGATATAGTTGAAGCTTCATCAATGGTAGGGGTGAATGTGTTATTGTTTTTGGTTGATGAGGTGGTGTTTTTGTTAGTTGGTGGTGTAGTGGATGGAGGGAGAATAACACCATTGGATCGATATGTCATGTTGCATGAGGTAAAAGGACTAGGGTCATATCTTATGGTAACAACTTGACCTTCATGTTCAAATTTGACACACCATTGTAAGGTATAAGGGACACAACTCATGTCATGGATCCAAGGGCATCCAAGTAAAATGTTGTATTGAACTCACCCTCTACAACATAAAAGAGTTTAGGAATGATGCGAGATCCCAAGTGGATATAGAGGATGATTGTCCCCAAAGTAGTAACCATAGTATCATTGAAAGAGTAGGGGAGCACTATAGTTTCTAACATGATGTTCTTAGGTAATTAAAGTTGGTCATAGGCATGGTAGAAGATAATTTTGATATTATCTCCTCCATCAATCATCACCCTTTTAATACTAGTTTGATTGATGTATGTTGCAATAAAGAGGGGAAGATCAAGATCTTTAGAATGGATAGAAGGTATTTTTGAATCTTGGAAGGTAATGAAGGTAGAAATTTGTAGGGATCTGATAAAGGATTGAAGAGGTTGAGGATCTTTTGGTTGAACCTCTATATATTTCAAGGCCTCTATCAATGTTTGGTGGTGATGGTGTGAGGTGTTGATTAGTTCATAAAGTCTCATCTTCATTAGTGTTTGGTGAATTTATTTTAACACTACTTGTTGGATGGTTTTAGAAGGGTTAGAGGAGATGCACCTAAAATGGATATTTTTAGTTTTAGAGAAGGCAAAGGTAGAGGTGAGGGTGCTTTGTTTTAATTGGAATATTGAGGGGTAGAAGAGTAGGTCCATGGTATGGACACTTTTTCTATTTCGTTATCCTTTTGTTGGGCCTGAGATCAGGTAACCATATGGATAGTGTGGATTAAGGGAGGTGTTGGGCTAGGTGATTGCTTCTATTCCTCCTCACTTTCAAATGAGAGTGGAGGAGTAGGTAAATGTTGGATGGATTGATTTTATGGTTGGGTTGGTAATGGGCTCAGATAGGTTCATTTGATAATAGATCATCCTCATCTCATAAGCTATGGATAATTGTTTGGAAAGATTTTTAGTTCTTTGTATCATGTCCAGGGTTCTTATGGTATAAGCAAATCAAATGTCATTGAACATGATGGTTTAAGATGTGAGGGGTCAAATGCTTTGATGGGTGGTAAGGTTAAAGAAGAGTTTTGCACAAACCTTTTTTAGAATGGTTGAATAAGATTCAATCAAAGGTGTTGAAGTTGTTTGGTTTTTTTTATAGGAGTGGGAACCTTCCTAAGAGTATACTTCACCATGGAAATTGGAGGTGGTATAATGGTTTTGGTAGGTGGTTTTGGTTATGATTATTTTATTATGGTTGGTTTGGTGGTGGAAGATTTAGAGGTGGAGGGTGAAGGTTTGGTGATAGGTGGGAAGGTAGAGGTAGCTAGATAAGTTAAGAATGATGGGGATTTGGTTGATTTGGAGGTAGGTGTGTTAGAGAAAAAGGATAAGGTTTAATAGATGAGGAATAGGTGATAAGGATAGTAGAGGGATGGGGTCCTAATATGGAAGGTATGTGGGAAGGAGGTGGTATGGGTCTAGTTAGAGGTGGGAGTTTAGGTGGTTACACCTTCCTAGTTGATTTGGTTGGGTTTTTCTTTGGTGGACTAGAAGGGGTTAAGTCTAACTTCATAGATGGGTGATCTAGGCTAGGTGTAGGAATTATTCCTAGATTCTTGATGGGCTTGGTTAGAGAGACATAAGGTGATTTGGAAAATTTAGGTGGAGGTGGATTGGATGGTTCTCTTATGGTTTTGGAGGAAGAAGTGTTTGAGGATGGGGTTGAGGTAATGATAGGTTTAATGGTGGATGCAAGTGAGGTTGAAGGTTCTTGTTTGTTTTGGTAAGGGATCCCAAAATGATTCTAAAAAGTGGATCTATCTAGGTTGGATCTATTTATGTTCTTAATGGAGGGTGTCAAGGTTTTGGGAGGATGTTTCCTCCATGAAACATGTAGGTAATATGATCTCTTCCTTTGGGATAGTTCCTAAAGAGAGATTGGGTGGTTTTAAGATAGGTGAGGAAGGTGTGATGGCCTCAAATGAAGGGATATAGATAATCACTTCCTTTATTTGGATGTCCAAAGGAATGGAGGGTAATTCAATAACTTCAGTAGTTGGATTGGGTGAAGATATGGTTGAATCAATAGTTTTATCCTTTGGTATTTCTATCAAAGGAGATGTGGATAGGTCCATGGTCTCAATAAGCAAAGAAAGAGGGGTGGTTGTTTCCTCTATTTGGATGTTTAGAGGAATAAAAGGTGAATCCACCACTTCAATGAGTGGAATGGAGTAAGGGGTAGATGAGGTAATTATCTCCTCAATGATATGTTCACTAATAATGATGTTAGTCGTATGGACCTCATGAGCATGAGATGATTCTGGTTTATTATCATCATAGTTGGTGGAAGGGGCATGGTTGGGAAATGATTTACAAAAGATATCAAGGGATTGATTTGGGGATGCATTAGGATTATCAAACATGAGTTATCCCTTATCAATCATATTTTTAAAAATAGTCTTAAAGGTATTTCACATACTAACATCATGTCCAATGACATAGTGGAAAGCACAAAGACCATTCTCCTTGTGCCAACCAGGTGTAGGGTAAGAGGAATCAAATTGTTGGGGAGGTTTTATTGGAGGAAGTTGTATGATTTTTAATTTGAGTAGTTTATCCAAAACTAAATCATAAGACTCCCCTATTAGATTATATTTTTTTGGGGTAACTCAATTTTGGTTTCGGTTTGGTTGGTTGGAAGAGTTGGAAGAATTGGTTGGGTTGGGTTGGTTGACATTTGGTGGTGGAATAGTTTTAAGCATAACCAAGTTGGAAGATGTATTTGATTTGGTATTGGGATGGTTAGGTTTATTGGTGTTTTTTGTGGAGGAAGGGTCACTAGATTTAAATCTATATTTTTTTTTTCTATAGTTTCAATTTCCCCTCATCAATGGCTCAAATTTCTAATTTCCATGCCATGGTGAAAGCCTCATCAAAAGTTCAAAAAGTTTTAACTTGAAGAGTAGTGGAAATATGTTTAGCACACCCCCAAGAGAATATTTTAATCAATTAGGGTTGGGGTAAGGATAAATAAAGTTGGTTGATGAGACCTCTCCATCTAGCTACAAAATTGGTAATTGATTCATCATCAAATTGCTTAATGGAGTAGAGGTCGATAATAGAGACCTTTTTAGATATATTGATTAAGAAATGATATAAAAATACTTGCAAAAGTTGAGAAAAATAAAATATGTAGTTCTTGGTGAGAGCATTATACCAATCTAGGGCTGGTCCTAATAAATACAAGGGGAAGGTATGAAGGAGAAGAGCATCGGCATATGCAATCAAATAGCAAGAACAAAAAAATGCTTTGAAGTGTTGCTGGGGGTCCTCCTTGCTTTGGAACTTGGAAAACTTGGGTATTTACCATTGAGGAGGATAGGATTGGATAGGGATAGATGTATGGATAGGTTAATTAGAGATTTGATCATATGATAAAAGATTATAAGCCCTAGAAATAGGTGATTCAAGATTGGACATTTTATCCATTAACATCTTAACCAAATCTATTTGAGTTTGAGATTCTCCATAATTGGATGGTAAGTTTAGTTGAGGTTGGGTGGAATAAATGTATGGATAAGAGGTAGAGGTTTGAGAAGATACCACATATTGGTATGTGGTAATTGTAGGTTGGGATGGTGCCACATAAGGGTTGATGGGCACAAAAGAATGGGTAGAAAGTGTTATGTATCCTTGTGGGTTAGGAACATATTGGTAATATGTCATGGGTATTTATTTTGGGATGTATATGGGTTGATTTGGAAGTATAGATGGGTTGGGGTTGAGTGGTAACTCTTGTGCTAATAGGTGGAAGGGTAGGAGGTATAGAAAGTACCAAATTTTGAAGAGGGGTAGAAATTGGTTGGTTGGTGGTGATAGGAGGAATGGTAGAAATAGGGGTAGAAGATACCCACCTGGTGGGTGGGTATAGGTAACAAAAGGTAAAGTTTCCCCTACATTGGAGGTATTGGTTGGAATGTTGGATTGGGTTTCAGTGGTGGTAGTGGATGCGATATTGCTAGAAGAAGATGCTTTGGTAATCAAAGGTTGGGTAGAGGTAAATCCAACCATAAGAGGGGGAGTCATACCATAAGTTTGATCCATATGAGGAACCAAATCAATATGGGTGTGGTGAGCTAAGGTGTTAAGGTAATGTTGGAGGGCTACAGGGTTACTATCAAAGAAGGTAGTAAAATCTACATCACTCTCAACAAATCTCTGAGGCATGATAGGTAGGGGATAAAGATGAGGAGAACTCTCAACATCTAAAGTATACTCCATGGAATAATAAGAAGAGGAATATGGTGGTTATTAGTTGGTTTGACTCCTCAATTGTTGTCTAGTAAAGACCATGAGAGGAATAGAAAAGAAATGATGAAAATTAACACCTCAAACCAAAAAGAAAGCAAAAGGAAAAGAATCTGAAGACAATCCAAACATACACTAAAAGTGCATTTAAAACTTGGGATTATTTTTAAATCACTTTGGGCTTATGCCTTAAAAAGTGTGAAGAATAAATTGGGCTTGTAGATCAGGTACTAAAGAGGAAATCTAAGGTTGGTTTCAAGTTGTGTTTAGGTGCTCAAAAAAAAAAATTGTATTGATCTTTAGTACATGGCTTGATATTGTGGCATACCCCCTCGCTTCACACACTGCAACAATAAGGGTGTTGGGTGCTTAGCCAAGATATACTAAGTTTTAGATTTCATACTCAACCAAGTAGCTAAGCTGGTTCTCCCCTTGGTAATGACCTCCAAGTGGGATTGCCAGGAAAGGGTAAGGTTTATCGCTAGGTGATGAAATCTTAGACAGGCCTTGTCTCAAGTTTATTTTGATGTGTTGATTGATTATCTAGTTTGGTAAATTGTGTAATAACAAGATTAAAAACTATGATTGATTTCTTTTACCTTTAAGTTAACTAGATGAACTAAAAGACAGCAAAAAAATAATGTATGAAAGGTATTTATTTTAATCCCAATAGAAATTTTATATTTCATTGGATGATCAAATAATAAAGGAAGAATAAAGAGGCACCTAGATGATTCTAGGGTCCCATCGGGTGTGCTAAAATGTTTCTCTTAATTTCTACTCATTTCTTAATTTTAGAAGAAGATAAGAAACTCGTAATAAGGGTGTGGTATAAATACCTAGTTGGTGATGTGTGCATAATCTAGACAAAGATGGAGAACTCCTCTTTGGCTTGGAAGGAATAACCTATGGATAATAAATCACTAACAAAGGGGTTGTTAGCAAGATAATTGGGTGGACTACCTAGCATGAGCTAGACCCAAGAAGCATAAGCTTGTTACGAGGCTGTCAATCCACTCTTAATAACAATTAAGTTGAAAATGATAAAAATAAGGTACTTTCATAAAGTAAATGAAATGTAATACAAGAAGAAAGTAGAATTTTTTGTTAAATAAAATGACTAAATATAGAAAATTTGGGTTAATACTCATGCTAAAGGGGGTGAAGTTTGGTTCAAAATATTAGAAAAGGGTCTATGAATAGGTAGGAACATAGAAAGTTAGGTTTGGTTGGGGGTAAGGGGCTGAAAATAACTTGTTATTATTTTCTACCACAATGACCATCAGTAGTTTGGTGAACCATCAGTGGTTAAGTTGACTATCGACAGTTGGGTAACCATCAACAGTTGGAGTGACTGTCAGTGGTTGTGCTAACCATTAGTGGTTGCTTGTGGATTTCTAAAGGTACCTAAAAAAGACTTATAGAATGGGTGAATAGTATAATAATGGTTCTATTAAGGATCCAAAAGTTGGGAAATAAGGTTCAAATAGGTTTGATCAGATCAGGGGAGTTAGAAGTCCAATGAAATAAAGAATAAGTAGAATATACTTGTAACTTACTAAATGGTTGATGGTTGAAGGCTAGAGAAATTTCACTAGAGTAACAATACTTTGGATTCAAAAGGAAATTCGATATAGGTTCATGTCTCCTTTTTTTTTATGAGTTGTTGAAGGAAGACTAAATTTTGGAGAGCTTGAATACCTATGTGTAAGAATATTTGATAGCTTGAACATGGATCCTTTTCACCTCCTACCCTCTCCTTTTATAAGTAAAGAGAGATGGAAGATGGAAGTTTCCCTAGAGGGTGAGGCTATTGATCACAATGCTTAGAAGTTCATTAACATTGTATAATGCAAACATATTAAATTATGCCTCATTATCTCGCACATAGTTAGTGATGTGTTTAAGAAGGTGAGGACCTGACCATCGATAGTCAAGCTAACCATTGACAATTAAGATAACCATTGGTGGTCAAGTTTCCTAAGGAAAAGGGGTCAAGAAAAGGGGTTAAAAAGGTTTAGTTAAAGTTTTGGTTAGTAATTTGATGAATTTAGTTAACTAGGTGGTCAACTAGACTTAGGGTCCAAATAGGTTGGTCAAGAATGGTCCTAAGGCATTTCAACCCCCAGTACAATATTTTAGTGTCTATAATATCAATAGTATCTTGGTACTCATTTGACCCAGTAGAGGTGGATGGACCTACCAAAAAAAATTTACCCACTCCTCTCTCTATTGTAATCATCGAAGGAAAAAAATTGTACACTACACTAGCATGGTCCATATACATAGTCATCTGTCAAGGCACTAGTCCTACATACTTGAGTGTATCAAATATCTCAAAAATATCTACTCTACCCTATCCATCCTCAATATTTACCATAACCTATTTGCTTCAACCTCCATAATGGCCTCAACCCTACCCATTGATATCCTCCTTAACACCTTGTCTAGATCCCTAGTCTCCCTCCCCTCCATTGTCAATGATCATGGAAATATGTCATTACACCTATACAAGAATTTATACATGTATCTACCCTCTCCCACTATCCACATCTCCATATCCACATTTATACACCCACACTAGTCTCTTTCATGCATTTATCTCTATTATCAAGGTCCATCTTGTGTCGCTACTTGTACCAGTTGAACATGATGCCTCAGGGCCTTTGCTCCTACTGGATATGGTCTAATAAATATGATATACCTATGTTTTTCCAACTATAACACACATGCACCTATAATACATGAATATACCTATCCATATACATAGTCCTAGGGAACTATTGGTACTCTAATCTAACCTATAACTTCTTCTACTCTAGGCATGGGTGGACCCCACTCACTGATATCTCATGTGACATGGTAAAAATAGTGAGGGAAATTTGGTAAATCATACTACATCCCAAACTACCATTACACTCTATCATAGTGAAATGACTCCACTGCAAACTCATGTTATCTAGTAATATAGAAACATGTAGTCATATAGTTAGTATACTCATCATCCTCCAACCATCCAAACTGAATATGTAGGTAAGGTCTCCAAATAAAATATAAATTTATCATCTCATCTATCACCCTATGATATAATTTTATTTCCCCTCAATGTTCTCATCACCATCCTTCAATTATGTACCATCCATATGCCAAGGTCTCATCTGGTTTTTGATGCTTCCTCTACCCTATGGCACACTGAATCATGATATGCTCCTAAGACCACACCTATAGCAAGGTTGAGGGTCTAATAATCTGACCACCTTTATATGAAACTATGTCAATATATATCTATAATTATAAAATAACCACATGACCCTAGGGAAACATAATAGTATCATCACACATATCCATCGCTATGCATCTAAGGCCCATATGAAAGTATCAAACACTTTTTTTTAGGTAGTAATATGCCACTGATAATGCCCATTAAAATCAAAGGATCCATATCAATCACTAGATCTACCACCAATAAATCAATTTCCACCAATATATCTCATATAAAAAAATCATTAATGCCTACCAACCTCTCCATCATCCCTAGTCGTTCTTATGTCAACCAGTGAAGAGCTTGTCCTTAAATCAAGATGCATATAATCCTCCACTCATATTCCATGTCACAATCACCTCCTTTATAGGTATCCAAAAGGTTTTGGACTCTCAGTATCATCACTCAACCAACACAGTAAGAAGTTATTTTTCTACTTGAATTAATGGCATCCATTTTATATGCAAAATTTCTATGACCTCTATCAAGCCTACAACATCATCTATCAAAATGCAAGGTCTGCTTAGCACATGTGATCACTGCTCACATGTTATGATCACCTAGATCCAATCATACACTTAAGATATGTTAGTACACTTATTAATTTTATAATCATTTAAAAAAATCATCTAAAATGGTAAGAATCAAAACATCCAATCAAACACAAATTTTTCAACAATAATCCATTTCATAATCTTGGTGATTTCACCACTATACAAAGTGATTTCATTATTAATTTTTAACCATATAATTGAATATAAGTGTTTGGAGTTAACATTAGATTACTATTAAAGGAGTATATATAAATTAAAATGCACAAGGATTATAATCATATATATAGTAGGCCAATTGGGTGCTAAACTTAGATATAAACATATACTGAGTTTTTTATGCTGAGAGTAGGCTATATATAGAAAGTACAACTACGATATGTATGGAAATAATAAAAAATTAATATACTTAGTTGGTTTTTATTCTAACATAGTATTGGTTCTAGAATAAGTAGGAAGTAGGATGAAAGATAGTTCTAGAACAATCATCAGATTCTGGATTTGATGCTCTAAAGCTCTATACACTAACATCGGCTTGGGACAGTTATATCAATGTTATTATGTGGGTATAATTCAAGTGACCAATCTAGGATACCTACTAAAAAAGTATGCAACCACCTATATTCTTCTAGGTTTATCTTCACCTTCACTTTGGTGCATTCAGATATGGGTCATGGATTGTCACTCCTCATCAAATGTCAAAACCCTAGTTCTTCATCTTTATAGTGACCTTAAGGGAAAATGGGTTAGTGAGCACATGGCTTTGAGCTGACCCCAAAGACCCCTATGTCAATGGGTGTTGAATACATATCTAATACTTTGAATAGGGCCTTAAACTAATGTAGGTATCCCCTACGTATTGGCTTGAGTGTGAATTATGTAATATTTGTAAAACAAGTAAAATAATGAACTATCTTGTAAATTGAAAAAATAATCTCTTGGGCTACTTCTTCAGTACTTTAAACATGTGTATGTGTTGTCCCTATCACTAATATGAGAATAGGAAAAATAGGGAATATTTACTTTATTGAGTGCTTGATTGAATGATTTTGATAGGTTGCCTTGGTTTGTGCTAGGTGAGGAATAAATAAGGTTTGATCTTGTATTTATATAAATCCTTTTAAAGAATCAACTCTCATTAAATCACTTAGGCTAACTATTAGGATACATTTCAATCTCAAATTGATGACTTTAGGGCACTAAACACTTGCATTGGGTATGGACACTAGTGTATGTCTTGGACATTAGCATCTATAGAACAAGAAAGTAGGTACAAGCTCAAAAATTGTAGAGGTGGAAGATAAGTAAATTTTAAGAATTTTGGGCAAGATATAAGGTTCAGGTCACCAACATAAGACCAATCATAATAAGAGATGGGATAAATGGCATAATATAGAGTAGATTCGAGACTTGAAAAAGTGGGAAAGGTCCATAACTAAGAGAAATAACCAAGGTTTAAGTTTTCCAAGTTTACAAGACTAAGGTGTTATATAATCCATAAATATTTTCTACATTCCCCCCTTAAATATAGTAATAAATTTTCTAGTTTAAATGAAAGTAATGCATAATTGGGTGTGTATAACACACCTTGTATTTTTGTGTGCCCAACTTGAGTGCATTGTTGGTGACTAACCTATAACCAAGATCATGCTATAGTATAGAATCAGTGAATATAATTTGAAATTGAAAGTAATTGAAATAGATTAAAATTGAAAGATCAAGTTTTGGGAGTACACCTATGTGTTGATGTAGTTGCCTTACCTTTTGGAAAATTTATTTGAAAAATATGTGTCATTATAAGGATCTAAAATTGAGATTAGGAAAATTATAGATAAATCTTGAAAGTGCATATATCTAAGGATATATATATATATATTGGAATGCACATTCCCCTAACCTTGAATTAAAGATTAGATACCACATGGTGATTGAGTTTAGCTCAACCATGCAACCTAATGATACTTATAACCTAATGAATTTGGATGATAAAATCAAGTCCAATCTAAAATATTGGAAAGATTGAGTGATTTAATCACCTTAACCATACCAAAAAGTCAACCAACTACTGCAGTAGACTAGCTCAATAAATTCCATAAAAGTTCAATCGAGGTATCAGTATGTAGAAGTTAGTGATGTAGTAATAATCCATGGAATCATTTTAGAATCTGAAACTAATTTAGATTTTGTAATATTAGGCACATATTTTATATCATATGCACCTTAGATATGTCTCATGCTAAAATTATGTATAACAATGATACCAATGTATATAATTCTACCATAACTATGAATATGAATCATATAATGGTGTTTTTTGGCCAATTCATAAATTGTGTAACTATGGATAACATGCTTCCAAATCATACACCCCACTATATATGAAGAAATATGAAAATTTATATAAGTACCAATGTAGAGAATATGTTTCCAAAAACATGCCCCCACTATAATCTAGAGATGTTGAATACTGAATAGGTGTGGAGAACATGCTTCCAAAGCATGCCTCTACTAAATATAAGAACTATGAATGTTTAGAATCCATTCCTATATGACATGCCTCCATTGAATCTAAAAATTGATATAAGTACCATATATTGAATAAGTGTGGATAACATGCTTCTAAATCATGACCCCATTAAATCTAAAAGTTATGCCAAGTGTATCTAACATGCCTCTATGACATTCCCCCACTAATATTCCCCCCTTTGAGGTGAGATAAAGATAAGAATAGGAACTTTTAGTTACCTCACCTCCAAAGGATAACACAACTATATAATATGTGAATGTAACCATGTAGCATATAGAAGTAAAATGTCTAGGCAGATATCACATTAAAGTGCATATAACCAATGTGATCACTTTAAGGCCTAATATTCATGAAAAGGATCATGGAAATGTCTATATAGTAATATTACAAACTCCAAAGGAAAAAAAATGCACACATAAGAGCACTAAAAAATAAGTCAAAAGGAAATGGTTCAAGGAGACCAAAAATAAGGGGCATGTTCAAATGTCACACAATCAAAGGGGCATGACTTTTTCAAATTTACACAAAATCAAGTATGAAATATTCAAATTTCCATATAACAAACATTGAGATATGAAAATATTAATGAAAACATACATAGGCATGGGGGCCACATGAAAATGAGCATATTCAAATGCTCGAACAAGTGATATAATAACATGGAAAGACACTCAAGGAAGTACATAAAGGAAAGTATATGCAACCAACATAAACATGTCATAGTATCCCATGGATAAAATATGTTAGCAAAAAATGTCATGTTTATATAAAATCAAGTAATTTGTGTGATAAATAATCATGGATAAAGGCATGTGTAGTACATATGTAAGCTCAAACATGATAATAAAATGTGATCATTAAACCATATAACTTGTGTGTATCAAGATCAAAAGAATAAAATACCCTACTATCTACAATACATGAGTAGATGTAAGGCCCAACATTGAAGGTAGGAATAGATCATGTATTTGTGTATGTAAAAATAACTGAATATGTCATCCATCAACATGGAACTAGCACATAGGTTCCATGGAGCTAATAGAACATGTAAGTGATGACCATATTTTTGGATTTTTGAATGTTTTTATTTTTTTTGGTAACTTTGAAATATTATTAGGATTATAATCAAGAAAATTCTTGTCATCAAAAGGTGTAGGACCACCTATGCAATTTCTCAAGATTTTTTTATATCCCTGCACTACCACCACTTCAATGTTTATGCTTAATGATTTACCTGAAGCTAATGGTGTAGGTAAATAGTCATATACATCATGTTTTTATAAAATTTATGTATCCATATAAATATATTTTACACATATGTTTGTAGTATCTAGCTTGGCATTCCACTCGGATAGTCAATTTCATCTAAACTTTAGTTTCAAATTAGGTTTGTAGTCTAAAATCTATTTGGTGTAAGATTCCACATGTGAGCCACAAGATATAGGTAATATAATGTATCCTTAATACTATGGCATTAGTGGAGAGTATGTTATTTCATCTATAGAATGTCTCAATTATGTGAGAAAAGTGGTATCATAAGTTGTATCCCAGTTATTAGCAAAATCAATATGGTGGTAATATACCCCATCAATATTAACAATGATAGTTAAATCCTCATGCTTTGGTCACTTTTAGAGATATTTATTTTCTGAAAGATAGGAAGGATTTTACCTTTTTATCAAGTCAGACATAAAGTGTATGCATCCTCTTATTATAGTTTTAAATTTTGTTCTTCAATGTCTCACATGGATTGGTATGATGGCCATTGATTCGATGGTATTTATAGTATGGTATTATGGATTATATGGGTACGAGTATACTACATGATCTATATCTGGTAAAAGGTAAGGAAATCATACTATGCTCAAGTAAAATGGATAACATGGTATCTGGAGTATCTATAGTGTCATGATCTATAAAATTTATTATGAATCCTTTTGAGAACGCTCCACATTATTCACATGATGAATTTACATTTGACCCTTGTAAGGTTGACTCAATGTTTTTAGGAAAGAGGGGTTTATGGAGTAATAAGAATTTACATGCTCGTATACTATTTTTTTCCCCTTATCTATATTCAATTCTATATTTTGTGTAAGTGGGTTTAGTCTATGTGTTCTAGGACTTGTCGCTTTGAATAGGTTATGTGATAGGTGATCAAGTGGATTAAATTTTAAGTTTCACATTTTCTCATCTCACATATCATAATTTTTATCATCATCATTGTCAGAGTAATCTAAAACATGGACATATTTCTATTTAGTATTGACCAATAAAAGAAGCCCAAATGGTGGTTGCTCTTATAGTTCTATCGGTTCCTTTAGTGACGGTTCTTAGTGTTGATGTGTACCTAAATATTTAATTTATTATTTGCATTGGAAACAAAAGAGCCATTATATTTGACTCACATATTTCATACATGTGTCTATGATCAAGAAGGATGGATTATTTAGGCAGTACTACTATATAGATCCTTTCAATTTTAGAATGTAACATTTTAAAAAAATGGAAAGGTTCATCATCAGCAATCATGGATAATAAGGTCCCCTCATGTATGAATTTTACACATTGATGAAGTTTAGATGGGATATATTTCATTAAATGTATCCAATGTCTACCTAGAAGTAAATTCTAATGTAAGTATTGAGATATGACATGAAAAGTAGTTGAAATTATTTTTGGTCCTAAGGTCACATCCAATGTAATTTGACCAATCAGAGGGCTATGTGAATAAAACCCTTTCATGTGAATAACTATGTTTTGAATAATATGTGTGTTAATACCCATGGTGGTTAGGAATTGTATGCTACAAATTTTTAGGCCCAATCCATTATCAATGAGAACCCTTTTGATATCTTTATTTTACATTGTCACTTATATGAACAAAGGCAAATTTTAGTCAAAAATATTTTGGATGGTAAATTTGTTTGATAAAAGGTGATGATATTATTAATGTTCTTGAGATATTTCATAATATCCATAAAAAAAGTAGGCTCAATATCACTTGGAACTTGTGTCTCACACAATGCCTTGTATAGGATATATTTATAGACATTAGATTACTTTAGGAGCTCGAGGATTGAAATTATTGCATGTGCATTGCTAAATTTGTCAATAATTTCATATCCATTATATTTTATTACAAGCTTAAGTTTAGGAGGCACCTATTGTATATTAACAGGTGGGGGAATAGGTTGAGTAATCCTACCTTTTTTACTAGTAATGACATGGACCATAAAATTCAATATAAACCATGGGTAAATGATGGGTGAAAGATGGTAGTTGTCATTTGAATAATACTTACGTAAAACAAATGGTTGAGAACATGCACATTGGCATCTAGATAATGGCTTTATAACAATAAACAGGTATTTTGAAGAGATATCAAGTGTTGTTTATGATTTAAACCATCTCATCATTGGTATGGATATGATTAATAGCTATAGAAATAAAACTAATGTAGCAAACCATAACAACTATAAGTTATTGTACCATGAAATAATTTTTAGGGATATCCATAACAAACATAATTGCAAAATTATAGTAATCAGGGATTAATAAATAGAAAAAAGAACTAATTGCCTTAGGGTTTGATGTTAAAATATTGGGTTCACCAAATGTGCAACCCTAAAATGGAATCTAAGTCTTTGTATTTAGACTTATATTACTATTAAAGTGTTTTATAAAAATGATTAAGCACAATGGAGATAATTAGATCTACATCAAGCCAATTGGATGTTAAACTCAAATATAAACATGCACTAAATTTCTTATTCTGAGAGCAGGCTAGATATATAAATTAAAAATAAGATATGTATGGAAATGAGAAAGAATTAATATATTTAGTTGGTTTTGATGTTAACACAATATTGGATCTGGAACAAGTAGGAATTAGGTTGGAAGATAATTATGGAATAGTCATCAGATTATGGATCTGATGCTTATGGATCTATGAACACTAATTTTAGCCTGGAATAATTGCATAGATGTTAATATTTGGTTTCGATGTAAGTGTCATATATGAAACACCTATTGTAAAAGGATTCAACCATTTATATGATTCTGAGCTTTTCTTCACCTTCACTCTAGTGCATTCAGATTTGGGTCATGGACTATCACTCCTCATGAAATTTCAAAACCCTAGTTCTTAATCTTCATAGTAACCTAGCGGTAAAATGGTTTATTAAGCACACAATGTTGATCTAACCCCAAATACCCCTCTATCATTTGGAATTAACTACACAACCAATACTCTAAAGAGGGTCATAGAATAATGTAGTTAGAGAAAGTATAACATTGACCTAGCTTGTAACTTAGAAAATTAGGTTATTGGGCTACTCCTTCAATATTTTAGACCTATATATGTGTTATCCCTATGACTAATATGATAATAGGATAAAATAAGGAAGATTCACTTTATTGAGTACTTGATTGATTACTTTTTATAGTTTTTTTTGGTTTGTGATAGGTAAAGAATGAATGAGGGTTGATCTTATATTTATGTCAATCCCTTTTGAGAATCAACTCACATTAAAGAACTTAGGTCAAACATTAGGATATGTTTCATTCATAAATCGGATTAATTTATGGCATTAGACACTTGTGTTAGGTCAAGACACTAGCACTAATGTTAGTGTTTATCATAAATGTTAGTGTCCAGGGAGCAGAAAGTCGTTGCATGCTCAGAACTTGTAGAGGTGGAAGATAAAAACATTTTAAGCATTATGGAAAAGATATAAGGTTGGGTCACCAATATCATACTGATTAGACTAAGCTATAGGCTAAGGGGTATAAGATAGAGCATATGTGAGACTTGCAGAAGTGGGAAAGGTCTAAAACTAAGAGAAACATCCAAGGTTTGAATTTTCCAAGTGTACAAGACTGAGGTGTTATATAATCCATAAATATCAATTACAATTACATAGGGATATTTTTCAAATTTTCTAAGAGATTTTTTTAGTCCTCCTCTATCCAATGATTTCACCATTACCCAATGTGTTTTCACTACTATGCAAGATTATTTCACTACTATGCCAAATGATTTCAGCACTTTTACCCTAGTTGATCATTTTGCCACTACCAATCCATTTTCACCACTATAGACCAGATTCTCATCATTTAGTAGTGTGTTTCCATGATTTATACTTTCATTTGATGCATCACATTTTTGTTTTTTATCAAGTCAGTTTCACTATTTAGGTGATATAGAACCCACTTATGAGATTTGGCCATTTAGGTGATACCAAACCTAATTTCTCATTCTCAATGATTCAGTCATGATATCTATATTTTTTTAATGATCTTAATTTTATTCATGATATCATTATTTCCATCATGTTTTGGACTTTTCCAATGGTGATTCCACCATTTACTAATGTGTTTCCTCTATTTGAGTGGGCGATTCTACCACTACATAATTTTCCTTCAATGGAGAAATTGTTAGATTGCTTACTTGGACCTAGCATTTAATAAAATTAATGTGAAATTTTTAAGAAATAAATTATATTTACTATTGTGCCACTCCTAGTTGATCACTTATACTCTCTCCAAGATGCCTATGACGTGGGATACGAGCCATTCTTTCTACAGTGCTTGTGTGCAAAAACTAGAACTCCAAATTCTCATGAGGAAAGTGAAAATAAATTGTTTTCACCTGAAGAGGTTATTTATATCCAAAAAATTCAATTTTTTAACCCATCTATTACATCCCCTTTACTCCTAAGAGCCATGTCTATATCTCTTTTTCATCATTTTAATCCTATTTTCCCTTGTTTTCTCTATTTATAGCCTTTCTCAATGTAATACATAGTGTTTCCTTCCTTTCAAGGGTCTATCCATCAAATTTATTTTCCATCCACTCCATCAAGGAGGCATCTTGGGGTATAATATTTCACTCGGGCCATTCTAGTGAGCATGATTTTAATGAAAAATCATCAATTTCAATTACATAATTTGGGAAGTGATCACGTTTTATTAAAAAATTTATTAAAAATGTTGTTACTTAGTCAAATGACTTGTAACTCCCTTTCAAAGAGGGTTAAAATTTAGACACTTCACTTTTATCACTTTCGTGTCAAAATTAATATTTGAACAACTTTATACAACAACACATAAATAAAACCAAAATTTATAAATTATCCCAAATTCATCTACATGACTATCATGCATATCTTGAAACACATTGGTGCATCCCTGATTGAGTAAATACACCACATCAAGTCAACCAATTCATCAACAGTTTTCTAGATCAATCAGTTTCTTTGTTAATGCCACCCTAGTTCAATTATTAAAATGGAACATTAGAAAAAGTGAACACATCATCCTAATCACTCTTTATTAGCTAATTGACTTTAATTATATAATTAATCAATCACTAATAGGAAATTACACAAAATTCACATGTCGTATTTACCAAAAATTAAAAAAATACTAGTTTCCTACATCACTCCACCAACTTGGCAATATTAAAGTCATTTTTCAAAAGTCAAAGTTGTCCTTCACAAGGCAAGTTTAATATAAGAGGAGAGGAGTGAAAGTAATGTATATGACATGAACTTACACACTCCAAAACCTCATGAATAAACATTCTTATAATCACTTACACACTCCATGTCATAGCATTTAATGTTTGCCTCGCATTGTAGGATTGATCCTCCAAAATTGATCTTCATATTGGATCAATGGTCCACATTGATCTGAAACATCTATAAATTGAGTAACCCTATCCTCATTCCAATAATATTTCAATACACAATGAATTTCAAGTAAAATAGCCTTACAAATCTTCAATCACCTCCATCATGCATCATCAAATCATCTAGTTAGCAAGGGTTATGATGTCGGATCACCCACACGCATTATACAATCATTTTGAAACTACATCTAAACACAATCACTCTTTTCAATAAAGAGAAATCAAGGAAAGGTATAATCATTTGTGTTTACTTATTTATTTATTGGTCATCTTCTTCATCTTATTCAATCAGAGGACACACTTAGGTTAGTGATATGTTTCAATTGTTTTTTATTTCATACTAACTATAAAACTAACCTTTGTAACACATATTACATCTACATTATTCAATTTTTACACCTTACTACCCATGTTTCAATTAAATTTTATTTTTAGATGAGTGACTTTTAGGACCAATTACCTCACCTCAAAAGGGAGGCATTTTAGTGGCCTTTTCATACATCAGATAAGCCTTTTCAAAAGTGAAAATCAGTTTTGGTACATAATACAATTTTATAGGTTGAAAAATAGTTCAAAATTCAATCATTGGTACATATTTTGGGGGTATATGCCATGCATTTTCACTCACATTTCAAGATCAAAGTATAAATTCATATAGTTTTGATTGCATAATACAAGTTAATGTACAAGTTTCAAACATATTTCATAATTTGCATCTACATACAATTACAAACTCTACATTTATCAAAGTTAGAGTAAAAAAGATTCATGCACACCATGATATTTTTCAAAATATAGGAGGCATAATACAAATTCATTTCATGCTTTTCAATAATACTTACTATATGTATACATGGTAGAAGCATGGATGTTCTCCATTCTCTTTTGATCATGCATTCAGGAAAAAAGTTGAAATTGAATCTATAGGCCACTTATAGTGGTTGATTTAGTTAAATATACAATATATAACTTAAAGGTTTAGTGCCCTCTAGCATCTTTTCACATCTTAGGGTTAAAAATACCAATTAAGTTAAATTGAGGTGTATGTGTCCCTCAATGACTATTATTTCTTCTAAACAAGTAAAAATGTATTTTGGGGCTTGATAACTCTAAATTATCCATTTGTTTAGGTAAGGAACAAATCTCTCCAATGCTTCAAGTAAGCATCATCTCAAAATAAAGTGATTCGGGCAACAATTTAGGGGACAATTCGGGTGATGGGTCCACCCCAATTGATGACGGAACTTCCGGGAGCCATAACTTTTGCACCGTAGCTCCAATTGACTCGTCGTTTGAACCGTTGGAAAGCTAAGAATGAGGAGAACATCGTGAGATGACATTAAGCTTTGCTTAATGGATTTTTACCCCCAAAAACCCAATGGAAGTGACCCAAATTTCAACTTTAGTAGTGTAGTCTAAAAATAGTAAGTTTCTAAAAATGGTAATTCCTCAATTTCTATATTATTTTAAATCTTGGAAGTCAAACCACTTAATGTCCCTCGAGATTGGTGACCTTCCACATCCTCCTCATGCTTTCAAAATGTGTATAAATGAAGAGGTAACCTGAAATGTGGAGATAGACATCTCTTCCCAAAGATAAGCATATATTTGTATTGTGATCTTGAGTAATACTACATCTCTTCTCAGAGAATTCATTGTTACTATGTTATTTCTATGCTATTGAAATATCTATCAACCAGAACTTCTGCTTTATGGATCATAAAGTCACAAGAGCAATATTAGTTTCACACATATATGTGTATTCCTCCCATTCTCTCTTTTCAATTTTAAATTTTCAAAGTTCAAGTGATTTCAAATTTTTAAAAGTTCAATTTTTTTAAATTTTTAAAAGCTCAAGATTTTTTATTTTTCAAATTCAAGTTTTTTCAAATTTTTAGTTTTCAAATGAACAAAATAAATTCTACATGTGTTTTCAAGGTTTACTAAATAATAATGCCATGCAATATTTAAGTATTTACTTAAATACAAAGTGTGTCTTACACACTCAGGTATATCATTTTTTTACTCTAGTAATTTCATTTCCAAACTAAAGGGGGGGAAATGTAGTCACTAAAATCTCTTCTTGAATACTTTATTATGTCAGTTTTAGATTTATTTCACTTTAATTGAATTGAACACTTAATTTGGATCTATTTCACCACCTTAATTTATCTTAAGCACATATATATGAACATATTTATTTTCTAGATTGATATTTGTCACCTCAAAAAATGTTATAATATCTAAAAAACCCTCTAATCATATATACGGATATTCTAGATCAAAAATTTCATATGTATCTTTGTAGGATATGATTGACCAATAAGGTCAATAGTGGTATTCAATCTTGAACCCTATGAGTCAATCCTAACCTTTGCCTTTCTAAATGGTCACTTTTCAAGTTTGAACCATCCCTTATAGGTTGATCGATATTTTTAGGATATGTTGTATGATATTTTTTCCTTTTGGATTGCTATAAAGGCACAATTAAGTCACTTATTCTATCACTTCACAATTTCAATGTAGAGGCATAATTATACTATTGCACATTAAGAAAAGCTTCCTTTTCTAGTTTTGATTCTAATCACTTGAATTAGTCCTCAACCAAGTCAACATCTTATTTTATCAGCTCCAAAGTAAATCATAATAAAGTATTTAAGTCGTCCTTAAATGCATTCAAATAGTCAAAGGAACACAATTGCTTAAAACACTCTAAGTGGAATGGCTACGTGAGCTTGAATTCCATATTCAAAGTATTAGATATTTATATAATGTTCAATCATCATGGAGGTGATTTGGGTAAGCTCAACACATTATACTCTCCCTTTTCTATTTGTAGGTTTTTAATCATTGTAAGCCCTATTAGGGTTTCAACCTTGGATAAGTTATTTGTAGGTCTTCCACACACTTTTGAAGGTTAAATTTGCATATAGACCTAATTCAAGCTATCATAAATGATTGTGACCTGATTTCATGATTTTCAATACAAATCAAGATCGACCAATTCATGTCAATAGTAGGACTTGATTCTAGCCCAAATAAGATGATTCTGACCTCTTGCACTTTTAGTTTCAGCTTCTGGGCACTTATAAAGTCTTTTCTTATTCTTCTAATTCAATCATCTATCACTCAATGCAATCAAATCTTAGACAAAAATAACTAAGCTTGTCATTTCATTTCATAGTTAGTCTTCTTTTAATCGATTACACTTTGTCAAATCTAGGGTTTTACATTCATTCTATATGTCGCAAGTTAATTTAGAGTATTATGTCATATTCCATTCCAATTATATGAATTAAGATTAATTCACATATTTATTAATTGTTTTGATCTATTTTATCTTTATTTCAATTAATACATGTTATTTTTTTTCTATTGAAAAATTAAAAAATAGATAAACAAAATATTATATTGTGATTATATTCATTATTCTTCTCTTTATTTACAAATGATTATAATTTTTATCTATTAAATAGATTTCTTCATTTTGTGATTATTACTTTAAAAAAATACGTGGAAATAAATATCATTGGGTAATAAGTACTCATAAAAGTTATCTTGAAATGACTTAAATATATATTAATAAAAATCTCAAAATTTAAATAATATAATTAAAATTTTAGTGAAAGTCTTCAATTTTTTTATACAAATAAAATATTATTAATATATTTTATAAATTTTAATTATAAAAATAATGATGGTTAATAGATATTTGAGATTTTATTTCAATTAATACATGTTTTTTTTTTAATTGAAAAATTAAAATATAGATAAACAAACTATTATATTGTGATTATATTCATTATTCTTCTCTCTATTTACAAATGATTATAATTTTTATGTATTATATAGATTTCTGTTTTGTGATTATTACTTTAAAAAAATGTGGAAAGAAATATCATTGGGTAATAAGTACTCATAAAAGTTATTTTGAAATAACTTAAATATACATTAATAAAAATCTTAAAATTTAAATAATATAATTGAAATTTTAGTGAAAGTCTTCAATTTTTTTATACAAATAAAATATTATTAATATATTTTATAAATTTTAACTATAAAAATAATAATAGTTAATAGACATTTGAGATTTCTATTTTCATTAAAATTTTAAAAATCAAATACTAAACTATTGTTCTACTCTCCTTCTAAGTTGTGGTCCTATGCAGTGCAAAAGGTTGAAAAAAAAAACTCCTCTTCCAATGATTTAGGCCTGAGTTTTTTATATGGAAGATGGTTCTCTTGGGGAACTCTACTCTGCATCCTACAAGATACAATAGATTTTCGTAGATTTTTCGTGTTGACATTTTAGTTTAAATATGAAAAGCTAGGAACTATGCTTGCTTTAATCATGAGAAAATAAAACATTATTTTTCTCTTACTAATAAAATTACTTCATTTCTAATGTCGCTCTTTAGATTCAAACCCAAACTGACAAAGTTCACTTGAAACTTAATTACCTTCAATGCCTGCGTGATCACTAGGGAATACCCCATGTGCAGTTAGCTAAGAACCTTCAGAGCTGCCATGTTTTTCGTTGCCTCCTCCCGAACACGTATGTGGTACATGTCAGTAATGTTCCAAGAATAGACATAGGAGCCTATCTCCCCATCAGTCACCACCTCACTGGTCTTCCTTGCGGTATGGTAGACCAAATGGATCTTCTAGGAGTGGAAGTGATGGTAGACGTTGTCCAACCCCCTGCTCCCCACACCAAGGCCATGGAGGTGATGAGAGGGGTTGGGACCCTCCCTCTCAAGATAAGTTTCCACAGCTGGGTTTGACAATTTCTCTTGATAAACACATGGATGATAACAATAATGCACAACAAAATGATGAATGGGAGCCATCCCCTGTGAAATGAAAACCCTCTGCTCAAAGTGATTGGGATGACAAACCGCATGATCCACCTCTACCACCGCCTCCTTCAGCGTTCATGTTTATTATGCTCTTCAATCAAAAAAATATTATTCGACACTTTCTCACCAAAAATAAAAATAAAATAAAATCTTTTAATATTGTATGAAAATATTGTCCCCACACCTACACCTACATCTACATCTACACCTACACCTACCCCTACCCCTACCCCCTAATTTTGATTGGTGAGAGTAAGTGAGAATTCGGATTTATAAACATTATAGTACCAGCTTGGCAAGAACTAACACGATGCAGCGGAGAAAAAATTGTTTTGGAAAGTTTATATTAAAAATTATGTAAAGTGGATTGAGAAATTATGATTGGTGAAATGTAATTGAAAAAGTGAAGCCATAGACAAAATCCAATTTAATTAGTGCACACCAAAAGTTGATTATTTGGAAAATTCTAAATCGACACGCTTGGAGCATTTGTCTTTATGCCATTTTATTCAAATAATAAAACATTTTTTAAAAAAAGTTTTGTTAGTCTAAAATTAGTTTTCGCACGAACCAATAGATTTATAAAACATTATATTCTCTCTCAAAACAACAAAACGCATTAACAAAATCGTGGCAGCGAATAAATCCAAAATAAGTCTCCAAACGAAAGTGACATTCGTGTCACTCTCGCACTCCCTCATTTTCCAAACTAGCCCTTACATATTTATTTTTCCCTTACATATTTATTATCTTTCATTAAATTGTATAATTTTAACATGTTTATGTATTTATTGATTATTGCTCTATATTTTATTAATTTCATATAGTTTATGATTTTTTTTTTATTCTTTTTTTTAATTATTAATTAAATCTTTTTATCTAGAATATATATATATACATATAAAAATAGTTCTTAAATATTTATTAATTATAAAATTTTATTATTTTTAAGATATTTAGATTTTTTTCTTCTTATTGATTCAGATAAGATTTTTTTGATGTGTTTTTTGTGTTTCTAATTGTGTTTTTCATGTTTCTCTTTATTTTTCTTTTTTATTCTTCCGTTTCTCTTCTCTCCTTGTTCTCTTGTATTTCTGGTGACTTTCTTAAAAATATACACTATATTTTTTGGGCCTTGAAAACATATAGTGTACAATTTTAGGGGTATGGTCTCCTCGCCCCTTTTATAGGTCACCTAAAAGTCTTGACACTTGTTTGGTCAACTTTTTTACCGATTAAATGTTTGATTATACATTAATAAAATCCTAATTTGAATTCAAGAGGTATATAAATACAAATGTATATGTGTATTTAGGACATCTAAGAGTGAATAGGCAAATAAGAAAGTCATTCAAAAATCTAAAGAAATTTGAATAAAATCTAGCATTTATTGTAACATTAAAAGTCAAAGTAGAAATATATTGCATCATCATTGGATTGCTTGGTTGAATTACATTTTACTTATTGTGTTGCAACTGATATTATACACTATTGAGATGCTTGATAAGTGGTCGATGCTTACAAACCCTATTGAACCTTAACACAAGTCCCAAAACAAATATTGTCCTTATCTTCTACAAGTACAACTTTCATATTAGGATTTGAAGAAGAAGACTAATTTCTTATAAATGGGAACAAAGATTCTAAACAAGGAGTGAGGTTTTCAAAGCCGCAAACATAATGAAAACATTCATAAAATCAAATTATGCATGTTTGTTGTTTGCCAGAAACATTAAGTCCATAGTTCTAATTGACATAAATGTGGAGTGTACAGTTCTGGAGAGGTGCTTAGGTCATTGTGAGTCTTTTGGGTTCTCATTGTAATGAATGTTTCTAAATTACATGGAAATCAAAATACTTCTATGAATCATTTCCTTGTTAATTATTATGTTGGATTTGACTTACTAATTAAGCCTAATTTTATCGTTTTACATTTAATTAGGCTTATTACATGTTTATAGGTAGATGTATTATATTTTGATATAAATACCACTTTCTCATATTAAATTTTGGTGAATCCACATTGTTTTGCATGCTCTTTATCCTTCAAGGATTAGATTTCACTTTTTCCTTGTGATAAATATGAATTTTCATAGTGTTTCTTGATGTGTTCATTCCCTTAACATTAGGTCATATTTTATATACTGTTGAATTTAAATCCATATTAGTATTATAGGGGTTATTCTATCCCATGTTATAAGATCCATTATTTTTAGCTTCTATTTGCTTGATCCCAAGCCTTTGATCATTCTTAAATTTATGAAATTTTGTTTCCAACCCCTAATGTGTTTGCTAAACTTGTGACCCCTTGCGTGTGTCTCCTTAGGGTTTTAATTAAAACCATTATTTTCAAATCCTAACAATTGTTTATATAGATTATTGTAAATCATGTATCCTTATGTGTAATATATCTATTGTCATGTATACAAATATTCTTAGATGCAATTATATTTTGGCATGCTTTCAAATGTTTACACATATTGTATATTCCTAACACATGTATATTGTTATGTATCATGTTATTATTAATATAAAAATGTTAGTATTTATCTTAAAATATATGTATTTAATAGAAAATCATAGTATATAAAAATATTTTCAAAGACATTAAGGTTTCATACAATTATGATAGTGCTTCATGTTTGTCTTGTTACCCTTGATAATGATGAAAAAGTCTTAGTGCCTTACATGTAGATATGTCTTAATTTAACTTTGATGTTTCCCATTGTATGATGACTTATGAGGTGAACCACACTATGTTAAGGAGGGGTAGAGCAAATAATGCAATAGTCATTCCTAATATTCTTTAATTTAAAGGTGGGAACAAATAAAACATCTGCGTTATTCCCCCCTTAAGATCCTAATCTTAGGTTGAAAAATATTATGATATCCTAAATCAATTATAAAATACTCATGGTAGGACATATATCCTTGAAGTGCTTACCAATGCAAAGTGTACAAGGACATCCTTCATAAAGATTTAAATTAAAGAACATTTCCATGTAATATTTAACCATCTCACTTTGCTTCTATTATTAAATCCTTGAAAGATAGAGAGAATTTTATTCCCTTTAAGAATGATGAGATACTTCCTAAATATATTATGTATTGACACTTACATTTTAACGTTGAAGTTATTATCAACATTATGTGATTTAAAAGAGTGCTTTTAGATAAAGTTTCTAGATTGAATATTTGCAGTAAGATATATATTTTGCAATAGGGCATTAGTTAAGAGGTCTTATCTATTTCAACAGTGGTTATCAAGGGATTTAGAAATCAAGTACAAAATATATTTGATATAACCACATTGAATTTAATGTTCAGTCTAAAAACATTATCAATTAATTTTCATGTCATATCTAACGATGTAAGTTATAACATTTTTCTTTGAAGACATTTGATTCATGCTATGAGTTATGTACCCTCTACCTTACATAGATGATTTTCAATTTGTGTATGATGGAACTAATTATACATGCACAACATATTACATTCCTTTTAAATTATGCAAGATGATGGAGCCTCAACATAACATAATGCCTCTTTTGGATAATAATCAAACAAATATAATGGTATGTCATTAACTTATTCCGATTGAACAAGTGGAAACATTTCAATTAGGTGAATGTAGTAATACTAAAGAAGATAATGAGTATAATGATTACCAAGTTGATACCATTGATGAAAACTTTTTCATTATAAGATTTTATACCAACAATCCATGGAATATATAGCGACGACATGAGTTTGTTTTATATTGGAGCTCTTTATATAACCCCTCAATATTATGGAAGAAAAATTAAAGTCTCATCAACTAATACAAAAATTGATGTTAAGGGTAAATGGAATATGTTATATGATTATTGTAACACAAACAAGAAAAAAAATCCTAGTCTTGTCTAAACTTCCTTAGAGAAATATGAATTTGGACTCAAATATGTATAAAAGATAGGTGATGTGGTAAAGGATTATATAAAAGAGAGCAAAGGATAATAAAGTACATTATTTTATATTATATCCAATCAATAAAAGATTAATTTATACCAATTGTAGACACTAAAAAACTGCACACATGGTTTTAATTGTCAAATTGCCTCGGACTTCTCTTTCACTTATTTCGACTACATCGATAAATTCAAAATAACCTATCTTGAACTAATTCCTTCACCTAACCCATTTAACCTAACCTCACCTTGGGTCTAATTAGCCACTTAGCTAACTTAACTTACCTTGTTAACCCTCTTAACCTTCACCTTGGATTACATTGGTTAGTTTACTAACCAACTAGCCCTTTCACCCTAACTAGCCTCTTTTTAACCATTTAACCCCTTTGACCCTTTTTTAACCCACTTCTATTTGGTGCCTTGACTACCGAGGGTTAAGGCAATCATTGACGATTACCCTAACCATCAATGGTTAGGTCCCTAAGCTAGTAACTCATCACCAGCTATTCTCGAGGCAATCAAGAACCAAATTTAATAATTTTTGCCTAATCCATCTTATAACACATCACAAATGCCTCGTAACCTACAATATTATCTTCTTACTCCATCACATTTTGCTTATTAAAGGAAGTGAGCAAGAGGAGAAGGGGATCAACAAATACATATCCAAATTTTACATTCAAGCTATCTTCATATAGGTACTCAAGTCTTCTAGGCATTCAAATATTCTTCATGCAGGTTTCTCCAACAGCCACCAACCTGAACCTCTAGAAAATTTATTCTAGCTCTCCTTCAAGTACCATTATGCTACCAAAATATCTTTAGGATCAGGTAAGTATTTGATTACTTTTCATTTATATTTCCTTTCCATCTACTTAAATATCTCTACAAGGATCTTACCTCTTTACACCCTTCCCATCTCATTCCTATTAGTTTAGACCCTCTACCTTTTCATCCTATCATTACCAGATCTTGAATAGATCTTTTACATCAGATTAAGCTTGACCTCAGCCCCCTACCTACAAACCTTTTTGACATTCATAGTCCCATCAAGATACTGTTGATGGTTACCCCTAACCAGCGATGGTTACCCTTAACCAGTGACAGTTACCCATAACCATCAATGGTTATCCCTTTGTGACCAAAACCCTCATTTTCCACCATTAAAATAGCCATTAGCTAGACCCTAAGTTTCCCATTTTATGTTAAAGACTTGACCAAACCCAGACTAGATTAGATCAAAACATTTTTTTCAATAAATTAGCATTTACCTTTATGTTAGTTTAGTATATATTTAGCTTACATTTTCAAGGTATTAATTTATATTAATTTCATGTATGAAACTTTCCTTTCTTTTCTTTCAGCATTAACTTGTATTAGAGAGTGGATTGATAGCCTCCAGAGATAGCTCACACTTTTTTGGATCTAGTACCAACTAGGCAATCCACCCTTCCTCCTTGTCTAACAAAAAATATTTCTTTGAGTGATTTCTTATGTAGGTCATCTTCCCCTAGCCAAAGAAGAGTTCTCCACTTCATTTGGTTTATGCACGCATTTTTACTAGGTTTTTCTACCATATCTATTTTACCCTTTTTTGTAGCTTTTATCTCTTTATTTCTTCTTAGTCTTAAAAGTGAAAATTCTAGATTAAACATTTTGACACACCCGATGGGACCTCTTAGTCCCTTTTTCTTCTTGTTTTGGGACCTAGTTCCCTTTCTTCCTTTGTTGTATGCTCATTGAACAAAATCTAAAATTTCTTTTCTGGGTATCAAACAAATCTCTACATTCATGGTTTTTTTGCTTGATTTAGCTCACCTAGTTAATTAAAGCATCATGAATTAATCGTAGCACACTTATGTTACACAACAAAACCACTCACACAAAAATAAACATCATAACATACTTGAGACAAGGCCCATTGGGATTTCATCACTCATTGGATCACCTTGCCCTTTCTGATGATCCTACTTGGATTTTATCACTAAGGGGAGGACCCACTCCATTCTCTGGTGGAGTATAAACTCTAGACAAATGGTATCTATTGGCGAAGTGACCCAACTTAACTTTGGGTTTGTGAAGTATGGGGAGCAAGCCCCCAATACTAGGCCACATACCTGGTCTAGTGCAGATTCTTTTTTAACACCATAACAAACTAGAAACCATCCTTAGCTTACTTTTTTAGTACCTGGTTCACAATTGAAATCTATTTTTACACTCTCTAAAGTATAAGCCAAAAGTGATTTAAAATGAATCCTAGGATTAATTGCACTTTTAGTTTGTGCCTTGTTTGCCTTAAACTTTTCTTTGCTTGTTCAATGTTTGAGGTGAGAGGTTTGTTATTATTTTCAAAATCCTCACATGGTTTTTACCAAGCAACAACTAAGGAATCAAACGCATCAAACATCCCCTACCTCTTCTTCCTCATCATCCATGGGGTATAATTCAAAGGTTGAGGGTTCTCCTCATCATTCTCCCCCACCTACCATGCCTCAGATTATTATTGAGGGTGATGCCAATTTCACTACTTTCCTTGATAATAACCCCATTTCCCTTCAATGTTATCTTAAAACTTTAGCTCATCGTAACCCAATTACTTTAGTTCCTCCCATATATCCTCCTTTAGGCATGCCTCGTGAGCTTATGGTGGGTGTTATTTCTACCCAAACCTTGGTTACCCAAGCTTCATCTTCTACCCATAAATCATTTTATACCACCACCCAAATACAATCTAATATTCTGACCCATAATCAAACACCCCTACACCAACCAACACATCTAATGTAGGGGTAACCCAACCTCTTTTTACTTATCCCACACCTACCTTAGGGGGTAAATTTTACCCCTATTTCTAGCATTCTTTCCACCACTACCACCCAACCAACTTATACCCATGTCCAAAACTTGGTACTTTCTATACCTCAAACACTTCCACCCATCAACACACAAGTTACTACTCAAACTCAACCCCAACCCACTAATACATCCATACCTTCAACTACAATAACCTCTCAACAAATTCTCAAAACCTCATATCAATATGTGCCTAATCCATAAGGTCACATAGCCCCTTCAACTCAATCTTATGTGCCCATGAATCCTTATGTGGTACCATCCCAATTTCTTATAACCACCTACCAATATATAACATCTTCAAAACCTCCTTATCAATATGTTGTATCTACCATACCTTAACCTAACCTATCCTAAAATATTCCATCTACCCAAACTCAAACCGATTTGGTCAAGATGTTAATTGACAAAATGACCAATATTGAATCATCCATCTTAAGAACCCATAACCTTCTCTCTTATGACCAAATATGCAACAAACCTATCCACCCATCCATCCCAATCCGATCCTATCATCCTCAATGGGAATTTCCTAAATTTTCCAAATTTCAAGGCAAAGAGAACCCACAACAACATTTGAAGGCATTTATCAATTCATGTTATTTAATTGCACATGATGATGCCCTCCTCCTTCAAACTTTCCCCATGTCTTTAGTAGGAACTACTCTTGATTGGTATAGTGCTCTCACCAAGAACTCCATTTTTTCTTTTGCCCAACTCTCCCAAGTCTTTTTAGATCACTTTTTGGTGAACATATCTAAAAAAATTTCCATAACTGACATGTATTCCATTGAGTAATTCTATGATGAATCCGTTATCGATTTCATTGTTAGATGGAGAGTTCTTATCAACCAAATTTCTTTCTCATTACCAAAAATAAAATTGATTGAATTCTTTTCATGATTTTGTGCCAAACATATTTCAACCATTCTTAAAGTTCAAACTTTCCAAACTTTTGATGAGGCCTTTACCATGGCATGAAATTTGGAAATCCGATCCATCAAGGAAGGAAAATTAAAACTTCAGATCAATATTTCCACCTTTAAATATAATGATCCTTCCTCATCATCAAAACCCACCAATCAATCCAACCCTTCTAAATCTAAGGCATTAACCAACTTGGTTGCTCTCAAAACTACTCCACCTCCAACCCTCAACCAATCCAACCCCTCAACCAATTCTTCTTACTATTTTAAACAACCCAACCCAAATCAAACCCATGGGCCTCCAAAATAATACACTCCTATTAAAGAATCTTATGCTTCAGTTTTGGAGAAACTACTCAAAGTAAACATTATACAACTTCCACCCATAAAACCTCTTCAATAATCTGACACTACTTGCCCCACACCTGGTTGGTATAATGAAAATGATTTATGTGCATACTATTTCATTATTGGACATGATGTTAGTAAGTGTAATACCTTCAAAATGATTGTCCAAAACATGATTGATAAGGGGGAACTCATATTTTACAATCTCAATGCACCCCCCCTAACCAATCCCTTGATATTTTTGTAAACCATTTCCCAACCATACACCCTCTACCAACTATATTGAAAATAAACTTGAGGTCAATATGATCGATACAATCATTGTTGAACCCTTTTTTAAGGAGACTATTACTTCAACCTCCATTTCATCCATCCAACTCATTTAAGTAGCCAACTCGCCTAACCTTCCTTTGGATATCCAAACCAAGGAAGCCACCTCACCCTCCTCCTTACTCGATAAAACCATGGACTTACCCACACCTCCTTTAAAAAAATCAAAAGTGACAATCATTGCTTCAACCACCTCTCCACCCATTTCTACACCCATGGAGGAGAAATCACCTACCATTTCTTTGGAGGTTCAACCAAAGGAAGAAACCATATCAATCCCCTCACTTAAAAATATCACATCTATCATTGAACAACCCAACCTCTCTTTGAAACCACTCCAAAAGAGGAAACCTTTTCACCTACACCTTCCATGGTTGAATCATCCTCCCAAACTTTATAACCCTCTCCCAAGAACATTCCCTCACCTCCACTCAAAGGCTTAATCTTTGAAACTAAGGATCAAGAAACTAAGCCCATTTACAAACCTTTTTCTAGATTGGTTAAAAATCTAGCATTCACCTCTCAACCCAACCTAGATAGATCCACTTATTGGCATCATTTGGGTCTACCTTATCAAAACAAACCCAAACCTTTAACCACACTTCCTTTAACCTATAGACCCATCATACCTCTAACCAACCCTTCTCCTTTCATGACTCTAGGAGAAGCTTCCCACCTTCCTCCATTCAAAATTTCCAAATCATCAACTACCCCTCAAACTAAACCCATCATATCCAAGACCAAACCCATCAAAAATATGGGGATACTTCCTACTCTCAATATTGTTCGTCCACCTTTGAATTTGGACTTGACCCCTCCTAAACTACCAAAATAAACACCCATCAAAAGGATCAAACCAATTAAGTCTCCACCTTGAACTAGACCCATACCACCTCCTTCCACCTTACCTTCTATCTTGGGACCTCATCCCTCAACTCTACCTATTCCATATTCCTTATATCACCATCTTTTACCCTTTTCCTCACCTACATCTTCTACCAAATCATCAACCTCATCATCCTCATTTCTAGATAAACTTTCCCTCACTACTCTCCCACCTATAACCAAACAAGCACCCTCAAATTCTAAATCTTTCACAAAGATAACCCCAACTACACAACCCCAACCTAAACCATTCACCAAAACTATTCAATCATCTTCCAAATCCATGGTGAGACCTCTTCCAAAAGGGAATCTCACTCTACCTCCTAAAACCAAAACTTTGGCACCCTCAACACCTTTGACTAAATCTTATTAAGCCATCTTGCAAAGGTTGTTACAAACTTCCTCTATCCACTTACCACCCATCAAACCATTTGACCCTTCTAATAAATTTGACCACTCACATCCTACATCATCTTAGTTTAATGACCAATGAATTTGTACCTATCATAAAACATGTGGACATGACATAGAAATCTATAAATCTCTTTAAACCCTTGTCCATAACTTGATGGATGAGGATGATTTGTTTTTAGATGAAGCACCTCTTAGCCCATTACCAACTCAACCCCCAACTCAACCTTTCCAAAACATACCCTCTCCCACACTCTCATCCATAAGTAAAGAAGAACCAAAATAACCACCTAGTCCAACAACTTCCCTTATCCATAGTGTCCATATGGTCCTAGGGCCCAATAAAAGGGTAAGGAGAAAGCTAAGGTGTCCATCTCATAGACATACCCTTTTAACTCTTAACCTTCCAACCAACCTCACATACCCTCACCTTTTCCTACACCATCACCAAAACCCAAGATATCCATTTCGGGTTTCCCTTCCTCCAACCCATCTAAATCCTTACAACATGTGGTGCTTAAGAAACTTCACCAAACTCTAGTGAAGATGAGTCTTTATGAACTCATTAACACCTCACCCCATCATCTCTAGGCACTCATTGAGACCATCTAATCTATTGAGGTTCAACCACATGATGCTCAACCTCTATCTACCTTTATTGGCACTCTCCAACATTTCAACCTTATCACATTTTAGGATTTTAATATTCCATCTATTCATCCTAAGGATCTTAATCCTCCCTTGTTTATCACTGCATACATAAACCAAACCCATATCAAAAGGGTGATGGTTGATGTAGGAGCTAGTATTAATATTATCTCCTCACATGTCTATGACCAACTACAACTACACAAGAACATCATGTTTGAAACTTTAGTAGTCCTTAAATATTTCAATGACACCATGGCCACTACTTTAGGCATGATCATCCTTCACATCCATTTAGGACGTTGCATTGTTCCTAAACTCTTCTATGTTATAGAGGGAAATTTCCAATACAATATTTTACTTGGATGTCCTTGGGTTCATGCCATGAGTTGTGTCCCTTCCACCTTAAACCAATGTGTCAAATTTGAGAACGTGGGTCAAGTCATTACCATCAAAGCTGACCCAAATCCATTCACTTCATGCAATATGACCTATCATCTAAATGATGTCCCCATTCCTACCTCATCCACTTCACCATCCACCAACAACACTTCCACCACTACCCATGATTAATCTTTAACAAGCTCATTCATTCCTTCATCTCAAATTCCCATAGAGGACCCCTTGGAACCCACATTTTAACATCTCTGACTAGGATAATACCATCTTTTAGCTTTGGATGCTTTCCCCACTCCGCAAGAGTATGGGAACTGTTTCTAACTATTTTTGCTTTTCTACATTCAAAGGAAGTAAGAAACTAAGATAAATGGTTAGGGGTTTATACGTACCCAGATGAAGTTTGTGCATCATTATCCAGATGTTGTAGGGACTCCTCTTTGGCTGTGGAAGATGACACCTGTAGAGAGAAAGACTTAAACAAAGAGATTGCTAGATGGATGTAAGGTGGACTGCCAAGCAAAAGCTCGGTCCCAGAAGTGCAAAGACTTCCTTAAGGGATGACAATCCACTTGTTGATAAAGAGAATGTTGCTAGAAAGAGAAATGGTGAAAGACTAAACAAAAGAAATAAAGGTAATGCATACCTATATTTTTTTGTCTGCCTACCACAGTCACCGACGCTTATTAGTCTACCATCATCGGTTGGTTAAGGTTGCCAACGTCAGTTAGTCTGCCGACATCGATAGGGGAAATGGGCCTGGAGGCCAGCGTCAGTTGGGGCAATGGCCTTAGATAGGTTCTGGATGGGTCTCTGGTCGATGGAATGGTCTGTGGTAGTCTGGGAGTCTGATGGTTTGTGCAGGGTTTTACAGGGTAGAGAGTAAGGTCTGAGGAAGGAGTCAGGTAGGGGACAGGGTGTCAAAAAGAGTGAGAGTATGAAGAAGGCTTCTCAGCCTTCTCAGGAAGAGAGTCAGGTCTGGTCTGGTTGATAGCCGCATCTGGTTGATAATATGGCTTAGAAGCAATAAATAGAAAATTGATTACAAATACATTCTAAGCTACTAAAATGACATAAAAGAAGAATACTTAGCTCTGGTTTGTTGAAGAAAGAGTGAGGAATATTTTTTACTGATGTGGCTGATGTACCTGTAATGTCTTTAACCCAAAGTCTAGAGTTATTCTTGCAGAGTGCCTATAGCCTGTGATGCTTGGTGTGTGTCTGGGAGAGAGAGAGAGAGAAAAGTTGGATTCAAAGGAAGAGAGTTAGCATTCGGATATGTGATTGATTGATTCAGCGCTATGATTTTAACATCCTAAGGGGAAGATAATTTGCCTTCAGGCCTGTCTTAAACAACCGACGTTGACGATCCCGCTAGCGTCGACCAACTAGTAACTGACATCGGCAGATAGAAGAATGGAAAAAAGGCTAAAATTAGCCTTTTACCCATTCCTCTGTCTGCTGAGTTCAGTGGTCATGGTAAAATGGTTGAAGGCGGGTTTAATAGGCATGAGGATTAGTGGGGGGAAGTTGGAATAGGTCATAAATTGGTCATAGGGTGATGGGAGGCATCTAAGGAGAGGTATCCAAGGTGGGGTGAGGTGCCAAAGGTGATGTGTCAAGGTTGAGGTGTTAAGGGAGGTGTTATTAATTTAAAATAAGTTATTATTTTAAATTAATAAGTGTGTGGGTTAGAAATGTGTAGAAGTGGACCAAGGGTACCAAGGGGGAGTCGACCAAGGAGTAGACACAATTTCAGTGTCTACAGGAACCTCATCTATGATCCTAGATATTACCCCAACATTGGTGCCATCATTATTTTTGGGATCCCTAACCATAAAACCAACTTCATCTATGGGGGATTTGATCATCCACTTGTTGTTCCCACCATTACCTCTTTCACCAAACCATTTACTATAGACTTATAATACCTTGACAAAATATAATTAACCGCTACACCAAAACCTCGAGGTGTTAATGAAATCCACCCATCAGGATCATAACATCCTACCATGCTTCTGAACCCCGGACTCTAGGCTAGATTTGCACCCGTACCACTAGGATTATTTGCCAAACTATATCTTCATAGGTGTGCCTGGAAAGGATTCTGTCTTGGCCTTTATGAATAAGGAACCTGTGAGCTACCCATGATCAAAACTCAAAAGTCTCAGAAGTCCTTTGGCCTTGGGTTTGAACCACCTAAAAAACCCACTGATTCACTAAAACCCATCGCCAACATTGAGAATGAAACACATTCCCATTCCAAATCTAAGGACTTTGAGGTCATTCCTCCTAAATTTTTTTTATCAACACTATTATTTTTGGCCCCTTAGTTTATCAAAAGGATGGCCAAATTAAAACCCTTCCTCTCATCCATCCTGACATGATTGAACGTGATTCTCCTACCATAAATACCATTCAAAAATAGAATGACGATTCCATTCTCACTTGCCTTGGTGTAGAAAACTATTCTATCCACAAATATCTTCCTCCTAAGAAGTAAACCATGCTGAACGAATCTACCATAGAGGTCAACTTGGGTACTTAGGATAATCCCCGCATAGTCAAAAATGGTCAATCCTTAGATTCTAGGGAGCAACAAGATTTTCCTTCCTTTGTGACCATAGCATTGCATTTGCTTGGTCCTATAAGGACATGATAGGAATTGACCCCTCTATTTCCCTCCATAATATTATCACCTATCCTGACATCAAACCCATGCGCTAAAAGCTTCATAAGATGCATCCTCGCATCACACTTTTGGTAAAAGAGGAGCTAAAACATCTCTTTTATATATACTTCATCCAACCCATAGACTATCTTCAATGGGTTTCTAACATTGTCCCTATCACCAAACCCATAGGAGGACTTCGACTCTACCTTGACTTTCATGACCTTAACCTTGCTTGTCTAAAGAATTATTTTCCTTTGCCTAGCATCGACTAACTTGTTGACCTTACTAATGGCCATGAAATGATATATCTTATAGATGGTTTTTTAGGAAACATTAAAATATTGATTACCCTAATGGATCAATAATAAACCTCTTTTATCACCCCATGGGGAACCTTTTGATATAGGGTCATGCCCTTCGATTTGAAGAACACTAGGGTAACCTATCAGCATGCCATGACTTACATCTTCCATGATCTCATTCATAGAATTATTAAGGACTATGTGGATGATCTCTTTGGGAAATCTAAACATCATAAGACCACCTAGTTATTCTCACCATCATCTTTGAATACCTCATCCATTTTCACATCAGACTAAATCCCAAAAAAGTTTTTTTGGGGTCATATCTGGAAAACTCTTTGGCTTCATCATCTCTCTTCAAGGAATTGAAGTAGACCCTACCAAATTCTAAGCCATCCTCAAGATGCCACCTCCAACCCACCTTAAATAAATCCATAGCCTACAAGGCAAACTCTAATCCATCTATTGTTTCATCTCTCAATTATCTGATAGATGTCAACCTTTCCACAATCTACTTAAGAAAGACAATTATTTTAAGTGGACTAAATACTATTAATAGGCCTTTGATTCACTCAAATAATACCTTATTTCTTTATTGGTTCTCACCCCTCCTAAGGAGAATCAACCATTCTACCTTTATATATCTACCACTAACCATTCCCTAGGGGAAATGCTTACACATCTAGATGAACAAAACAAGGAACAAGTTGTCTACCATATTAGTCAAACACTTATAGAGTTTGAGACTCGATACACCCATATTGAGAAGCTTTGCCTTGCCTTAATATTTGTAGCTACCAAACTTCATCACTACCTCCTCAATCATAAAACTTACATCATCACCAACACTAACCCCCTCAAGTTTATGCACTCTAAACCATACCAAAACCAATGTATGGCTAAGTGGCTCATGCTCATCATTGAGTTCAACTTTGAGTTCCTCTAGTAGAATTCAATCAAATGGTAAGTCATTATTGACCAATTGGCTGAAGCTCCTTTACCAAAAAATCAACACCTTCCTCTTACATTTATAGATGAGTCTATTACAACTTTGTCTCAGGAAGACATCACCTATCAAATAATGACCTTATTCGATGGATCCAAATGCTAACATGGTGTGGGTGCTAGAGTTTTTCTCATTCCCCTTGATGGAGAACCCATTCCTCTTTCTTTCAAACTCTACTATGAGTGTACCAACAACATGGCTGAGTATGAAGCCCTAGTGATAAGTCTCCAAACCACCTTAGCTTTGAGAGTCAAATATATTACTATCTTGATGATCCCTAACTCTTCATCAACCAATTTAATGGTTCCTACCAATGCAAAAATGATGTTCTATAAAAGTATAAATAATTAGTCGATGCATTCTTAGTGTCATTTGACCATTACTCTATCCAATCTGTTCCATGATCTACTAACAAGTTTAGGGATATAATGGCTTCCCTTGCTTCCTAAATCCCAACTCAACCTACCACTTCTAAATTATTTATCACCATTCACCATTTCATCACACCCTTGTGTATCCACTCTGACCTTCCTACCATTTTCAATGTGGAATAATCTACAGTAGACACTTGGTACAAACAAACCTTTAACTACCTCAACCTTAGTGTAGTTCTTCCTAACCTCTATAAGAATGCATGATGAGCCTTCATCCAAACCACTTCTTGTTATACCATATTAGGAGGAATACTCTACAAACATGGTTTTGATGGCCTTCTCCTTCATTATCCTCATGGTCATGAGGCCTCTCATGCTATCAAAGAAACCCATGACAAAATCTATGGTGGACACTTTGGTGGCCTAGCTATCAATAAATGTATCCTTTGCCTTGGATACTATTGGACTACCCTTAATCAAGACTGTTGTGACTATGTAAATAAGTGTGTTAAATGTCAACAACATGTTAATTTACATCACACACCCACACATGACCTTCAAACATCTAAATACCTTTGGCCTTTTTCATAATGGGGATTAGAACCCATTAGAGAAATCAACCCTCATTCTTCACAATGTCACCACTCTATCGTCACCACTACCGAATACTTCAATAAGTGGGTAGAGGTTATTCCTCTTATTTCTACCAAATCTAAATAGATCATTGACTTCATCAACCACCATATCATCTATCATTTTGGTGTTCCCCATAAGATCATCACTGATAACGGAAAATATTTCAAGAAAAAGTAATTTCAAGGTGTTTGTGATGCCTTTGGCATCAAAATTAGCTTTTACTCACCTTACCATCCACAAGTAAATGGACAAGTTGAGGCTTCTAAGAAAATTTTGAATAAAATGCTAACTAAGGTTGTCAACACTTCAAGTCAAGATTGGCACTTGCATATACCCTTCACTTTATGGGCCTATCACACCAGTATTCAAACCTCTATAGGTGCTACCCCTTTCTCCCTTGTCTTCATAGTAGAGTTAGTCTTGCCTCTCAAATTAAAAATTCTCTCTTTTCGTATATCATTGTAAGAAATTATTTTTTAGAGTGACTATCGTTAAGAACATTTAGCCCAATTAGAGATATTTGATGAACATCCCCTCGTATCCCTTAACCACCTATGTGTCTACTAAGATCACATTACGTACACCTATAGAAAAAATCTAAGAGAGTGAGAATTTAAAATCGAATATCTCATCCTCAAAGAAAACCAACATGTCACTAACATGGAGAAAAGCAAAAGAGGCAAGTTTGCCTTTAATTGGCTTGGACCCTACATCAAGACCCATAATTATGGATTCGGATCTTATCATTTGTCCTCCCTCAAAGGCAAACCAAAACCTGAGCCTCTTAATGCTTTGCATCCATGTCCTTTCTACTGTTAAAATAAGGATTTAACTCAACTTCTTTTCTAACTTGAGCTTGTCCCTTGATTCATGAGATTTTCTACCCTCACATTCCTTTTTTCCTCTACTTTAGAGGACAACTTGATTCAAATAGAACCATATGATTTTCCATCACAAATATTACCCAATACTAAATATGGGTACCCTGAATCTACCCATGGCATGGTTCTCATGGATACTTCTTGTCTTTTACAAGATGAAATCCTATGGTCTTTTGTCTCTCAAAACCCATTCCTTTCCTCCAATACCTTCTTGTGCTATAAGTTTCCCCTCATAAAGGTATACCTTTAAGCCTTATTATACTTGTCCATGTCTAAAACTAGAATTCAAACTATTTTTGATACCAAAATATATCATTTGGGTCACAAAATTTCTAGCATTCTATAGACTACTCCCTTGAAGGATAGTTGCCTCATTTCTTGAGCATTACTTAAAAGATAGATTATTGCCTTGAAGGATGGCTACTAAAAATTAAAAACTTAGACCACTCCCTCAAAGGATGGCTAAGTCAAATATATATTAAAATCAATTCGTTGAAGCTTCCCTCATCGATCAACTTCACAAACTTCTTAAAAAAAAAGTAAAAGCACAAACATCTAAAGAAAGCTACAATCAACTTTCCCTTTAGTAAACTTACCACATTGATCAGTCTACACCAAGCATAAGACATGGACTTGTCTAAATTTGGTTCTTAGGTCACCTATAAAAGAGCAAGCTTGCCCATATAAGTTTATCTTCCCTATTTACCCTTTTACCATTAACTTACCACTTATTCCCCTTCTTTCATTCTTTATAAATCAAGGGATTTTGAGCTTACTGGACATAATGTGATCAAGATGCAATTTTATCAACCAAATCATGTTTTTGCAAAGCATTTAAAAGGATAAAGTTCACTAAGCCCTAGGTAACTTCGGTGATGTTTTTGGTCTTTACCAATAAAAAGGCATCATGCTTCTTTTCTTTCCCTTCTATTATTGACTATTGCAAACATGCATCTCCTAATTCTCCCACATTTCACCTTTTCATAAACTCACCCCCAAACAAAGCAAGGCCTATATCTTGGGTATTCCTTTTCCATCACTTATTTTTTGGAGAGTATTACTCTCCATCCTCTATCAACCCACTTTCTTTGATCAGAACCAACACTGCCTTCAACAAAACATAGACCATGTGGTATGTCAAATTGGGGAAAATCATTTGAAAACCACCTTGACCTATTTGGGGAATTTCCTTCCCCAAGATTTTTTGAGATTACTCTTCTCCTTCTTCCTTCCTCTTTTAACGATCATCCAATCAAAAACTAGAACTACATATGACCTAAATTTTTTGTTGGATCATATGTCCACAAAACTATGTAGGCAGCATCCACTTTCCTAATACATGTAGAGTCATCTTAGCCACCCCTTTTCCAACATATGTTATAAATAACCATTAATCATTATCTTTATACCCATATTTTGGCTATCAACCATTTGGAGATTATCTTTTATCCACCTTTTTTGACCATTTGGAGATCACTTTTCTCCACATCACTATCCCAGTACAAAAACTACATATGGCCTAAAGTTTTTGTTGGATCTTATATCCACAAAAATTGTAGTCAATGTTCACTTGCCTTGTGCATATGGAGTTAGATTGGCTTCCCCTTTTTAAACATTACTATTTAACATTACCATCTCATCGCATACACCTTAAACATTGACCATTTTGACCCAAACCTTTCACATATTTATACGATGACCTTACCATGGTCTTTTTGATCATAACAACTGACTTTTCCATGTTGAACATTTGAACATTTTTCACTTAGTATATGACCAGAACATTGGAGTCCTCCATGAGATCACTTCTAATTTTAGATACCCACACATGAGATCACTTCTAAATTTGGATACCCCCACAAACACTAATCCATTTTGATTAGAAGGATAATAAGTGTACCCAACCATCACAATATGATCACATGGTCTATTGGTCACCTATCTTCTTAGCACTGAGCTTATTTTTATCAACATTGGCATCTTTAGTCCTTTCACGAACTTGGATATCACATCTTTGTTTCATCTTGTATGCATGTTTTAGTTACAAATTCCCAACTTTGAGCCACCCTTTAGTCACCCACCTTTGTGACTCACCATAAAACATTCATCAAACCCCAACTTGATTTAGTTTTTCCTCATCCTCTCTTGGTTTGAGGAGGAACTCCTCCCATACTTGGGGCAAACCAACCTTCAACCAACCTTCACCTGACACCATATTTTTTTTTGTTTTGTAGCTTATAGATACAAGCTATATAACAAAAAGGGGGAAAATGTAGACACTAAAAAACCACACACACGGTCTTAATTATTGAAATGCTCTATATTTCTCTTTCATTTATTTTGAATACACCAATAAAGTCAAAATAACCTATCTTAAACTAATCCCTTCACCTAACCCATTTAACCTAACCTCACCTTGGGTCTAGTTAGGCACTTAACTAACAAAACTTACCTTGTTAACTCTCACCCTAGATTATATTAGTTAGTTTACTAACCAACTATCCCTTTCACCCTAACTAGCCTCTTTTTGACCCTTTAACCCCTTTGACCCATTTTTAACCCACTTCTATTTGGTACCTTGACTACCGATGGTTAAGGTAGCCATCGATGGTTACCCTAACCATTGATGATTAGGTCCTCAATCTAGTAACTCATCACTAACTATTTTTGAGGTAATCAAGAACCAAATTTAATAGTTTCTACCTGATCCATCTTCTAACACATCATAAATGCCTCATAACCTATAATATTATCTTCTTACTCCATCACCTTTTGCTTATAAAAGGAAGTGAGAAAGAGGAGAAGGGGATTGATAAATACATATCCAAATTCTACATTCTATCTTCATATAGGTACTCAATTCTTCTAGGCATTTGAAGATTCTTCATGCAAGTTTCTACAGTAGCCACCAACTCAAACCTCTGGTGAATTTCTTTTATCTATCCTTCAAGCATCATTATGATACCAAAATCTCTTTAGGATCAGGTAAAAATTTGATTGATTTTCATTTCTATTTCCTTTTCATCTACTTGAATATCTATATTAGGATCTTACCTCCCTATGCCCTTCCCATCTCATTCTTGTTAGTTTGGACCCTCTACCTTTTCATCCTATCATTACCAGATCTTGAATAGACCTTCTAAATTAGATTGAGCTTGACCTTACCCCTCTACCCATAAACCTTTTTAACATTCTCAGTCTCATTAGGTAACCACCAATGGTTACCCCTAACTAGTGACTGTTACCCCTAATCAATGATGGTTACCCATAACCATCGATGGTTAGCCCTTTGTGACCAAAACCCTCATTTTCCACCATTAAACTAGCCATTGGCCAGACCTTGCTTTTCTCATTTTTTGTCAAAGACCTAACTAGACCCAGACTAGACTAGATCAGAACATTTATTTTAATAAATTATCACTTACATTTATGTTAGTTTATTAAATATTTATCTTACATTTTCAAAGTATTCATTTTTTTTACTTTCATGTATGCAACTTTCCTTTCTTTTCTTTCAACATTAACTTGTATTAGAGAGTGGATTGATAGCCTCTATAGATAGCTCATGCTTTCTTGGATCTAGCACTAGCTAAGCAATCATTATCCTTATCTAAAAACAAGATTACTTTGAGTTATTTCTTATGCAGGTCATCTTCCCCTAGCCAAAGAAGAGTTCTCCACTTCATCTGGTTCGTGTGCACATTTATACCAATTTTTTCTATCATATCTATTTTACCCTTTTCTACTACTTTTATCTCTTTATTTCTTCTTAGTCTTAAAATTAAAAATTATAACTTAAACACAAATGATGATAAGTCACACAATGATTCAAAGTGTATACATATAGGATTGATAAAATGCATTATATAATTAGTAGTATACCTTGTGTCATGAATAACACATACTTAGGTGTTCAAACATCATAACATTGTCAATGGTAGAAACGATTTCTGATATATTTTATTAATGCTAAAAAAATATCAGCAATGGCATTCTAAAATTGAGCCCAAGAAATTGGGAAACCTTGTAAGGTTACCTCTAGGATTGAAAGGATTGTTCCTTATATTAACCTAGTGTAGGAAATAAAATATTTGCAAAATAAATGGAATAGAAGTAACCTAAATAAAATGCTTAAAGGGGAAAAGAGGTGATGGATAAATAAATTTGGGACTAACAAATATTAAATAGTAAAATTGTGACATAAAAAAAATACCTTCCTTAAAGTTCTAAAACACACATAATATTTTATAAATTATAAGAGAAAAACACTCAATAGTCGGATTGAAGTTTAAAACAACTAAGTTAAGACAAATGGAAGGAAATATCCATAATGTATTAGCTTAGATGCTTGGAAAAAAATTTCATGGTTACATAACATACTTTAGAGGTGTTACAAAATCATATAAAATATAAATAAAATTGTCAAGACATATCAGTTCACAGTCCAAAGAAAAGTGGAGTGTAGCTAAAATACAAAATTATCTAGTCCCTTACTCTAACTAAGTTCATTACATTTATATCATAATTTTGAATATGGGATTAAACTATGGGAATGAATGTTATATCACATTATTTTTGATGATATGTAGGTGGTATGTGTTGTGGATACTACTCTATTACATTTACAGATACACATGGAGATTAGAGGCAACCATCATTTTCTTAAAATACACATAGGATGGTTGTCGCCCAAACTTGAATGATTTTGTTAACATCTAATTTTTTAGATGAGGGGGTGGTATTTAGGGTTCACAATATTTTATTTTACCTTTGGTTGACAACTCAATAAATTTTGCATGCTCAGAGGCCTTGGTGGTTGGTTTCAATCCATTAATGGTTGTGTTTCATCAAATTTATAAGTAATAAAATTTAATCAAATCATAATAAATAAATGAATAATATAGATGAACAATCAAATGTGAATTTAAACATGCCCCTACTTGTTAATAATTATGATATGAGAAATTAGAGTTTTTGATTAAAAGGTATAAAGAGGGATGAATAATTTATATATTTTTTGAAAACATAGATTGTAGGTGACTGTAATTGACTGTAAGGCTGACTATGGTAGTTTTAGATTTGATGTCACTGTTATGATTGTCTAGGATAATATTGATGGATTTTTACTGTGGCATCCTGCTATGTTGTCCTTATAGTGTGTTACTATCTAGGCTACTACTATAATACAACTATAAATTCATGATCTATGTAGGTCTACCTGTAGATGTGTTTCAATCTATCATAAATGTGTGATCATATAATTTATCTTGTATTTCACCTTCTCTTCTTCAAAAACACTAGCAAAGTCCTACACACAAACCAAATGGAGATCAAATGTAAAAGGGGGGAATGGGGAAGTGGTGGTTGAGCTGGCCTCAAAACCCCTTTAATTGAGTGTTGCCTACATAGTCCTAACAAAGGGACCTTGGGCCAATGTATTTTTACCTCTAAGGTGTGTGTGTGTGACTAGATCATACATGATGTGAATTTGAATTTTCTTTGCCTAGGTCCTCCTCTTGGTCCAAACATGAAATCTATCTGCAATAGTGTGAACTTTAAATAAAATACAAGTTAAGAGTTTATTATATTATGACTTTTCTTTATTATGTTAGTGCCAACATAGATAAGTGCTAGATGTAAAATTCCTCTTAATACCCTTTAAATAGAAGACTCCCAAATTCAAATTTCAAAACCCAATAACACATTATTCCAACTCAAAAGAAGTGAAACAGTCCTAAAAGAAACCTAAATGAAATGTGTCCCAAAGAGGGGACTGAAAGACATGTGGGGATAATATTTCCACTAGGTAGATGTAGGATAATATGGGATAGGGGGATTAAAGTGACACTTGTTTTCTTCTGAAAATAATAATAGTTGAACTTGGAGAGAATTTTAGAGACACTTGGACAAATAATTTGATAATAATATAAGAAAATGAATCATGGGATTTTGAATGTGTGTGTGTGTGTGTGTGTGTGTGTGTGTGTGTGTGTGTGTGTGTGTGTGTGTGTGTGTGAGTGACTAGATCATGCATGATGTGAATTTGAATGGTCTTTGTCTAGGTCCTCCTCTTGGTCCAAACATGGAATCTATATGTAATAGTGTGAACTTTAAATAAAATTCAAATTAAGAGTTTTTTGTATTATGATTTTTCTTTATTATGCTAGTGCCAACATAGATAAGTACTAGATTTAAAATTATTCTTAATACCATTTAAATAAAAGACTCCTAAATTTAAATTTCAAAAATCCACTAACATGTTATTCCAACTCAAAAGAAGTGAAATATTCCTAAAAGAAACCTAAATGAAATGTGTCCAAAAAGGGGACTGAAAGACATGCGAGGATAATATTGCCACTAGGTAGATGTAGGATAATGTGGGACAAGGCGGGGGTGGAGCTTAAAGAGACACATTTTTTCTTCTGAAAATAATAATAGTTGAACTTGGAGAGAATTTTATAGACACTTGGACAAATAATTTGATAATAATAAAATAAGATGAATTGTGGCATTTTGAATGTAGTTTCTATATGTGTGTGTTTTTGCGCACGCACACACACACACACACACACACACACACACACACACACACACCTACACCTTGATGATAAAATTATGTGAAATTGATGCATTTCTAACAATGGCATTGTATTTTTTTGTAAAAACATATGGAGACTGCATGTGTACAGACACACTTTGTTTGAGTTTTGAGTAAATGAATGATTTTTTATATGAAATTTAATATATAGATAGATAAAATGTTGAATATTATTGAGATTTTTTTTTTTAATTTTTAATATGTGTGTGTGTGTGTGTGTGTGTGTGTGTGTATATTAGATAATTTTACAAGTCAAGATAGTTGAAAAATTAAAACTGCAACTACAAGAACATAATTTTTTGGCCTTAACTTCATGAAAATTATTATTTTTTCAAATCATATCCATTGATGTGTAGATTATTGAGATATAAGTTTTATAAAATTTAAATTAAAAATAAAAAATCTATAGAGGTATTTGTGTGTGTGTGTGTGTGTGTGTGTGTGTGTGTGTGTGTGTGTGTGTGTGTGTGTGTGTGTGTGTGTGTGTGTGTGTGTGTGTGTGTACCATAATGAGGTATATTGTGTATAAATTGATTAATAATTAAAAATAATAGTTTAACATTAACACAAATTATATATTAAAAAAATACATTCTTCCCCCTACAAACCCATATATAAATTTAAAATAATGAAATCTTAATAAACCCAAAAACTATCAAGAACAAAAAAATTATCAATAGGCCAAGATTTGAAAACAATACTCATAATTGATTCATATTGATTGCTTGAAATAATTACAACCCAAACCATGCTTAAATAATCCTCAACTCAGATTTAGAATTGACATGCAAAAATTCTAAAAAAACTAATGTCTAAAATAAAGCTTCTATTTTTAACAACTACTATTTTTAGTAAGTCACACATGTAAGCTCGTGCATCTCTAAAAATATCCCAAAATATTATAAACACTAAAATTATCCTATGGGACAAAATTCAACTAAAGTTGACTTTTGGTTCTAAAAATAAAAAATTTCTAAAATTAGAAAAATCTTGAAAAAAATTATTAAACTAAAGTTTTGGAACCTATTTTTTTGCATCATTCTCCTCTAGTTGAAAACAACTCAGATCCCATGAGTTGTATTTATTGTATTGCTATCATTTGTCTTTATCAATCTTATTCAGCTCCCATTCTATAATTCAAGTGTTGTCTTCCTATTGCAATCCTTCCCACTAGACCAAATACCTATTATAATTCCCTTGCATTGTGCTCATTATCTTTATATCTAAAACTTGTACTATCTTATCCTTTTTATTTAGAACTTGTTGCTAGAAATTTACTTCTTCATCTTCATCACCTTCACTATATTCTTTATGGAATTCATATAAATTTTAAACATTAAATATTGTATAAATATCAAAATTATGTGGTAAACTCACCTCATATGCATTATCATTGATTTTCTTCATAATTTTGCATGGCCCAATTTTCTTGTACTTCAACTTATTGTGTGTGCCTTTTGGAAATCTCTCTTTCCTCATGTAAACCATTACCAACTCTCCTTAAAATACCTTAGATCTTCTTTTGACATTTGTTTCTGCTTTATATTTCTCATTACTTTCATGCAAAAAATTTCTTGCTCCTTGCAACTATTGCATGTGCTCTGCAAACACTTTTACATCATCTTTAATTTGATCTGCAATTGGCAATTGTATAAATTCTAAAATACCCATAGGATTTATTCCATAAACAATTTGAAAAGGTGATTTTCCTATTGATTTATTCACTAAACTATTATATGCAAACTCATCTTGTGGTAAAGCCAAGTCCCATTGCCTTAGTTTCTCTCCCACTATGCATCTCATTAAATTTACCAAGATCATTTTCAAAACTTCTATCTATCCATCTATTTATGGGTGATATGCACTACTAAATTATAGCTTAGTACCCATCATCTTCCACAAAGTCCTATAAAAATGACTTAGAAATTTTGTGTCCCTATCTGAAGTAATAGTTTTTGGAATACCATGCAATTTCACAATATCCATAAAAAAGAATTATTCAACTCTAGTGGCATCATTGGTTTTCTTACATGCAATGAAATTAACCATTTTACAAAATCTATTTACAACAAGAAAAAATTGAATCATTGCCTCTTTGTGTGTTTGGCAATCCCAACACAAAGTCCATACTCAAATCTATCCATGATCCTCTTGGAATCGGTAATGGCATGTAAATCCCAGTATTTTGTGCACATCCTTTAGCTACCTAACATATTCTACACCTTGAAACATACCTTGTCACATCTCTCTTCATCTTTGGCCAAAAATACTTTTCCTCCACTAAATCTATTGTATTCATCTTACCAACATGTCCAGCCAAACCACCAATATGTAATTCTCTTATTATATTATCTCATAGAGACCCAACTGAAATGCATAATTATTTCTATTTTAAGAGATAACTTTCTTATATAAGATATTCATCATGAATAACATCTATCCCATTTGTTAATGGATTCCTGCACTGCTCAACTACCTTGCTAAAATATGGATCAGTATCATATAATTCTTTAATAGCTTCAAATCTAACTACTTCACTCACCATAATAGTTAATAATGCTACCCTCTTGCTTAATGCATCAGCTACCTAATTCTATTTTCCTAATTTATGTTTCAACACAAAGGTATATCCCTACAAAAAAGAAACCCACTTTGCATGCCTACTATTCAACTTCTTTTGTGTATTCACATACTTTAAAGCCTTATGATTTGTAAATAGAATAAACTCCTTAGGCACCAGATAGTGCCTCTAATGTCTTAATGATTATATAATTGCATAAAGTTCAACATCATAAGTAGAATACTTTGTTCTTACCACATTCAATTTCTCACTAAAATATGTTATTGGCTTTCCTTCTTGACTCAACACAACACCAATTCCCACAAATGAAGCATCACAATCAACCTCAAACACTTTGTTAAAATTTGGTAATTTTAAAATTGGTATATTTATAATCTTCTTCAAAATTTCAAAACTTTTTGTGGCTGCTCTAATCCATGTAAATTCCTTCCCTCTCATGCAATTTGTTATTGGTGCCACAATACTACTAAATTTTTTAATAAATTTTCTATAAAAAGTTGCTAAACCATGGAAACTTATTACCTTTATAATACTTTTTGGAATAGGCCACTCAAAAATTGTCTTTATCTTTTCTTCATCCATTTTAACACCATTTATTGAAACTACAAATACCAAAAATACCAAACTATTCTGCATAAACTTGAACTTCTTCAAATTTGCATATAACTTCTCTTTTCTTAAAAAAATCCATTACCATTCTCAAATTATGTAAGTGTTCTTCTTTAGTCTTAATGAATATCAAAATATCATCAAAATAAACAACCAAAAACTTACCAATATATTCTCATAGCACTATATTCATCACCTTCATAAATTTGCTAGGTGCATTAGATGATCTGAATGGCATCACCATCCACTCCTATAAGCCATCCCTAAGCTTGAATGTAGTTTTAAACTCATCTCCTTCACAAATTTGATTTTGATAATAACCATTCCTTGGATCAATCGTGGTAAAATATTTTTCTCCTACAAGCACATCCATCATATCATGTAAATAAGGTATACGAAACCTATAGTTTATTGTAATTTTATTAATTGCTCTACTATCCACACACATTCTCCATCATCCATATTTATTTGGAGTTAGAAATTTTGGTGTTTCACAAAGAATCATACTCTCCCTTATCACATTCTTCCTTAGCAATTCAGTAACCTATTTATTTAATTTAGCATGTTCTATTGGACTCATCCTATAAGCTACTTGATTGGGTAGAGTTGATCCTATAATCAAATCAATGTGATGTTGAATATCTATCTTTGATGGTAAACCATCTGGTAACTCATCAAGCATAACATTTGAATATTCTTTCAACACTCTTGTTAGTTTTGTTGGTATTGACACCATTTATGTTTCTTCATTCTTACTACTAGTACATAATAACAACTTGCTACCTTCATATCTTTGATAAATTCTTTAGTACATAGCATGTTTTCTATATTCTCTTCCTCTTTAAGAAGTAACAAAACTACTTTTGTACCACCTTTACAAAAAGCGTATGTGTTCTTTGCTCCATCCTGAACTACTTTCCTATCAAATTGCCACGGTATCCCTAATAACACATGGCATGCATCCATCAAAATAACATCACACCATATTTCATAATTATAACTCTTTCCTATAGAAAACTTGATTAAGCACTATTTATCTATTTTAACTTCATTCCCTTTCTTAAACCATGAAATATGATAAAGATTAGGATGCTTTTCACATTTCAGATTTAGTTTCTCAATCATTTCTTTAGAAACCATATTTTCACAACTACCACCATCTATAATTAATTTGCATACATTTCCACCCAAAGTGCATCTTGTTCAAAAAATATTTTATCATAGCCATGCATCACCACCTTCTTTGTTATACACTTGATCCTTGGAGTGATCATGGTTCTTCTCATCATTAGATTCTCTCCTACATTAGCTAGTGCAACTTTAGTATTTTATTCTTCTATTTTATCCTCAACTAGATTTACTCTTGGGTGATCTTCTTGCCTCCTTTCTTGATCTTGATAGTGTGGAAACTCGAATGATCTATTCCTTTATTATCCACATCTATAATAGACATAAGATCTACACTAATTCAAAAACCATCCTCGAGCACCTCCATAACCTCATCCTCTCTAAAATCCTCTTCCTTTTTGTTGGTATTAAAACCCTTGCCTATTATCATCTTGCCTTTCTACACCACTTGATGATTCACCTTTATTAGAATTAAGGACACATTTTATGGTATTAAACCCACCTTGTCTAGTTATTGGAGGGGATCTACCTCTTCTTGGACTAGTAGATGTCCTCCTAAAATTCTATCTATTTTATTTTTCTTCTGCTTTCAAAGTTAATTGATAAGCCTCCTCCATATTAAGTATTTTATGCATGCTTAATTCATCTTGAATAGAAAATTTCAAACTATTTACATATCTTGAAACCATCTATTTTTTATTTCATCATACTCCGCTCATATGGAAAGCTTATAAAATTCATCTATATACTCTTGTATACTATGATCTTTTTGCCTCAAATTTTGAAATCTTCTATATAAGGTTTATGCATAATCCACATGACTAATTTCTCCCTCAACTTCTTCTTCATCTTTTTTCATGGATTAATCTTCTCTTTACCTTTTCTCTATCTCTCTTTCTATAGGTGATCCCACCAAATCATTGTATGACCTTTCAATTTCATGCATGCAAACTTTACCTTCTTGTCTTCTATCATAGTCTTCCACTTGAAAAACTTCTCTATGTTATTCATCCAATCTATCAAATCCTCCAATTTTAAAATTCCTCCATAATCTAGAACATCAACCTTGATTCCTTCATTTCTTACTTCTAAAACCTGAACCATCCTCTCTTCCATTGATGGTGGTTGCTCTTGTTGTTCTTCTTCTTGCTAAATTTTTTCATCATGATTTGTGTCTTCCTCATCACTACTTTGTCTTATTTATTGATTAGTAATAACTTCTATTAATTATTGAACTTGCCTTTGCAGCTCTTGTATAGTCTAGTTCATCTTTGCAACACCTCCTCATCCTCTTTCCATTCTTTACTCTTCCAAGATTTGAAATTACTCAGTTACCAGTTAATGAACTCAAAAACTTCAAGAACAAGAAAATTACCAATAGGTCAAGATCTTGAAACAATACTCATAATTGATTCATATTTATTTCTTGAAATAATTACAACCTAAACCATGCTTAAATAAGCCTCAACTTAGATTTAGATGTGACATGCAAAAAATTTAAAAAAACTAACATCTAAGATAAAACTTCTATTTTTAATAGTTGTTATTTTTAGTAAGTCATGCATGCAAGCATGTGTAGCTCTAAAAATATCCTAAAATATTCTAAACACTAAAATTATCCTATGGGATGAAATTCAACTGAAGTTGACTTTTGGTTCTAAAAATAGAAAAATACCAAAAAAATTATTAAACTAAATTTTTGGACCCTATTTTTTTGCATCAAATCTACCTGATCAAATATGTCTACAGAGATTTAAAAAACACATAAATTTCATAAAAGCCATGTTGGTTGATCCATGATAGGTTTTAAGGTAGGTTCAGACCTCCAAGCCTAAATCTAAACTAGATTTGGAGGGAAACTCAAAAAGTCAAATAAAAAGTCTTTTAAATAATGTACCCCTTTTGTAAATTATATGCACCCTTTATAGAAGGGTGTACACCCTTTATAAAACTATGTACTCCCTTTAAAAAAATTAGGAGTCAATACACATAATTAGAAAAAATGTGAAATAAAGGGTGTACAACCTTTCAAAAAGAATTTGGGAGGGAATTCAAAAAAAATTAAAATTTTGAAACAAAAGGATTACACCCTTTTCTAAAGAGCATATGCCCTATGCAATACAAAGGGAATATTCCATTTATTTTTGCATTTGTTTTGTGTTTGATAATCTTTATGATTTTGATTATATATGTATTAAAATAAATAATTAAGTATAATTTTAAATTTAATTTATTCTATTTAATGTAGTAAATGAAACATTTAAGTATAAGTTTACATTTAATTTAATTTAAGCTTACATTTTATATTCTTATACTTAGGGCCACTCTGCATCTTCTAAAATCAATTCTAGAACTATAAGAGTTACCATTTAGAAGATAGTTCTTTAAAATCCATTATGGTCAATTCTTAGTTTTCAGAATTTTAGGATTGAAAACTAAATAAAATTTTGGAGTTATTAATCTGTAAACTTAGGTATGGATGTCATTAGTTGAGATAGAGATAAGGAGCCACATATATAATCAAGGGCTCAAGTATGGATTAGTCAAGATAGAGATAGAGCCTATGCTAACAAGGATGTAGCATATACATAATATGATGGGATGAAACATGTATGGATGCATAGAGTTATCTCAAATGATACATCCAACCTTTGATGAAAACATGACAAATTCGCATTCACTTATTTTTTTTCACCTTTAGCTATCTAGATTTGGGGGAATATATCATATTTTAAAGTAAAGGCAAAGGAAGAGTTGGGTTATGGGCCAAACCTCCTAGTCAATTTTGCACTTGAACATTAGTGTAGACCTAGATAATTGATTTCACCAATGAGAAGGTGGGAGAGATATAAATATAAGTTAGTCGATCTAGTAACCTTATAGATATTTGTATAGAGATTGAGTGGGTATCACCTTATGGTTCCCATTCCATGAATTTTCCCTTCACTAAAGAATAGAAATAACTTAGATCATTAGATCATATAAAACCAATTGTATTTCCATCATCAATGAATCTAAACATGCATAGGTGCTAATATAAATAGGAAGGGTTTAACATACATGATACTACCTATGATTACATACTTGTCAGCCCCCACATAATATTAATTTTGTTTACTAGCTAACTCATTGATCATGTTGTAGTGAAATTTGGCCATCCACATTTTACTACCCCATTTTTACCATTTTATCATCATTTTACCTTTTGTCATGTTTTTTGTAATATTTGATGTGACCCCATGTCTCAATATACAAGGAAAACTTTTCAGCTAACCCACATGGATTAAGTCACAAATTTGATGTGGTGGGATCATTGGGAAATTAATTATCTTAATTGCATTATTAATTATTTTATAAATAATTAGCATTAATTAAAGTCATTAAATGACTATAAATTTTGGTCATTTGATAAATTAATTATTTTTAAAATTAAAATTTTTATAAAATACAAATTGAAAAGTTCATTTGAATACTGTAAATTTGCTTAAATAAAATGAAAAACAAAAAAGAGAGGAAAATGAATGAATTTTCATATTCCAAATGGAAAATATTATAAAAAAAAAGGGATTTTTTTTTATTTTTTAAGGGTGCTTCTTATTTTTCACAAGCTCTTGGAGAGAGCTAGTTGCAAATTTATGTGGAGATATGTTGTTTCTAGATTGGAGCAATGAAATGCAAGAAAGCGAGTGAGACTCTTTTAGGGTGTCTATATATTTTAATGTCCTTCATTTACAAATTCTAAAATTTTATTTGTAGATGAATCCTCGATTAAAAGTATACATTAATTTTATTATATGCAACATGTGGTGTTTCCAAACATTGTGTTGAAAACCCCCATTTAATCTTTCTTGATGTTCATGAGTTTATGCATGTTTGATCTCATTAAAACCATGTACCAAGTGTGTGTAATCCAGTTTATGAGGATATTTTGTGCTTTTAGGTATGTATTTTGTTCCCAAAATTATTCATGCTTTTATTTTCATTCATGTAAGAGGAAATAATTAAATTAATGCTACTTATTTTTGAGTTATATCTGTGGTTCTCTCTATTTATCCCACTATGGGTTTCTTGATCCTTTCTCTTTTTATTTATATTTTGTTTCCTTTCATGCTTTCAAGTAAAATTGTGCAAAAACCCCCATATTATCCATATCCTATGATGGAACTTCCCCTCTTAATTATAGAGGATAATCACCATTATTTATAGTGATATCTCCAACCGTTGGTGAGTTTGCTTTGCTTTCTGTTGGGTGAGTCATAAATCCAAGGTAACCAAATTTTGTAGTAATAGTTTTTAGTGACTCTATTGGGGATAAAAAAAATTCTTTTTGATTCATAAAATTTTAAATAAATATTCCCCTTGAAAGAGAATATTGGAAACTATGTTGAAAAGAGGCTTTAAAATGATGGAACACAACCCATGCTTCTAATTTTTTTATTTTTCTAGTGATGTGCACTATCTGATTTTTGTTTCATCCATGAAAAGATTTAAATTGGAAAAAAAGTATGCATATATTGGGTGGAAAAATGTATAAAAAATAAAAGAGACACATGTTTCAAATGATCATGAATTAGTGGATGATTGGTTTTATGCAAGTGATAATAAAAATAAATAATGTATTTCTCTTCATATTAAATTTAAAAGACAATATATTTCTTGAAGTTGTTCATGATAATAAAAGAGTTTAGTTTTTTAAAAACTTACATGGAGCTATTAAATTAAAAATTAAAGAAAATTTCCCATCCTAAATCTCAACCTAAGCAGACAAATGCCTGAAAAATGAAAATTCAGCCATTGATGGTTGAAGAATCACAAGAGTAGCCAAGAGGTGAAGATGTTGGAGGTACATCTCATGTTTTTATTGTTTTATATTTCAAGTTAAATCAAATCCATATCATTCATGAGCAAAATGTAATAAATATTTATTTTTTGGCTGTGCACGATCAAGTGTTTAAATCTATGTTTATTTCCCCTACCTCATGTCTTCCCCATTGATGCAAAATAAAACATGCTATTGTACTTAACTTTTATCTTTGCACTTAATGTCCTAATTTTTCCAAATTTTGTCTTGTAAAATCTCATACTTTTCCCAACCCATAAATGGCTTTGTTTAGTCCTACTTTATTTTCCATTCTTTTGTAGATAGTTCCCCTTTCTATAAAATTTTGGCTTGTGTTATTTTCCCTTTTGTTTTTCCTATTGGGTGTGTGTGCTCAATAAAACACAGCTTATTCATTCGAGTGTTTTCCCTTTATCCTTTTGTTATTTACTTTATCCCATAATTTGTTTTTGTGGTTATGTTCTTTCCATAAATATTACTTGTTTTGGAGAAATTTAATATTTAGAAGGTGTACCTTGCTATGGTAATGCCTAAAAAATCTGTTAATGGAAGCAATAAAATGGTTTAGGTAGTATATGGCTTTGTATGCAATATTGGTAGGGTCATAATAATCCACATTTATTCATTGGTAATAGGTTATAAAATAATATCTTATGTTTTCAAAGTTACTTTGAGCAATTTATATTGGAGCTTCCACATTAGCATCTTTAGCATCATGAATTCATTAACCATCTATCACAAAGTGAGTTAATAAATTCAAGAAAATTGGGAAGGATACCAAAGACCTTGTCACCTTTAATTTTAAATATCTTCCTAAGGATTCAAGTATTCAATTTTTTTGGTAATAAAAAATAAATATGACTCTATTAACATGGATGAGGTTAGAGATATAAATAAGATGCCTAGGAGCTCATACTGCTAGTAGATGTTAGTGATGGTTTTTTAAGATCTGTTAAGTTTATTGATTTATAAGGATAGGTAAATACCTTTCATAATTTTTAAATCATGGCACATAAATCAACATTCTATATGCTCTTAACCTTATTTAGGTTATATATGATATCATAGTGGACAAAAATATAGTGGTAAAAAACATAGCGGTAAAAATGTAGTATGTCAAAAATGTATTATGACAAAAATGTTGTGAGGATAAAACATAGTGAATAAAAACATAGTAGTATTGGTAATGTTAAAAAAATGTCGTGAAGAGCATAATTGGGACATTTTAGTGATTATCACATTATTTATTTATTGTCTAGTTTATTTTGGTGATAGTAGTTAACATTTCATGGTTGAAAAGTAATGCACAAAAGTTACAAGCAAAATAATAAAGGAAAATGTGATTTCATGAGTTTGGAACTTTAGCTAAAATTTGTGTCATCTTCATGACATTACCAATACCATTACATTTTTTCCTCACTATGTTTTATCCTCATGATGTTTTTTCATACTAAATTTTTACCACTACTTTTTTGTAGGATGCCCTTTTTTAGCCTCAAAATGCTCTAGAAGCAATGGACATTGTTGATATAATTAATGTGTTATCACAATCTTTGGATAAAATTTCTATATCTTTAGAAAAGGAAGATTTTTCTACTCTTAGAGTAGGTTTAAGAAAGGAAAAAATATTAAAGAGAAATTAATGCTTGTGAGTTATTATTTGAGATGACTAAAAAAATAAATTTAACATTCTCAATGGAGCATGGCAACCAAATATTGGACCCACATTAATTTTAAGCATGTTACCATGAAGATGGATATCCTTCATAAAAACATGGATTCTATAGTGAGAAAAAAGACATCTCTCAATGTCATGATCTAAAAGGGTGATTGTGAATCTTAACACTCAAGAATAAATACTTGATGATTCAATAAAGTTTAATAATATTTTGATTCATGTGTAGAATATTGGGTTGAAGCTTACTCCTAAAAAAGAATCAATTTCAAATGATAAAATTTGGTCCTATCTCATAGCAAGGTTAGACTTAGTTTTCAAAATGAGAGGTGTAAATGGTAACTAGTGGCTCTCGTGTTTTAATTTTTCTTAGGTAATTTTATTAACATATGTTATGGTCATGTTTAAAAGTGGCTCAATTATAAAACAATATAATTTTTTGGAAATCATGAAGTACATAAGTTGCAATTAGAGGAAGTTCTAACCATTACAGAGTTGAAAGAGGGTCTCTTTACCTGTAGTTTTAGGTGTTCCATCTATTTATAGTGATGTGTTCTAAGTAAAGGTTGTTTCTCTGATCACTCTTGCATTGAAAATTATTAATATATGGAGAAGTGCACATATTATGATCTTGAATTAGGCCTAGGAGAAGTGGAGGAATGTCTCAATTTGTAAGGTCATGAAGGAGATCATGATTGTAAAAGGAGAAATCATACACATGACAAGATTTATTTTCTAAATGAAAAGTAATCTAGTTGCACTAGGGCATGATGTCTTAAATTTGGGCATGAAGGCCCTCACAAGTGCAATCTACTGTAACATACATGAAAAAATGAAGTGTTCTATTTTAAGTTGTAAAAATCCTTGTATGGTGCCCATTAAGCTTGGGGATCATGAAAAATTAGGTTTACATCATGAATGATTTCCCATATATATGGTTACGAGGATTATTAGTAGTAGTGTTCTTAGATACAAGGAGGTTGTAACTCTTTATGGGCCTAGTTCACACTAATATATAACATCAACTGAGATTGGCTTCTCAAATGTGTTCATTATTGGCAATTATCTCAAACAAGGTCCAAGTTCACATGGAGCCCAAGGCTTATCTTAAGAAAAATCCTATTTTTTTGGACTAATAGCTATAAATTCAGTTTTTATAAGTATTGTAATGTATTTCCATGTATACATAATTAATTTTTAAGAAGATGAACCTCATGTCATGAAAACTAAATCCATACTAAGAAAGATGAGGAAGACTGCATAAAACTTGTAATTGAAGTTCAAGTATAAATATGAAACCAATGATCTTGGATGGATAGAATGGTTTTTAAAATAGGAAATTTAGTTGGTTTTGTACAGAAGTTAAACTAATGCTATTATAATAATGCATCTGAATTAACCTTGAAGGAGATATTCCAAGGCATATCTACCTCCAAGCTAAAGTAGGTAGGCATGAAGGATATTATGTCACAATTAGAGGAAGCATTTTTTGAAATAGTTCATGAAGCCCTTTTGTAGTATCATTGTATGCACTAAATTATGCTCGCCCTGATAATTATACTAATTATGCTAATTCTTTCTAATTTAGTCCAATTCCCATATTTCATAGCTAAATTAACTAATAACCTAATAACCCCCATCTCATTCCTATATCCTATGAACCTTACTCAATCCCAAAAAAAAATTAATTCCCTCATTAAACCCCTAATAGAACTTATTACCCACTAACCTACCCCCTAAGCTAATTAGCCAATTTAAAAATATAAAATAATCTACCTGGCCAACCACCACCCTATTCTAGCCTCTCCTAAACCCCTAAACCCTATGGGAGATTTATATAGTTGGAGGATTATATAAATCCCCCCCCATTTTATCCCCTTTCTCTATAATTCTATAATTCTAGAGATCTCTATGGAATTAAAAATTCCATGGAAAATCCCTAGCCATTGATCTCAATGGCTCAAATTTGAATTTGAGTCATTGATTTCTCCCTCTATGCCTAATAACCAAGCTCTCTCCCTCCTCCTTGAAACCAACTTGGAAAACTATCAAATTGCTACTATTTTTCATATACAAAGCCTTTTTTCATCCATCCATAGCAACTACCAAGCTCATTCAACCATTTGGAAGCCATTGTCAACACCAAGTAAGCAATCTAATATTTTAAAATTTGGGTATCAAATAATCCATTTGCAAACTTGGAGTGGATAAATAAGGAGGTAAAGTGATGGTAAGAGAATTATTATTGTGTTGATTGCCTATTTTATCCATTCCTATTAGTGTGTTTAAGTTTTAGGTTTTTATCACTAAAATTAGTAATATATATTGAATCTAAAATTTAGTGCAACTTTTGGCAACCATGGTGGGACATTACTCCTTTAACTAACCTTATACACTTGTTGGAATTGATGTGAATGTTTGTAGGACAAACTAGACATGAATTAAAGGATGGATTTTAAATTTTTGTCACGTATAGGTAAATAGCAATTTTGCATTGGTATTAATGATATTGCAGTTGTGCTTTTGTAGGCTTAGTTGCATTCTTGTTGACTACCTGCTAATGGTTAAGGTTTTTCAAGTTTTTTATTTTCAATAAAACCATAACTTTGTAAGTTGTGATTTTGCTCTGGTAGTCATGACTTTGTCAGTTAAAGTTGTGATTTTATAAAACATAGTAGTTAGTGTTATATTATAACATTCTATTTTGAATTTAACCCCTATAAGTTAACCTATGTTCTATTAGTTTCCTAGAGGTTCCTTTATTTTTTATAAGCAAGGAAATGAGAGATAGTCTAGCACATTGACTGTTTGAGCCATGACCATAAAATTATGATTTTAACAATCATGACTTAGCACTGGTAATTACAGATTTATCAGGTATTGTTGCAATTTTTTAAAACTTGAGTTTACTATATACTCCTAGATATTATCTAAAAATAGACATATTTGTAAGTTTCTTCTATTTTATAGGGAGGGATTTGGTTTTTTTCTGCAAGAGGAAAAATATTGCATTAAGCCTAGGAGCATTTGGTTATCATCCCAGAATTGAAACTTTAGCATTAGCAACTGTGTGTTGGTAATCACAATTTTATCATCGATAATAGTGGTTTTGTATTTCTCCATCAAAATGGTAAAACCTTAACCTATCCATTTTATGGATTGTAGATATAAAAATCCCAAGTTATATATAAAATTTTTAAGGTTTCTTGAAACTAAGTCAAGACTTATTTCTTTCATGTTAACCATTTTTCAATCTAGTTATTTTGACCTAACCATATACTTGCAAAAAAATTCTAACAATTTATCCTTTATGTATAGGGTTATTAGGTGGCAGAGAGGAGTGATAAAAATATCAAAAAACCCACCAAAAACTTGTTGTAATATTTTCTACAAAAGCGTAATTCTCAAACTTTTCACTTTGACCTACAAGAAGTGGTTTTGTCAATTTTAGTCATAGTTTTATATCTATAGAGGCAATAGGGTGGGTTAGGACATCCAAATAGCATTAGACTTCATCATTTATATCCTTCTGTGTAGATAGTATTATCATCTTGTCTATTGGCATAAGTCATTTTACTTACTAAGAGTTCATAAATATCTTGGATTGTTAAAAACATTTTAATCTGCTTATTTTATATTTTTTTGAGAAACTGTCTATTTTCTTGATATCTATTTGTAGTAGGCAAGTTTTTATAGTTTTTTCATATTTTGACAAAAACCTAAATTAAAAATTAGAGTAAATTGTAATTTTTTCTTGATAAATAGAAAATTTGTATAACTTATTTAGCATGTTCTTAAGTACATTGATGTCAAGGTGATTAGAGTACATAATACATTAATGACAAAGTAATAAGTTCCAAGTGGATTTGAGAGTACATATCATGTGTGTAGGTATTTGGGATGATAGATAATGTTTTTGATGTTATGTTCATGTTTAATATATCATATGATGTGTTATGAGTGCTTGAAATGCTTGTGTAAGTGAAAGGAATTCATCAGAGCAATCATATGAATGTCTAGGTTCTCCTCATCATCTTAGCAAATCAAGCTAAGTGAGTAGATTGATGACATTAGCATTCACAAGTATGGTAGTATTAGAAGGACTTGATCACAATTTGATGATTAGATTTGATCCTAGTTTCTTATGTCCATGTTTTAGGTCATAAGGTTGTGTGTAGCAAAAGATATCAAAGTGCAAAGTTGACCTTCTAGGCAAATTGTAGTGTTTCCCATTTTTAGCAAAATTTACAATATCAAGTGACCTTTATACAAGGCTTACAAGTGTCATAATATAGATTTATTAGATAAATAATTTATATAAATGATAAATGGCACATGGGTGATCATGGAGATGTAGATCTAATAGTGAGCATGAGGTCAATAAGTCAAAGGATCTTGAGATTGCATGTGGGGCTGCCAAGTGGCATAAGCACATATGGAGACTGACAATAGAGTACATAAAATGTATGTAGTGCTGCCAAGTGGTGTAATAACATGAAGAATAATGTTAGGGTACATAAAATGCATGTGTGGATACCAAGTGGCATAAGAACATGGACTGACAACAGGGTCTACAAAAGTTACATGGGACTACCAAGTGTCACAATCTCAAAAGCACAAATCAAAGATCAATGGCCAGTGATTGAAATTAAAGACCAAGTGACTCTCAAGGATTTTGATGGAGTTTATTTTATAAAATTAACAAGGTGCATGAGATGAATAAATGTGTCTAAATGTTTTGTATTACATAATGACTGTTGGATTTTAATTTAATAATAGAAAACTAATTTGTATTGTTTGAGCTATAACTTTTGATGTATTAAGAATTTGATGGTGGTATAAAAATTAAAGTTTTGAAGGACTCAGTCAAATATATAAAATTTAGTTAGAAATTTTTAATTCCATATAATCATAGCTATTGAGCACCATATTTTATTGTGTGTTTGACCATCTTTTGCTAGTGACTTGAGAAGGATGTTTGAGTTTGTATTGATGAGTTTTGCATGTTTCATGATGATTTATCAATTGGATATTGTTTTAAACTCCATTATGACCATATGTGTGAATTTTGGAGGTTTAACCAATCCATATTTATTATGAAAAAATACTTAGAAGTTGATTTTTTGTTCTTTCATGGTGTTCTTGTGTACAAGACTAATGTTTGAGTAGATTTTGCATATACAAATGACTGTAGTGATGAATGCAATCACTAGAAGGTGTCTTAGGATTCATGTAGAGTGGAACTATGCATTTGGAAGTGGTCTTGTGTTTATAAATTTCTTGATGAATTACTAAAGGAGTGAATAGGTCTCCATGAGACCTATAAGGTCTACTAAGGCCTAATTGAAAGGTGTAACTACTTAAAGGTGACCCATGGATGATATGGCTGATCTATGAGGGTGGTATTGAGTTATGTATTAGTGTGATATAAGCCTTAAGTTTTAAGTCAATTCTAATAGCTGACCAAGAATATTATATTTATGAAGGCTATATAAAGAGTGAAATCAAAGGTGATGGTTTCTAGAGTTGATAACCAGAATAGAGAGTTGTGAAGAAAAGTAAGAAGAGATCAAGTGTGTCAAGTGGATGGATCAAAGAGAAGATAAGGTTTATAATTTTGTGTATGACATATAGGTCATAATTATGATGTCATAACATTTTAATTATAGGATTGAAGATTGAGTATGAGTGAAGAGGTCTAGAGTGATCTAAAAGGGTGTTTTGGATGTATTGCTTATGTATACAAGTTTGAGAGAGTGTGAAGGGTTGAAAGAGAGGTGTAAAATATTGTTTATCCATTATATTGAAAGGTAATTAGAGTTATAGAGTTGTTGATTTCATAGGTTTTATTGGGTTACTCAACATCTAGAATAAGTTAGTGCTTGTTCATGCTTAGGGGTGGCTATTCCTTGTGAAGTGGGTGCTTTACTTAAAGGTCTCATGTTTGTGATCATTTTATAAGATAATTAGTCCATGTGTTTGTAGTCTTGAGAGTGGGTTTTATTCCCTATGAGGGTTTCCCACATAATTCATGTGTTGTGTGCTTGATCTTGCATCACCTTTCTTGTTCATTATTATGAATGACTTGTATGCTTTATGAATGATTATGGTGATTGATTAAGGATTGGAATTAAATTTTAGACTATGTTGCATCACTGATTCACCCCACTCTCTTAGTGAGTGTACCTCTAACATAACTATTGTGGTTTTGTAATTTAACCACCATAGTTTATTAACCCTTTATAAGATCACAACTCATGATCTATGATTTTGTTTTGGTAGTTGTATTTTTTTGCATCCTAGAAATGATATTACTCTATGTATTTGTGGTTTTGTAGGGACTTGAAATTTTGTAAAAAAATAAATTACTAATCCATTTTTTGTGTAGGACCCCTCAAGACCAAGTCACTCTACCTAATTTTCTAACCTTTGTACTTATAAGAAGGGGTGCCCATAATATATTATCTTAGTTTTTATTACATATACATATTTATTGTGTAAATTTGCTTCATTATATATAGTTTCTTTTGTGTATATTTTGACTTGTGTATAATTTCTTATAATTATGCCCCTCACACATAGGTAATTAATCATGTGTTTGTTTGTTTATTATTCCCCCTAAGTCTAGGATAGCATGTGATGTGGAATTCATGCCCATGCATAGGATTAACATATAGGGGTTGGTGACATGGATTTCATCACCACACACTAACCAAATTCTATGTTTTGGTGGAGTCTAAAAATCAAGAGAGCTATCGTTACATGCCTAAGTAGAATTCCCCATAAAGGGTTCTATGAAGTGAGGGGAAATTAAGCTTCAATATGTAGGGTGGTCAGAAAAAATCCTATATAGACTTGGGCCCCACTATACCTTCACATATATAAGGGATACACATATAAAACTTTGTGTATACCTAGATTAGAAGCATTTGATTGTAATAGGTGTAACATTATAGGAGTTAGTATCAGCTCCAAAATAACCATTGAGTGCAAGTGGTGTTGAGAGGGTTTGGTCGATATTGTAATGGGTCACCAACCTATAGCCTCACCCATGAAGCCATTAGATGGTGTGAGCATTGGGTTACATACCTTTAATAGTTTACTAATTTAGGATTTTTACTTGTGTGTGTTATTTGAGTGTCATGTAAAAACCCATATTATTTGCAAGCTCAGTTGGCTATACCTTTATTTTGTGTGTAATACCTTAAACACCTTTAGGTTAACATTCATCATCTCATCATTTCATCATATCACATCCTAATCCTTCATATACCAAACCACCTTATATCATCTACCCATATCTAATATATCACATACCTACCTTGTATTTATCATCCATCCCCCATTTGTTACTTTTTATTCCACATCTAGCATCCATCTAGTACCACCTTTTATAATCCCTCTCATCTAATTCTATATTTTCTATTTGACTCACCTAATACCCATTTTTTATCATCCACCCATCCCATATCCACTTCATACCATCCTTGACTACTATATTTCATCTCATCATCATACCCCAATCTTATATCTCCCGTCTCATCCACTATTCATAGCTACTATCCACCCCACTATATCCATCTTACAACACATTCACATAATAGTCAACCCTTTCACACATATTTTTCAATATATATCTTGAATAAATCCCACCCTTTGTTTCATATTCTTCCTATATCTATTTATATATATCTCATATTTAGAGGTTTTGATCCTTCTTGTACAATCTTACATCTACCACATATTCTATCTACCTACTACACATCTTATTTCCATCCTATATCCCCCATCCATCTCATTTGAATACTACATTTCATCTTAAAATGAAGTTATAGTGGTCATCCATCCTCTTTAAACATCATTTGTCACTTTCTACATCTTCTAAACTAGGTACTATCAACAAACATAGTCTTATAAGATTCTAATCTAGCACCCATCACTCATTTGTATCAGGTGACTTTTTCATCTAACACCCATCCAATTATCTCTTTGCTAGTGAATAAGGTATTTGATCCCATCACTTTATTTCATCCTTGATAGATTGGTCTCTTATGAGACTTTGTCTTTTGGTAATTCTTAGTCACCCCATCTTCCTCTAAAAGTCATCACTCTCTTTTGACCACTAGTAGATTTTTGTCTCTAAACGGAGGTAGTATTTTAAGACTTCCACTTCATTTATCACATCTCATCACATCTCTATTTCAAAATGGTTATTCATTCCCATGCCCAACTTAGGATTAGACAAGACTTCAACCAAGACAATGATCTATTAGGGCATATTATTGATCTAACTCAAGAATATGATGATACCCATAGTGATATGAATACACCCAAGGAAGAGGATGAAAGGTTTAATCTCCTTCATAATGATGAGGTTAAGAACTTAATTGATCATTATTTATATGATAACCATGATCATGTCTTATCCTATGCCATTGAAATAGGAGGCAAACTACCTTCTACTTTTGATCATAGTTTCTTACATAATTTAGTTCACTCTTTATCTCATCCAAATACACCCCATCAGAATATACATGCCAATAAAATAGCATAATAAAATGAATGTGTGGACCATGGATTTATAGAGGAAGAACACCCACCACCCCTCCATAATAATTGTATTGAATCTAACCAAAGACAAGCTATCATAGAAGATTGATTAGACCAACTAACACAACAAATCAATCTCCTAGTCCATAATCAACGTCCACCATCCCCTTGATAAAATAACATAAACAATAATGATAATAACAATAGCACTACTGATAATACCAATAATACCAACAACACTCATAGCAATGATAATGCCCACAATCCCCATATTCCCTAAAATAGTCAAAATCAAACCATTAATCCTCTTGGGCACCCTGTATTTACACAAGAGTGGAGAGCGATAAAGGAGACCCTCTAGAAAATAGATCCATGCTCACAAGCTCTCAAATAAAAATATGAATATTTTTTTTCTTCACCCTTGGACATGATCATATTGCAAATACCTTTCCCTTCACACTTTGAAGTACCAAAATTTGAAAAATATCAAGGGAAAGGAGATCGTAGATATCATGTTCAATAATTTAATGTGTCTTTCCATGAGGTGGCATACAAAGATGCCTATTTTTTAAGACTTTTCTTCAAAAGTATTTCTAGACACACTTTAGAATGGTTTATGCATTTACCCAAGGGGTCAATATCTAGCTTTGGAGAATTAACAACATAATTCATTAAACATTTTTCATTTAATATTTAAAATGATATATCTATAATAGACCTTTATATTACCAAGCAAAGAAGTGGGGAAAGTCTACCATACTTCTTACAAAGATGGCAAAGTTTGGAAAATCACTTGAGATGTAGAGTACCTAAGAAAGAGTTGGCTAAAATATTTGTGGATAATCTTAACACTAAGCTTAAGCATCAGCTAAAACTATAATGTGCCAAAACCTTTGATGAAATAATAGAGAAAGGGATGTAAATTAAAAATCCCTTTATTGAAAAAGGGATAATAAAATTATACTCCTGTAATGAGCACCAAAAAATCAAGATAGATTTTTTTTAGGGAAATCAAACGTCTTGAATAAAAATAAGAATGTTGTGGGAGATGTAATGACTAATTCTAAACAATAACATGTGAAAATAGTTTAAAAGAAGAACCCCACAGAGCAAAAAAATGTCTCCTCCATCTGAGTTCCATGAGGCAAGCCAAATCCTCAGACCAGCAAGAGACCCCTCACTAGCTTGGGAGTACTCATTGAAATAGTCATAGATAAATTAATTGATGCTAATATGATCACCTTCCCTAAAATTAGACCTATGGATGATTGACAACCAAAACTAAATCGGTACCATGAAGATAAATTTTATAAGTACCATAGGATCAAAGGACATGATACAAAAAGATATATGCAACTTAAACACTACATTAAGGATTTGATTTAAAGGGGTGACATTTAAATAGAAGGTGAAAATCCCCCAAATCAATCAACAAATGGGTAGCTTATTATCTACAAGGACTTACTCTCCAAGCATGACCAAAGAAATAGAAGAACACCAAGAGACTAGGGTTAGGCCTCTTCCTCCAACCATACCAATTACCATACTATGACATACCACTATATTAACACTATTAAAATCTACAACCTCCAATAACCCACTCCATCTTCATCCACCATCTTAAAAATTAATCGGGCCATTATTAATTAATCACCACTAAATGCAATAAAATTGTAGTTCCTATAGTACCACTTAAAGACTCATCCACTTCATTTGCTACTCAAAAGAGGAGTGTTCTTAAAAAGTTTTAAAATTCTTTTGATAAGTCTTATGGCATCATTCAACAGCTTGAGAAAACCCCAAATCAAATATCATTAATGGAGACGTTTTTAAAAATTGCTTTACATCAAGAGATACTAAACTAAGTCTTAAATGATCTTAAAGTCCCTAGTGACTTGGATATCAATCAATTCCAATAATTAGTGGGACATTTACCCCCTTCATAGAAAATTAATTTTGGTGCCCAGGATATGCCTCCCATTGGCCCACACCATAATTATCTCATATTCATTAAAGTGTCCATATCCTACCATCATGTCTCTGGATTCTCATAGATGGAGGATCAGCATTGAATTTATGTAATCTAGACTTCTTGAAGTAATTGGGATATTTGAAATCATCTTTGGGGCCTATCTTTATAATGATAAAATCTTATGATGATAATTAAAGGCCATCTATCTAGACTATTTACCTTCCCATTATCATGGGGCTTGTAGTATACCAAACATTAGTCCATGTTATGGATGTATATTTGACTTATAATATATTGCTTGGATGTCCATGGATCCATGAAATGTAAGTTTTTCAATCCATTTTACATTAGTGTCTCAAATTCCCCCATTTTGATATGGAAGCCACCATCCATGGAGTAACTGATCATCTTCACAATTGTCAAATGGACCAATCATCATCACCCTATCTATCCCAATCCTAGCATAGATAATTCCATCTTAATCCCTAAAACTACTATGTACATCTCCCCTAATCATCTTGAATCTACATTAGATCCACTACCTAAAGCCACCCACTTGAAAATCACATCCACAGGTTGTGGAGAATAAAAATATAAAAACTTTTGCATAGGTGATTTACCACTCTCCCTATGCAGCTATGGGTCCTCATCCATGAGGAAGACTAATCCAATCACATATAAATTTATACCAATGGCCTTATCAAACACTAGATTCCCATATAATAAAGCATTGAAGAGTCAGATGATTTATGGCTTATTACAAATGAAGAGGCCCTTATCTCTCCAGTAAAATAATATCCCTGTGTCTAGAAGATGATGTAAAATATGCATTATAAAGGGAAAGTACTAGGAAAACAATATCAATGTAGACTTAAACCCATCATGATTCAAGAGTATCCACAGTATCTTGGTATAGTGTACAAACTATATGATGATGACCTAAACAATATCATTATGGATACTTTCTTGATCTTTGAGCTGAATCTCCCTAATGAAGACATTGAAATAGGTTCTACTTGTAGTCACTTCGAGGAGATTGCTACCACCAATCTCTTCCCTAATACCACCATTTCCACTATCAACATCTTCCTCTGCTATCCATCACTCATTGATTGGGATCAAAAATAGGATCCTTATTTTGGCACATTTCAAAATGATGAATCAATCTTGGAATATATGGGAAGTCAAGATTTTATGCCATCTGATGATCATAAAAGGGGATTTTATATAAATCTCTTTTTGAGTCTACATACTTTGGATAGCAATACACATCCCATAAAAAGAGTGATGAAGAGCAATATGAATAGGAAGAGCCTCCTAGAGAACCAGATGACCCTCCACATTTCTCATTTGAATTAGAATAATAATTTGACATTAACATGGAGCTTCTATATTATTTTAATTTAGTTGTTCCATAAATCTCATTATCTCCCTATTTAAAAGAGAAATCACCCTCTTTTATTTAGGAAGTAATAGAAGTTAACATTGGGATGGATCAACATCCCAAAGTAGTTAAACTGAGAGCATCTTTGACACCCATAGAATGTGAAGTCATCATCGAGTTGCTTAAGGAATTTATTGACATATTTGCATGGAGTCATGAAAATATGCTTAGATTAGACCCCTCCCTAGTGGTACATCACTTGTTTATGCATCCCAATGTTAAGCTAGAAAAAAATTAATTATGAAAGATACACCCCAAAGTAGCACTATTAGTCAAAGAGGAGCTACAAAAGTTCTTGAAAGCTAGTTTTATCTACCCTAAGATTATTATTATTGGATTTTTAATATTATCCATGTGACCAAGCCATAAGGCAAAATTTGAATTTGTAAAAAATTCCAAGATATAAAAAGGGAATGTCCCAAGGATGACTTCCCCCTTCCAAACATTGACATGATTATGGGCTCGACCACTGGATATGAGATGCTATCTCTCATGGATAGTTTCTTAGAATATAATCAAATTAAAATCACACCTGAGAACCAAGACAAAACAAATTTGATCAATCCATGGGGAATGTTCTTATATCAAGTCATGCCATTCAACCTTAAAATTATTGGTGCAACTTATCAACGAGCCATGACAGTCATTTTCCATGACATGATGCATGACATAGTCAAATATTATGTGGATGACATTTTGGGGAAGTCTCGCTTGAGGTCTAAAAACCATGTTGTTTTAAGAAGAATCTTAAAATGATTATGAGGTTACAAAGTTAGGTTAAATCCCAAGAAGTATGTATTTGGTGTTACTTTAGGAAAATTATTAGAATTTATAGTTTCCAGATGAGGCATAGAAGTCAACCTAGAAAAATTAAAATCAATCATAGAAATGCCTCCACCTTGCAATCTCAAACATCTCAAAAGTCTTTAGGGAAAATTATAATCCATTTTGTGTTTTATTTCTTAGCTTGCAGACTCATCCTCCATGTTTTTTGCTTGGGTTACTACAATGACCCGAATAATATATTTTTTATTTTTTGTAATGGATAGGAAAACTAGAGTTAAGACACTTTTAGTAAAGAAAGTTTTGAATTTGGGCAAAAATAGAAGGGGTAAAGGGGCTTTCAATAATTGTTTTGCATAGTGGGAGTATGATTAACAAAGGTGAGGGAAATTTTAGGAGTGAAAATGGAAAAACTAAAAAATTGGTTAAAGAGGGAAAAAGGAGTAGAACGAGATGATAAACATAGTGGGAAATTTTCAAGGCAAACAAATAAAAATAGAAGTTATGGAAAAAACCCAAAAAAAGGGAAATTTGAGATTTATGGGAATTAGGAGTGGAATTCGGATATGGGATTTCAAGGAATAAAATGTAGGGAATGGAATTTTAGGTGTCTAGATAAAATTTAAGGATCAACGGGGCTACATATGGAGAGATATTACAAAAAATGATTTTTTCTAATTTCTTGTTTATGTTTTCTAGTTGGCGATAAGTCCTCTAAGAATTTACTGATACTCTACAGATGGTTTGCAAATTTTAGTTTCTATCAAATATCTACCTATAATTCCTCTAACAGTATACGGAGACTCTACTAATTGATTATTTTGAGTCTATTAGAAATATTTTGAAACTAATATAAATGGGCCCCAAGTTTCAATGGTTGCCTAAAGGTTTTTAAAATATCACTCTAGCCACCAATGTCATCTAAGTGAGTGCTTCTCTCTAGAAATTATTTGGCCATGGATTTGTCTCTATGACAACTCTTGGTTTTCCTCATGGATGGGAAATACTTAATCAATAAGGGTTCATTTCCCATTTCACTGGTAGGTCCTCTCAATGGGCTAGCTACTTTAGGTTTCTTATGGTACTCCTCACAATGAGTTTTAGGGCTTTCACCCAATCACTTCCCAAAGTTATGTGGTCAGGTTTTTATCTTGATCTATAATAGATTATTGTGTTACAATAAAATACTTAAATAAATTATGTAGCAGAACAAAGTTATTTCTAAAAAATTATTATGTAAAAGATTAGTGTAGACTTTTGGAAGGAAAAAAAATAGCCCTAGAAAGCACTTTGATACCAGATGAGAGGATCCTCCTAAAATAATTAATAAAAATGCATAAAATAATAGGAATTAATAACATGAATTAAATATAATAGAACACTTGAAAGATTGAATTGATCATTGGCCACTTTTAGGGGGTAATCTCCTTTGAGCAAGCTTAATACAATAATATCATGGATGCCTTTATTGGCCTCAACACTTACTTATATACAAATTATAATCTAAGTAAATACTAATTTCCATGAATGTGGGATAAAACAAAATACTCATCAGATGACTTAAAAAGCATATGCATCCATAGCAACTACTAAACTAACAAAGTAAAGAGAAGAGATATCATAGGTTCATATCAAAATACCACATCTTCACCCAAGCTTTTAATTATCTCAAACAATATTTGGCCAACCCAAATATGTTATCACCACCCATCTTGAGAAGACCCTTACTCTTGTATATCTCAGTAACATTGTGTGTTATAGGTGTGCTCTTGTCACAACACAATGATCAAGGCAAGGAGCAATGTATTTACTATCTTAGTCACACATTAATATCTTATGAGTTGAACTATACTCAAATTGAAAAGGGATGTTTAGCCATGGTTTTTTCCTCAAAAAATATATAAAAATACATGTTAAATAATCAAATCCAACTCATTACAAGGGTTGACCCTCTTAATTATTTATTGTCTAAATCATCTCTTATTGGTAGAATGGCTAAGTGGATAATTTTACTTAGTGAATTTGACATTGAGTATGTCAATAAAAAAGCCATTAAAGGATAAGTCACAGTAGAATAATTAGCTAAGGTACCTTTTGAAGCAATTGATCCCCTTATAACAAACTTCCCTAATGAATTTATAATGAGTACTTCTAATCAAGTAGCTAGAAATTATATTTTGATGGCTCATTCACTATGCATGGATTAGGAGTAGGCATCCTTCTCATCACCCCACAAGGTGACCTTATCCTAAAATACTTTTGCCAAACATTCCCGTGTACTATCTATTTTCACTTGTATTTACACCCTCTGAGGATATGAAAAATCTCTCCTCGTCTAAGTAGCACAATGGAAACACCTATAGGCTTGTGGGTAGCCTAAGGATGAGGTGAATTCTAGGTAGGGCTAGTTCTTTTGATGTACCACTTTGGATTATAGATAAACTTAACATTGGGGGGTGAAAATGGAGAAAAATAACTAAATTAAGGGAGGTGATACACCAAAATAGATGATGACTTCCAACCAGCTACATATTACACATGAAATCAAAGGACAAACTAAAAATACACTTCTCCAATCTATGTCTTCTTACATCAATGTTACATTATGAGGTTATGGATGAATATCTTAGGCTAGAAGGACTAGATAAAAGGCCTTGGATGACACTAATGAATATACTAACTCACTTAAATCTAGACATCTCCTAGAACACTTCACATGCCCTATAAGAAGAGGTTGCAAATAGGTTAAAGGATGAAACAACATGTTAAGGAATCCATAATTTTCACTAAGAAAAATTCATCATCTAATTAAACACACTATGAATAGTCATGGAAAATTTAAAAATAATTAGTATTATTTATCAAATGGTATGCAAATGAGCAGGGCTTTTCCATACTTAGGAGGAGCATGAGTTATAATGGCTAGTTGTTATAGAACTTAAGAGAGAGAAAAGAAGAGATAAGTTAAAGGGTCATAAGGACACTTGTAAAGATAATAAAATTAGTTATGTGTGAATTATAATAGTAATTTGGACAAACCATGTAATTTTAGGAAGCATAAGTGTCAATTCAAGGCATAAACTTCATGGAAAGTGGCATAAAACTCCTTGTCTTCGCTTAGAAAAACAACCTTTATGATTAGCCCTATTTTAATAACCCATAACTAATTAGGAGTTGTTCCAATGATTTTAATAAATTTTTAGGATTTAATACATGCCTTCCCATGCATTTTTTGTAGGCCTAATCCTTTGGAATCACTTAGAAAGGAGTTATCATCATCTACAGTCCAAAAAACTCTTCCTTCATGCACCCTGCACACTTGACCTTAAAATTGGCATCAATTTGTCATAAAAATATGTTTTAAGGAGTTTATTACACCTATAAATACCCTCATTGGTCTTATAAGAATAATTCATGCTTTAAAATTATCCCACTTGAATCTTTTCACCCTTCTCACTAGCTTGACCAATGTGCCAGTTTTGATTGGCTATAATGAGAGCTATTATTCAAACCCTTAGAAGTTTATTAAAGGATTAAATTAACATAGGGAGTTATTACAATTCAATATCTTCCTCCTAATTTGTTTCATCTTTAGACTCCTTATAGAACCTATAAAACATTAAAAAATGGTCAAAAATAACATGTTTATCACCCCATCTATACAAGTACGTATAGCCAAAAATCATGGGATGGATCCTAATGAGTCATATAAAAATTAAAATAGGTTTCATGGTTAAAATATTTCATTATATTAGATATCTAACTCCATGTTCACAAATTGGTCACTTGCAAGGGTTTTAAAGGGTTTTAGACCTATTTGACCTCTTAAGGTTTGTTCATAACGCTATAATGTTAAAGTTGTATAAAAATTACACTACTATGGTGTTTATGACTCCTAATAGCTTTACCAAACTCCTCTGGCCTCCATGCAATGTATCATGAAAGAGATTAGCACTTGAACCTCTCTTATCGAGCTTATTTTCCTCTTTTTATGCATGCCTGAGTTGTTTAAGGTCAAAAAAGTGGCTTATTTATGTTTTATCTACATCCCAAAATATTTTTCACCTTTTCATGCACCCTAAAAATATTTTTTTATCCATTGGCATATTCATCTTATCTTATAAATGCAAGTGACTTCCTATTTGGCCTTAGGCTTGAACCTTGCCTAATAGGCCTAACTACACCCTAGAGATAAAAATAACTCTTGAGGGTTTTCCTTGCATTATAATAGTTCATAAACATCTATAGTAATACTATAAACATATTCCAATATCCTATAAATATTTCCAGTAGTTATAAGTGAGAATGTCCTATTGTTTGGGCTCTAGGCCAAAACATGCTTAGTAGGGCTGACTACGGACCTAGCACTTTAGACCTCTCAGTTTAGTTTCCTTCCTTTATGATTAGTCCCCCATGTTTGTTTGGATGTAATTAAACTTACTCAACCTTCTTTAAAATTTCAACCATCTCCTGAAGAGTCCTTTTGTCACCTTTTCCACAAACTCCCAATTAGTGCACCTTGGGAAGTACCCTCTATTTGAGACAAAATAGAGGGCACTCCCCCTATTTTTTAGATAATGGTGGATACTATATAGTATTATTAAAGTATAAAATATTCCCTCTATGAAAATCCATCTCTTTATTGCATGATTAGACCCTCCAAAATCATCAAAAGCCAAAGTGGATCGTGAGGGAAGATACTATATGTAGGCATTTATAATTTGACTATATTTGTCTATTTAGAGCCCTCTCTTTGCCTTGTCTCCATGTCATGAAGGTGTAAAAATATAATAACCATAATTTTATAGGTTTTCACCATGCTTATAAACCCTTATCAACCATGTTGTCATCTTTCACTATGTTTTTTACTCAGTTAGGCCTGAGTATGCTACCTTGTCTGCTATGCCACCTGCCTGTAGGTGTAAGTTGTCTTGTTAGGCCTTTTAAAATATTTTTAACCCATTTATAGTGTATTGGGATTATTTTATGCATTTTTTAATTTACTTTTTCACCTTAGTCATTTTCAATCACTTTGAACTTATTAAAACTAAGTTGTTATCAGGAATGTGTTTTGCTCCAAAAGTTGCTCCTGTAGGTATACATTGACCCATTTGAACTTTGGTCATGATGTAGAGAGACATTACATGGGGTTATTAAAACCATTTATAACTTATAAAACATTGTATTCACCTTGTAATGTATTTCTCATACTTCAAACACTACCTCACTGTCAAACTAGGTCTTACCTTGACTATAATTGTGTTTACTTGTTTAGTACACATGTAGGTGTATTTTCCATGAATTATGGCATTGGGAATGGTATTTGAGGATCTAATTGAAGTTATAAACACCACTTATACTCTATTAATTCATTCCATCCCTACATATACTCTTCAAACTCTCAAACATAAAGCCTTTGGACTGTATGATGCCTCAATGAAGCTGTAGGTGCTTGTTTTTAGGTGGAGAGACCCCTATAGGTGCTAATGGGGTTAAAACATTTCATATCAATTCCTCTTGATGGATTATTAGATAAAAAAATTATCTTGATCTTCCTTTCATTACCTAAAACCTTTCAACCATGAAGGAATTATCCACTTGCAACTTTGGAATAAACTTGAAAAAGGTAGTATGGTTGTAGGTGTATATTTTCATGGCCTGAGTACAAACTGGAAGTGCCTATGAGGGTCTAAACGTAGCTTATGATCTAATATTATTGATCATTAGGTCATAAATACCTCATAAAAACCACTTAGAACCATTCAAGTGTGAATAGTTTGTCTAGTTTTCAAATTACAAACAAAGGTTACTCAAACTCATAATTTTGTAGATGATAGTATAGGGTTTTAGTGTTTTATAGGCAATTTTAGGACCCTAAATGACCATCTTCCATTAACCCTCTACCCCTCCAACTTTGAAATGTTCTTGTACCATATAGGTACTATAAGGTTAAGTCATTAAGAGTGATCAAAGCTCAAACTAGAATTATTATGAGACCTCTTGAAAAGAGCAAGGTGCTCTATTTTTTCAATTCAAGGACAAAAGGCCTAAACACAGTCATTATTACTTTGAGCATGGTTTTCAACTTCATATGCCAATATATCATCTAAAATGGGTATTATATGGTCAAAAAACCTACTATGACCTCAAAATAACTCCATTACTTTATTCAATACCTCAAAAAGGGGGCCTCATCTCTTTGTTAAGGCCACCTATAGGTGACTACTTGCAAAATATATGCAATGGCATAGGATGATATGTAGTAAATGTTGTAGTTGAGTCATGAACAGACTTAGGATCTTCTAAATTGCTTAAAAGTTTGTTATTAATTATTATGGTCTTTGGAGCTACTTCAAAACCTTTATTCAAACATGACTTTCCTCCTCAAACACCTGTAAGTGCACATTTTGAGTTGCATATGGGGAGTAAAGATAAAACAATCAACACACTCAAGGATATACATTGATAAATAGAAACTACTCCTTCATGGTGTTCTAATGTCACATCAAGATGTTTCAAATTTAGAAACCATCTCTCATACTTAATTTTAACATTTGGACCCTTCTTTCATGGTAGTTGACTGACTGTGTATGACAGTCATATGACAAACTAACTATATGGCACTCAAAGACTGCACTTTCATAGACACTTCTTGGAAAATGAATTTGAGATGACATTAGATCATTTCATAACATTTTAAACATAAATAATGACCTTTCACAACCCTTAGATCTATTGTTAAAGCATGAAATCCTGAACATGGTGAAAAAACTACCTGTAACCAGCATAGTACATCCTCATACAACTTAAGATGATTTACATATCAAAACTTCATGAAACTTTAAAAAAATAATGGGAATAATTTTATTATTAGGTAAACATCATCTATAATAAAAATCAATAACTAGTTTATACGTAATTTCTCAAACCAAGTCAAAACTTATAGGGTGCATAAAATAGTAGGCAAAAAAGTATAGTCAACTTCATTAGGATGGTTCATGAAGAACAGGCCACCATTATTGAAAATAACTACATGGAAATTAATTTCTCTAATTTTAATATAACCTCCTATAAGCATTTGACTTGAAACCTTCTCATTTATCTATACTTAGCAAAAACCTGAAGATCACTTCTGTATGTCTAAAAAAGCAAAGATAGAGCAGAATAGTTTTGGGCCAAAAATGGCACTTTCAAAGAAAATAAACCATTGGTATTCATTTGGGGAATATTTATGTATGTTCCATGATCTTTTCCCATGTGTTACACTTCCCAAGGAGCCATACAAGTGCCAAACTTCTTTTCCTCTAGAAAACTACCCTTTCTTTTGATAAACATACACTTTTTAGTTATGTCAATTACTTAATACCTCTAAGGACACATGGTATTTTACATCATGTTTTTAAACCTTGAAGTTCCTAATAAATTTGTATAACTCATTAAATGCCCCTTTTTAACCTCAAAATGACTTAAAAATGATATAGACTAAAATAACTAATAACTAAGGCTAGTATAACATTAAATTAAATCAATTATCCTATTAAAAAAAAAATTCATAATGTTATACCCCCTAAAAAACCTAAATACCAAGTTTTTACCTAAGGATATGCCAATTTGATGTAAAAGTCAAATGTGGTCAACATAGGTAACTCATAGGGGTAGTATGTCTGTTATACTAACTAGATCAATTGCCTTATCAGTCCATTGGGATTTAGAAGTCATTTGAAGTTTGAGACACAACAAGAGGACTTTAACCATAAAATTTGATCAAGATAAGATCACTAATTACCTCAACCACTCAAATCAAGGACACACACAAAACAAGATAACAAACATGTGCTTCATGAACACTTATAGAACACACACACTAAACTAAACAAAATAATTCAAACATTAACTAATCTGAGATGAGAAATCCCTCTTGGATCAAAGGGGAATTTTAAAACTCTTCCTACTTCATGACATCAAGGATTTAGTGAGATATGTAGCCTTTTGATCCTTGATATTGATGCCTCCAACTTTCTCATGATGTTTACCAACTTCATTGGCATGATGTTCATTAATAAATAAGTAGCTTCAAATAGGTTGGATATATAAATTAAATATTATTTCATCCAAATAACCTCAACCTTCTCATGTGGATCTTTAATTGTAACCTTATTCTTGATTTCCATAGGGCTCTCAATAAGATTGGGTTTCTTCTGAGCTGCAAACTCTTCTAGCTCATCAAGGAGCTTTACATACTCTATCCAATCTTGATCATTGTCCTACATGGAAGATTCTTCCCTCACCTTTTCATGTAATTTTCCCTCAACTAGGAAAATTTCTTTAAGCTCTTGAAATAACTTAAATTGTAGCTATTAATAATCCTTATCTTCTTTATCATCTAAAACAACTACCTCTTCAATATTCTCTTCTTGATATGTGATGTCATCAAGTTGATGTTCTTCAATCTCCAATGCATCTGATAGTGATTCAAGATTAGGCTAACGTATTAAATCATCTTCAAGAGTAACAACTTCTACTTTGGTTTCAAGATATTCTTCTAAGACTGTCACCTCTTTAAGAAAGACTTAAAATTGTTCTCCATCCATGATATCACATTCATCCTCATACTTGAGATGATTATCCATAACTTTTTTATTAGATTTAGAGTCTTCATCAAAGGGTATAATATTTTCCATCTCTTTCTCCTTCATGGTGATGCCAAGACTAGCCATCTTGAAATCATGTAACCTAGACCAATGATGCTACCAAGGAGGTAACTTTTATTCAAGCAAGAGTTGTCTTTCCTTATCAAAAATCTGCTCCTCTTTAGGTTCCCATACCACATGTCCATCAAGGAAAAGGGTGATAGGTTGAGGACAAGATGACCTAGTTGGTGGAGGTGGCACATAGAACTCAAAATCAGATTGGGAGTGAAATTTAGGGGATTATTTTGGAAACTCTTGAGGAAGGGTGGGTAGATCTTGGGCTAAAACCACTTGATTTTCTTCATTCACATTGAAAAACACTTCATTCACATATTATTAATCTTTATTAATCTCTTGAGGAAGTGTGGATTGGGTGTGTTTAGGCATAGGATCTTATTTTGGGTCTAAACCTTGCATCACACCTTGACTTAGTAGCCTCATCCTTAAATCTAACTCTTCAATTTGCTTGGCTAGGCTCTCTTAGAGAATTCTCTCTTGAAGTTGATATGAATCATCATGAGGATGAGGAATACAAGGGGATTCATATGGAAGACATCAATTTTCTTGAGGAAGGGTGGGAGGAACTTGCAAAGGATCAACTTCATTCACAACCTCACACTCCTTATCAACCAAAGTTCTATCTTCTTTCTTTCCCCATGATTCCACTATCTTACTCCATCTTAGGATGTTAGGATTATAAGTCTTTTCTTTAGGAAGGGTGGGAGGGGTTTGTATATAATTAATCTTCATCTCAAATTCACACTCTTTTTCAAGACTTTTTTCCTCTTTCCTTCCCCATGACTCTACTATCTTATTCTAGCTTAGGGTGTTAGAATTATAAGTCTCTTTTTGAGGTGGTGAGGATGCAATGTGAGAAGGAAATGAAGGCTTTAATTCCACATATTTTTATACTAAGATGGACTATTGTATTTTATTATTGGCTAACTCAATTTATCTATCAAGGTTTGCTTCAAATACAAGGTTAGTCTTTTCAACTCTGTCTTCCACTTGACTTGGAAAAGGATGACTTTGGAAATTTTGATTAGGCTCATGATTAGGGATCAACTATGTATTATATAAACTTGGTGAAGTGAATATGAATTTTTATATACTTGGTAAGGTTTCCTCTCATGAATTCTTAGCTTATCCTCCAAGGATGCAATCAAACCACTCACATCTAGCATCTCATTTATAAGCCTTTGCTAATTAGCTCTCTCAATAGGTGACCACTCTCTTTTAACCAAATCTAAGGATTCTATCACCTTGTGAATTAAGTTTATGGTGACCTCTTAACCACATCCTCTTAGATTATCAAGCTCCAACATGTACCTCTCATATCCCAAAAATGTTTTCTTAAAGGTGTAAACAGATAGAGTTGAGGAGTGGCTAGGTTGACTAAAAGAAGCAAGATATTGATGAAGTTGGATATAAGACTGATAGAACTCATGAAAAGGCTAGATATAGTGCTGATAAGGATCACTATAGGGTTGGAAATAGTCATTACAAGATTGGTAAGAATCAGACCAAGGCTGATTAAGAACTTGCTCTTGTTGATAGGGAATGGTACAATCTTTAAATGTCTCACCAACTTGTGTAAGACAAATTTCAACACCAAAATTATACTTGAAACCTCGGTGAAAGAAATAACATAAATTAAAATGTTACAAACAATCTTCAAAAGGAAATTTGGGCTGCTTGATCAGTTGATGTATCTTTAGAGTCACCATTGATGCTTTGATAGATGCCTCTAAAGGATAATTATTGAGAGATAGCACCAAAAATCTCTCAAATTCTTAGACCAAGAGTCCCACCAGTTGTGCCAAAAACTATTATCACTTGTATTTTCACCCTTTGAGGATATGGAAAAGCTCTCCTCATTCAATTTTCACAATGGAAACACCTTTAGGCTTGTGGATAGCCTAAGGATGAGGTGAATATCTAGATAGGGATAGCTCCCTTGATGTATCACTTTGGATTACAACTACACTTAACTTTTGGGGGCTGAAAATGGATAAAGATAAATGAAGTAAAACTAACATAAGGGAGGTGTTACACCAAAATATATGATGACTTCTAACCAACTACATGTTACACATGAAATAAAAGGACAAACTAAAAAAACACTTCTCCAATTTATGTTTTCTTACATCAATTTTACATTGTGATGTTATGGATGAATATCTCAGGCTAGTAGGAATATACAAGAGGAATTGGATGTAAATAATGAATATAATAACTCAGTTAAACTTGGACATCTCTTAGAGCACTTCACATGCCCTATAAGAAGAGGTTATAAATAGGTGAAAGAATGAAATAACATGCTAAGAAATCCATAGTTTTCACTAAGCAAGACTTATCATCCAATTGAAAACACTATGAAAATTCATGGAAGAGGTAAAAATAAGTATTATTATTGATCAAATGGTATGAAAATGAGTAGGGATTCACCATACTCAGGAGGAACATGAGTTATAATGCCCAAAATGGCTAGTTCTTATAGAACTTGAGAGAGAGAGAGAGAGAAGAAGCGATAATTCCAAGGTTCACAAGGACACTTTTAAAGATAATAAAATTATTTAATTATTCATGATAATAGTACTTGGTATGAACCATGCAATGTTAGGAAGCACAAGTGTCAATTTAAGGCATAAACTTCATGGAAAGTGGCATAAAACTCCTTGTCTTAGATCATAAAAATTGCCTTCATGATTATCCCTATTTGAATGCCTCATAATTTATTATGAGTAGGTAAAATTATTATAATGAATTGGGAGGATTTAAAACATTCCTCTCCATGCATTAGTTGTAGGCTTGGTCTTTTTAAATCACCTGGAAAGGAGCTATCATCATCTGCAGTCCAAAAAACTCTTCCTTCCTTCACCCTGCACACTTGGCCTCAAAATTTGAATTATTTTCTCATAAAAATCCATGATATTGAGTTTATTACACATATAAATACTCTCAATGTTCTTATAAACATCAATAATTCTTTAAAATCACCCCACTTTAAGCTTTCCACCCTTCCCACTAGTTTGTCTAATGTGCCAATTTTGACTAGCTAAAATGAGATCTATTATTCAACCCCTTGGAATTTTATTAAAGGAATGATATTAACATATGTATTTATTAAAATTATATATCTTTCTCCAAAGTTGGTTTCATCCTTAGACTCCTTATAGAACTTGTAAAACATAATACAAAATATCTTGTTTCTCACCCCATCCATATAGGTCCCTATAGAAAAAAAGAATGGGAGGCATCCTAATTGAGACCTATAAAAATTAAAATAGGTTTCATCTCAAAAATATGCCATTATATCAGTTATCTAACTCTATTTTCACAAACTAGTCACTTGTAAGGGTTTTGAAGTGTTTTAGAATTGTTTGACCTCTTAAGGTTCATTCATAAAGTTATGGTGTTGGAGTTGTATAAAAATTCCATTAATTTGGTTTTGAGGACCCCTAATAACTTTCAAAAACTCCTTTATCCTCCATGCAATGCATCATGAAAGATATGAGCACTTGAACCTCTCTTATCGAGCTTGTTTTCCTTTTTTCCTACATGCCTGAGTTATCTAAGGTCCAAAAAGTGGTTTATTTATGTTTTATATACATCATAAAATATTTTTCACCTCTTTATCCACCCTAAAAACATGTTTTAATCCATGGGTATGTTCATCTTATGCTATAAATGCAATTGACTTCTTATTTGGCCTTAGGCTTGAACCTTGCCTAACAGGCCTAATTGCACCCTAGAGCTAAAAATGAATCCTATTTTTTTTCCTTGCATTATAATAGTTCATAAAAATCTATATTAATCCTATAATAATATTCTAATATCCTATAAATCTTTCCAACAGTTATAAGTGAGAATGACCTATTATTTGGGCTCTAGGCCAAAACATGCTTAATAGGGTTGACTACAAACCTAATACTTTAGATCTCTAAGTTTAATTTCCTTATTATTTTCTTGATACCCAATGTTATTTTTTATTTAATTCATCTTACTCAACCTTCTTGAAAATTTCAAACATCTCTTGAAGATTCCTTTTGTCACCTTTTCCCAAAACTACCAATTAGTGTAGCTTGAGAAGTGCCCTCTATCTAAGACAAAATAGATGGTACTCCCCCTATTTTTTAGACAATGGTGGATACTATATAGTATTTATCAAGTCTCATATATTCCCTTGAAAAAATTACAGTGCTTTATTTCATTATGAGACCCTCCAAAGTCATTGAAAACTAAAGTAGACTATGAGGGAAGACACTGTATGTATGGATTTGCCAATTTAACTATAGTTGTCTATTTAGAGCCCTCTCTCTACCCTGTATCCATTTCATGAAGGTTTAAAAATATAATCACCATCATTTTTTAGGTTTTCACTAGTATTATAAACCCTTATCAACCATGTTTGCATCTTGGACTGTGTTTTTTCTCAGTTAGGCATGAGTATGCTACCATGTCCCCCTACCTATAGGTAAAAGTTGTCTTGTAGGCCTTTGAAAATGTATTTAACCAATTTATAGTGTCTTTGTATCATTTTATACCTTTTTTTAATTCACTTTTTCACCTTACTTAGTCATTTTCAATCACTTTAAACTTATTAAAACTAAGTTCTTATCAAGACTGTGTTTTTCTCCAAAAGTTGCACTTATAGGTATGCATTGATCCATTTGAACTTTGTTCATGATGTAGAGAGACATTCCATGGGGTTATGATAACCATTTATAACTTATAAAACATTTTATTCACCTTGTAATGCATTTATCACACTCTAAACACTACCTGTCAAACTGGGTCTTACCTTGACTGTAACTATGTTTACTTGTTTAGTATACCTATAGGTGTATTTTCCTTGAATTATGGCATTGGGAATGATTTTTGAGGGTCTCCTTGAAGTTAAAATCACCACTTATACTATATTCATTAATTCCATCCCTAGATATACACTTTAAACTCTCAAACATAAAGCTTTTGGATTGTGTGTTGCCTCAATGAAGCTATAGGTGCTTGTTTTCAGGTGGAGAGACCCCTGTAAGTGCTAAAGGGGTTGAAATTTTTCATATAAATTCCTCATAATGGCTTATTAGATCACAAATTTTCTTTATCTATCTTTCATTACCTAAAACCTTCCAACCATGAAGGAATGATCCACTTGCAACTTTGGATTAAAATTGAAAAAGGCAGTATGGTTATAGGTGTATATTTTCATGGCTTGTGTATAGACTGAAGTGCCTATGAGGGTCTAAACATAGATTATGAGATTATCTTAGTGATAGTTAGGTCATAAATACCTCATAACAACCACTTATAACCATTCAAGTTTGAATATGTGGACTAGCTTACAACTTGAAAACAAAGGTTGCTCAAACTCACAATTTTGTAGATGATATTACAAGATTTTAGTGTTTTATAGGCAATTTTAAGACCCTAAATGACCATCTTCCACTAACCCTCTACCCCTCCAAATTTTCAAGGTTATTTTACCATGTAGGTGTTGTAATTTTAATTCATTAAGAGTGATCAAATATCAAACTATCATTGTTATGAGACCTCTTCAAAAGAGTAAGGTGCTCTATTTGGTCAATTCAGGGACAAATGACCTAAACACAATCATTGTTACTTTGAGCATGGTTTTCAAATTCATATGCCAATATATCCTCTCAAATTGGTATTATATGGTCAAAAAACATACTAGGACCTCAAAAAAACTCCATTAATTGATTAAATACCTCAAAATTTGGGCCTCATCTCTCTATTAAGTCCACCTATAGGTGACTACTTACAAAATATAGTAGTGGCATAGGATGATGGGTAGTAAATGTTATATTTGACTCATGAACAGACTTATGATATTTATAATTTCTTAAAACTTTGATATTCATTATTATGGTCTTGGGACCAACTTAAAAAACTCCATTGCAACATGAATTTCCTCCTCAAACTCCTGTAAGTGCACATTTTGAGTTACATATGGGGAGCAAAGATAAAATAGTTAATACACTCAAGGATATACATTTATAAATAAAAATACCCCTTCATGGTGTTATAATTACACATTAATATTTTTTAAATTTATAAACCATCTCTCATACTCAATTTCAACATTTGGACCCTTCTTTCATAGTAGCTAACTAACTGTGCTTGACAATCTTATGACAAACTAACTGTATGGCACTCAAAGACTGTACTTTCATAGACATTTATTAGAGAATTAACCTAATATGACATGAGATAATTTTACCACATTATAAACATGAGGAATGACCTATCACAACCCCTAGATCCATTATAAAAGCATGAAATCTTGAACATGGTGAAAAACTGCCTGTAACCAACATAGTGCATCGTCATATAACTTAAGATGATTTGTATATCAAAACTTCATGAAAATTGAAACCAAGAATGGGAATAGTTTTATAAGGAAATTAAAATCATCTAGAATTAAACTCAGTAATTTATTCATATATAATTTCTCAAACCAAGGCAAAGTATATAGGGTACATGAAATAATAGGCAGAAAAATACAGTCAACTTCATGAGGATGGTTCATGAATAAAAAATAACCATTATTCAAAATACTTATATTTAAATTAAGGTATATTAGTTTAATATAATCTCCCAAAATTATTTGACTCAAAACCTTCTCAGTTGTCTATACTAAGTAATACCCTAAAGGTCATTTCTACATGTCTAGGAAAGCAAAGATGGAGTAGAATAATTTTGGGCCGAAATTGCACTTATAGATAAAATAAAAAAATTTAATTAGTGTGGGGATGATTAAGGGATGTTAAATTATCCTTTACCATGTGGTACACTTCCCAAGGAGTTGTACAAGTGCCAAACTTCTTTTCTTCAAGAAAACTACCCTTTCTTATAAATCTAACACTTTTCAGTTATGTTAGTTACTTAAGACCTCTAAGGACACATGAGATGTGACATCATGTTTTTAAACCTTAAAACTTCAAAATAAATTTGTAAAATTCATTAAATGCCCCTTTTTTGACATCAAAATGACCCAAAAATGATCAAGTGACTAAGGCTAGTATAACATTAACTAACATCAATTAGCCTATAAAACACCTTGTGACATAATTTTAGACTCCCTAAAAAACCTAAATACCATGCTTTTACACAAGGGGTACCCCAATTTGACCTAAAAGTCAAATTTCATCAACACTAACAACATTTCAGAATACGAGGCCTTGATAGCCGACCTTCACTTAGCCATTCAGTGTAATATATAGCATTTATAAGTATTTGTTAACTCATAAATGATAATAAAATAGGTTAAATATGATTTCCAAATGAAGGATGAGAATTTGTTCCCTTATAAGCAGTTAGTCAATGAATTAAAATCAAAGTTTCAATCCATTACATTAGAGTAAGTGCAATGAGGGAGTAAAAAAGCAAATGACTCAATGGATACCATTGGATCTCTCATTAATATCCTTGAAGACATTATAGAAGGGAACTTTTTAATAAAACATCTAATTATTTAGGCACATCAGTCTATAGTTCCTTGTTAAATTTACACAATTAATGATCCTAGTCTTCCTTGGTACCATGACATCTACAAGTACCTCCATGATAACATCCTCCCTACTAACTTAAACTTCTACCAACGTAAAGCCTTCATTCATCACACCTCTCATTACACAATCCTTAGTAGCATGCTCTATTGTAGGTGCTATGATGGAACTCTATTATAGTGCCTAACATTTAAAGAGGCTTCTCATGCGATCAAGGAGGTTCATGATGGTATATGTGGTGGGCACATCAGTGGCATGGCCTTGGCTAAGAAACTCATCCAAACTGGGTATTATTGGCTAACCATGGAACAAAACTCTTATCAGTATGTGTAGAAATGTGTTTCTTATTAGAAACATGGGAATCTCATTCATGCACATGCATAGGAATTACATCCTATCATGAGTCCATGGCCATTTTCCATATAGGGCCTTGATTTAATTTTCAATATTAATCCAACTTCATTAAATGGTCATAAGTTCATTATCACATCAATGAAATACTTTACTAAATGGGTAGAGATGATACCACTAACCTATACCATAGGGCTCTAAATATCTAAATTTATTCTTAATCAGATCATTTTCCACTTTGGCATACCTACCAACATCATCTCAGATAATGGAAAATCATTTAAAAATTAAGAATTTGAAACATTGTGTTATAAATGTCACATCAAGTAGTATTTCTCTTCTCCCTATTATCCGTAGGGTAATAAACAAGCTGAGGCCACCAATAATACCCTCATCAAAATTCTTAAGAAAATAGTTAACCAGGTAGGAAAATTTGGCAAATGTAATTTTATCTAGCTCTTTAGTCTTATCATACAAGCATCTGCACACCTACTGGGGCCACTCCATATGCCTTAGTTTACGGGATAGAAGTAATATTTCCAGTGTAAGTAGAGTTCCCTTCCCTTCAAATCTCATTAAGATGCATCATCACTGACCATAATTATAGGTAATAATGCCTACAAGAACTAGAAATTCTTGATGAAAACATCAGAAGTCCTTTGATCTCCTACAAGCTTATCAAAATAGACTAAAGGACCAATATTTGAAAAAGATTCAATCTAGATAATTCAAGGTTAGTGACTTAGTCCTGAAGGAGAACTTTAAAAATACCAATGTAGATAGAGATAATAAGGGTAAATTTGAAGCTAATTGGCTAGGGCCTTATATCATTATTACCAAATTTGGATCAGAAGCATCCAAATTGGCCACACTCGATTAAGAAGAGCTTGATGATCCCATGAATATCATACATCTAAAGCATTTCTACACCTGAAAATATCTACCATCCTTTGTCTATGAGACCCACTCTTGGGGGAATCCCTTGTCCACTCCATCCACCCATCACATCTCCTCAATAGTCTAATGGTAAAAAATTATCCAATGGTGAAAACCAGCTCTCTGGCACCTTGGGCAAGAACCATGATGAAAACTAATCTCTACTGTCATGGTAAGATAATCCTAGCCCTGGTCTCAATAGTGGGCACCAACATAAGTTCTTATATAGTCACAGGAAACAAATACTTTAGTGTAAATAAGTAGGTATTGCTTGTTGAGTAATGAGAATATTTTTTGGGGTGGTCCTCTGGAGTCACTTATCCATACTTAGCATATATATATATATATATATATATATATATATATATATATATATATATATATATATATATATATATATATATATATATATATATATATACCTAAGTTCCATCACATCCTTATCAATACTCCCTAACCTATCACCCCATCAAAAATATTATCTAACAAGTGTGTCTCCTTTTAGCCTCGAGATGAAATCCCATCCTTATTTTTCCCTTCTTGTCTCTAAGACTATGGTTTAGAATTTCCACTAATGTCATCATTATGGGAGGGTCATAAAGCATAAGTTCTTACTTTTAGGATTTTGGCATACATTATGATACTAATTCTTGAGGTTTCATATTAACCCCATTCGTGATTATATTTGAACCTAGTTATAATCTTGTCCTGATGCGAAAATGCTTATAGGCATAACATGCCATATGTACATAGCCACATCATTATCATTTGTATATATCATTTTTTGGATCATTATTTAAAATCATCCTATGATCACACCATTATCCATTTGTAGATTCTTGATCATATTAATATCTAGTTATTATGATTATCTTGTGTAATTATATTGTCTCTAGTGTGTTTATGTTGCTTTGTGTGCTTATGTGTGTGTACATATTAATGTTTTATCATGTTTTTCATGTATGTTTTATGTTTTTAACTTTTTTGGGAACAAGGATGCTTTATGTGGTTCCCAAATGTTTACTTGGGGAAAGGTCACTTATCAAACAGAGTTCTCATTTCATGCACCCATTTCTATGTACCTTTGGCTTATCAGTTCACTAGTACATATTTTAATGGTACAATATAAAATTGGATTGCAAATACTTTAATGGCTTCTAAAATCATTACCCATCCTATTCCCCCTAATCCTATCACATATCCTTTCACAATGATACCAACACCATCTAATCTATCTCTATCCCAACCTAAGCCTCAATATATCTCATCCCATCACTACCTTACCTCTAAGGTGCAGGAAGATTCCTACCATAACAAGAAAAATGTAATGAACCAAACATGGATTAATCTTTCATTATCACATTCATCTAACATGGTATAATAATGTAATCATCACAATATATGCATGTACCACATCATATCTATCTCACATCTCAAAGCTATAATCATCTCTTAAGCATGTACATCATACACTAAATCGTAAACCCATAAACATATAAATACATCTCATGAAACATAATCTAAAATAAAAATTATAAAATACTATCACATCTCATAAATCATTGTATCTAACATCATACATCTCATTAACATAAAATCAACCCATCATGTAAACAAAATCTACCCGTAATCACATCATTAATAACATGTCAAATCAATCCATCACAATACATCTAATCATATCATAAATAAAACACATCATGTAAATCATACATCCATCACATCGTACTCATAATCAAAATCCATTGTATATAATTTAATTACATCATGAAATTCTAAATAGTAACTTATGCCTTGATAACATCTATGTAATCACATCATCATCACATAAAAATATATATACTAAATCAACAATAACATCATCATCCATTTGTCAAAATATACACATCCATCATCAAAACATCTCATCAATATTTATATATATATATATATACAATGTACATCATCCACATGGAACCCATGTTAAGAAATAAGATACAATCATGTGGGCCCATGAAGAAAGAATGAGCTAATAATATAAAAAATCCCCTATACATCCATATAAATCTAACTAAGGGATATGGTCCTAGTGGCCCTAATAGTCCTTGTGCTCCCCTTAAAGGTTGATGAGCTAACTAAGATGAGTTGACATGAAAAGAGGTTGCACATCACTCAGTTGGTACCATTACCTCATATAGAGTGTGATAATATTGTGCCTCATGGGTTAAATTGATAATATTATTCATCACGTCTACTAGTTATTATGCCCTCATCACCTAATCTACCTCATCTATATCCCTCTCAACTAACTCCACCTCCCCTATCAGTGTATAGATACACTCCTACATATGTGCAATCTAACCCTAAAAGCCTATGATCTAGGTATCCTTGCTCTAAATCTATCCCTGTAAAGTAGATATCCATGCTTGTGTTACAGTAAGTTGTACCTATAATCCTAAAATTTGGGCTTGTGTGTGGGTCAAATTCCCATCTCTCTATGATACCTATCCCTATAATTTGGTCAACTACTATTGCACTTGTACCTACTACCCATCCCTCTATATTTTCACTAATTGAAGCTAAGCTTGTAATTGATCTCTCTCTCACATAATCCCCATAATATTAGATATGTGAGCTTATATCTTACATTACAATTTGATAAGTAGAGACCTCTCACTCTCTAAAAATGGTTGTTATGAGGGTCTCATACTGACTCCCCCACCACTACCACCCACCTATGGCCTAGCCTACACCTATGGCTATACTTATACCTAGGCCTAGGCCTAAGGCCCCATCTATCCTACTACCACCACCTAATCACCATCTCTTCCATCCACATCCATGGTGTCATGACCATCTTTCCCATATTACATAGGAACCTACCTCATCCTCCTTTGTATCCTTGCCTACACCTAAAGAACCATCCTAATAACCCCTCATCGAACCACAACTTTGGGGTATGTCAATCTAATAGGAATATATGGTCTCTACCATGTTTTGTAGGTAACTATCATACCTACATCTATATTAGTGTTTATAAGTCCACTATACTAGGGCAACACTCTCATAAATGATCCATGCATCCTTCATATCTATAGGCCTTCCCCACTAAGGCCTCTCTCACTCAATCCAAGGAACATCCTGAATAAATCCAAACTAGCACTACACATGGTCAGGATGATATATATAAATGACCAAATCCCTTAGGCCTATCAACTAACACTCAATAAGCATGTACTGTGTCACTAACTCATCATTCCATCCAAATTAAAGGCCTTTATATGACATCCAGGTAATATGCTCTAGACTTAGGTTGTCAAAACTATCCTTGTAAAATCTCATCTCACCCATATGCCCCCATTTCACTCCTAGTAATACATACCATCCAAAGACCATAGGCTAATGTGGTTAGCATACTGCTAATGTCCCCAATGGTTAATGGATAGTAATATGATCCTAGCTCTAGATCTGTAAAAGTAAGGATGGTCCTAAACTAGTAGCTCCTCTATAGCCCCCAAATGAAGCTCTCTATATAAGTGAGCCAACACAACATTTCCCCATGCAAAGACTCTAAAATCCTAAACCATATCATCCATGACATCCCCTAGGCCCAAATGAAACCACTGGTCACTCTTGTTTGATAAGAGAATGTTGATAACAAGAGACATAACAACTAGAGTAAATCTATAAATGGTGCCCTCCACTAAGAACCAATCAATATCCACACATCTCTCTTATAACCCCACCTATAAGCCTCCATCCAACCGCTATATAGTTCAGGCCAAATTAAGTGACTACCAATATATCTGATCTCCTCACATTAGTAGATGGAATATCATCTAACATACTCTAAAGTCACCATCATCTCACCTGTAATAAAATGAAAAGTGTTTATCTCTGAGTGTTAGTTCTCTAATAATGCCTTAATCAAATCTTTATCAATTTGTATTACTAGTATAGTGGCTATGTCATGGAGACCCACCAGCTCTAGCACTCTAAACTCTACCTCTATCAGCAAATTCATCTCATAGAGCACTATAGGATGCTAAGACCATGAATCCATCACTCCTAGATCCTCTTGCACAACCACCATTCATTTATCACTACATCTATCATATATCATCAATCATCTATCCTATATATCACTAACTTACCCTAATCTACCCTCACACCCCTTCCTAATCCTAACTAGCTCCCCATTTCCCTCATCATTACCTCACTAATCTTCTCCCCTAGCCTAATCCTTATTACACTCACATTATCTACATCTCCCAACCATCTCAACCCACTCCCTATCCTAACTAATTCTCTAAATCTCCATACCTAGCTCACCACCCTATACATTAACACTAGTATCTTACATCCCTCTAAATTAACTTACAACTATCTCTAAGACTATCCAATTACCTATCCTGTTAATGCCCCTCCACCCTTCCTATCTACCTAACCCTCCTAACTATCTAACATATTCCACTAACCAACCTAAATCATTAAACCACTTAACTTAAAGCCTCCCTACAAAACTTACCCATCTTTCCAACTTTGGCAAAATCACTAATTACGAGCAAGACCTAGTTGTGACATTTATAAAATCATGAACCATGATTCTATGGTTTTGTTTAACCTCATGGTTAGTAAAAACCATAACTCCCCTTTTACAATTTTTCAAAGTTGCTAAACCTTAAACTTCTAGATTTGCAAAGCTTTAACTCCACAGTCATGACATTGAAAAGTTTTGACTCTAGACTCGTAGTTTTACAAAATCATGAATTTTTTCCCCAAAACCATTAGTCGTGATGATAAAATCATGACTAAGGGAAAAAATGATAGTCATAATTTTTATAGAGTGCTTTGCCAACATCTTTTCTTTTAAAAATCCATCTAATAATCCTAAAAAACTAACAAAAACTAATAAAAACATTGATCTAAGATTTCTTTACTCACCTTAGGTCTAACATCAACTACTCTCTAGTGCTCTCAGACTCTCTCACTATGATGGGAAGCTCAGGGTATCCGGTCCATATTTTTTCCTTAGAGCTCAAATCACTACAAGACAAAGTACACAAATCACCTAATTTTGACTCTTTTGTCCTATATTCCCCCCCTCTATACACCCTTAACAACTCATTACTAACACTGATTATGCTCAATCCCATTCAACTATCTAATTATCCTAATCTAATCAATTTTAATTGTCTCTAATGATGTCTGGGCCATGGAGTGTCCATCTCCTTATAATCCACTTTATCCTACATCAAAACTACATTAGCTTGAGGTCTTTTCAAACTATGTAGGTAACACCTGGTCTCACTTTTAGGGCTATAGGTAGCTTGGTCACCAATCATATTTCATTACCATCCCATCCTCAAACTCATCACACAATAATTTTAAGATATATATCTTACATATGGTATTTCTCAATCACCAATTAACAATTCTTATCTCTTTATCTATTTTTGAGCCTTCCCTAGTATGTGTCCTTACTATGGGCTTATCATCAGCTCAAACCATCATCTTTTAATCAATTTGGTCCTATCAATTTGATCACTTGTTCTAGACAATGGTCATTTATCTAGAACCCATCACAACTAAGCTACCTTATCCTTACACCACTTGGGTCATCCTCCACTATAGCTATGTCTTAGGGCATCCTGATCTTATCCCACCTAGGGATTTTTATTCGAGTGACCATCCAGGATGGTTCTCCATGTATAATCCCTTGAGGGGACATCATATCCTACTAACTTCTGACACCACCTAACAACATGGTTTTTTCTTTGAAAGACCATTACTCCTTTCAATTCACCCCACTTGCAATGCTCATTCAAAAATGGGGAAAATGTATGCACTAAATTATGTTCACCCCACTAATTATACTAATTATGTTAATTCCCACTAATTTAGTCCAATTCCTGTATTTCCTAGCTAAATTAACTAATATCCTAATAACCCCATCCCATTTCTATATCCTATAAACCTTACTCAATCCCAAACACCAATTAATCCCCTTATTAAACCCCAAATAGAACTTATTACCCACTAACCTACCCCTTAAGCCAACTAGCCAATTTAAAAATACAAAATAATCTACGTACCTAACCACCACCCTATTTTAGCCTCTCCTAAACCCTTAAACCCTATGGGAGATTTATATAATTGGAGGATTCTATAAATATCCCCCATTTTATCCCATTTCTCTATAATTCTCTAACTCTAGAGATCTCTATGGAATTAAAAATTCACCGGAAAATCCCTAGCCAGTTATCTCAATGGCTCAAATTTGGATTTGAGTCATTGATTTATCCCTCCATGCCTATTTAACCAATCTCTCCCTCCTTCAAACCAACTTAGAAAACCATCAAATTGCTAATATCTTTCATCTATACAGCCTTCTTGCATCCATCCATAGCCACTACCAAGCTCATTCAACCATTTGGAAGCCATTATCAACACCAAGAAAGCAATCTAACATTTTCAAATTTGGGCATCAAATAATCCATTTACAATCATGGATTGGAGACATAAGGAGGTAAAGTGACGGTAAGATAATTATTATGCTTATTTCCTTTTTTATCCACTCCTATTAGTGTGTTTAGGTTTTAGGTTTTTATTACTAAAACTAGTAATATGGTTAGATCTAAAATTTAGTGCACAATCATATTTTATAGGCCTGTGTATCAAAAGGTATAGTCTTGTGTTGTTTTTAAAACCAAATTAAAATCAATAGTAAAGAAACAAATTAATAATGTTTCCAAAATCCAACTCTATGATTTTTGATAATGGAAAATTAGAAGAGACTGTGACCTCTACTCAAAACTAAGTGTTAAGTAGTTCAATTTGGATGCCAATAAATAATGTTCTAATAATATTTCCAAGAGTTACGAATATCCAAGATTGAGATTGCATAGACAATATTTTTAAACTTTATTAATTATTTGTGTTTTCTCTCTCAAATAAACCCATCGAGTCTCAAACTCTTTGAATGCACACCTTAAAGGGTACACCAGGAAAGGTGTGGGAAGACCTTTAGTGCTTCACAAGATTGGTGTTCCTTATATCACCACCTAAAACCAATACAAACCCATCCTATACATTTACCTAAGCTTTGACACCTCACTCACACACTTCTCTAATAAATTCACCCCCTCAAATAGCCCCTTCCTAAGCAAAACCCCCTTTTTACTAATATTTTAATGCATTTAAATGGATCAACGTAGTTATGGTAATAGTGCATGTTATGGGACTAAGTCAGCCTAGGCTAACTTGGTTTGGGACCTAATGACTCTATTTTCACCTTAAAAAGTTAATTAGGCCAACTGTGTCTACTAAAATTTTGGAAAGGCTTAGGATCAAATTAGGATATATATACCCCTCTTTCATCTCAATTAAAATAGAGAGATTCATTCATTTGAACTTTTTTATCTGCATTTATGCCATTATACTCGAGGAGTCATTGCTTAGGTTTTCATTCTTCTTGGAGGAGAACCTTTGTCTTTTGAAAGCTTGAGATTCACTAGGAGGTGTTTGGCTGTACTATATTCTATTGTCCATCCTTATCTTCTTCAACAATACACAATAACATCTTGAAAAGCACCATTGGCCAAGGGAGAAGTTGAGGTTTGATGAGTTCATCTTCAAGGTAAGTATTCTTAACTTTTACTCTCTTTTTTTAATAGATATATTTACATGAATAATGGCTAATAAATGTATTTTAACTCCTTGATTAGGATTACCTCTACATTGAATTTATTAGATTTTTACTTTCCATGTTTATTGTTTATGTTTATCCCCCATTTGTGCCACAAGATTTAGTGAACAGTAGATTGGATTTCCTTTATTATTGCATTATTATATCTAGTTAGGGTTATTGTGTGGTGTTATTTGACTAAAGGCTTTGGAACCCTCTATAGCCATATTATAGAATAAAAAATCCCTTAGGTAGGTTTAACAGATCCATATTGGTCATGACCTTGATTGTCTAAGTATTGATAGTGGTATAATTAGTTGACTTATCTTATTCAAGTTAGGATTTATTTGTAGATAAGATTCACTTTCACTTACATACATGTTAGTCAACCAGATGTGAACTAATCCTTGTATATTTTTTATTTTTATTTCAAAACTACTAGATTGATTATATTGACTTAGTATAATAGTTTGTGTACAGGTCTTAAGACTCAATCGATCTAATCGACTTAGTTTATCTCTATGTGTAGATCATTTTCTTCTATAGAAAACTAGATTGATATGATCAACCCAATTTAATACTCTAATTAGGTCATCTTCTACCTCATCAATCTGATCAACATAGCTAGAGCATCATTTTACAATTTTTCTAATTGAGGAGACCCTATGAATCTTGTTCGGCTCTATGTGATTGAAATTTCCATCTTAACACAATAGATCAATCCTATCAATTTATATTTCCATCATGTCTCAGAAAAATTATCAAGTTTTATTTTGAATATTTGATTGATTTTGTCGACATACTTATTTTGGTTATTTTTATTATTAAACTTTATGTAAACTCAATAGACTAGTTTAACTTTGTTTTAACATTATATCTTACAGGTTCAAACCCTCATCTGGACAACACAATTTAAAAACATCAATTCAACTTCTTCAATAAATTACTAAATTGATGTAATTAGCTTCATCTTAATCATCAATTTAATTATAATTATCTTAGTTATTTCATTTTCTCATTTCTAGTTAAATGCCAGTACTATTTTTTCTAATTTTTTATTTCTATAAAACTACAACCTCAAAATCAACTAAATCAACTAGCTTGACTTAGTCTTATAACTAATTTTTTCCTAGGAAACATAGTCAACTTGATCAACTAAATTTATTTATATTGTTTTTTAATAGATAGAGTTAACCAACTTGACTCTATTCTATATTCTCTACATACTAGGTCGACCCAATTGACCTAGTATTATGTATTTTTCAAGCAAAATAAATTGACCCACATTGGTAATAATTAATTCATTTTTCATTTATCTAATTTCTTGCATAATTTAATGCACACAATATAGCTAAGAAGTTTAATTTACCATATTAGTCACATTCTTCATTCACATGCTACCAAATCACAAAAATATCAAATAAACATTTAAATAATTCTACCTAGATCTACCTACTTGGATTTCATCACCAAGGGGTAAGCCAACATAGCTTTTTGGTTGAGTATAAATACGTGGTTGATGGTATATTGGCAAAGCACATAATACCCTTATCTTTGTAGGATTATTAAGTGAGGGGGTAGGCCCTAATACCAATCATGTACCATCACCAATACAAATTTCTTTCATCCTTAACATATATGAACCTAGGTTTAGCTTACCCCTTATTAGTTATTTTATAAATCCAAATTCCCTATCACATTTTAAATCATAATTTCAAATATATAAGAATTTTCACTTAATATATTAAAATTTACATTTCAATGTTGTTCTTATTATTTTCTAATTATATTTTGTATTATAAAAACTGGTACAAGGTTTGTGTTGTGTGTTGCAACTAAATCAACCTAATTGACCTAGTTTCCTATGTGTTTAAACTTATTTCTATACACATAACCACTCAGTCATCCAGATTTATAAAATTTCATATTTTTCCTACCTATAGAACATAATTGACTCATTTTTATTAGTCTCTTATAGGCTATTATATTTGTCTTCCCATAGAACATAGTCAACTCATTTGACTCAATCTCTTACAAGCTATTCTATTTGTTTTCTCATAGATCATAGTCAACTCATTTGATTTGGTATCTTATAGGCTATTATATTTGTTTTCTCACATATAATATTCAACCTATTTGACTCAATTTATAATAGAGCTTTTATGTTCATCCTCCCATATAACACTATTGACCAATTAAACTCTAATTCATGCCCATTGTTCTATTTACCTTCTTATAGAACATTGTCGACCCATTCAACCTAGTATAATAATTCTTTCTCCTCATTTTATAATGTGTTTAGCTTCCTTATTTCATCATGTAACATTTCTATGATAATACCATAAATTAAAGTAGGACCAACATGATGAACTTCACCAATCCTAACAAACATGTTAAGCCACATTTTATGGTAACTAACTTAGATCAAAGTAACATCCATATTACCACTAGAACTACCAACTGCATAACTCCTATTTATTTTACATCACTTAATCCCTTATTTTTTTAAATGGTATAAGATGAAAATGATCCTGAATATATGGTGAAAATGATTCTTTTCATCAATTAAAATCCTCAACAAAGAGTTAATGATCCTTTAATCATTTATAACATCATGATGGGACCTTATTTTGGATAACCCCATTCACCTTCACCTAAATTTTCCACATGATTAAGGGAAAATCAATTAATTATTTCCTCCACACCTTTACCCTCTGTAATCTCTCTTTATAATAATATGACATCATCCTCCATATCTTCTTTCATCTCCATGCCTAGTATTTCTACTAACATGGCTAGTATATCTTTTAGTGGGCCTACCCCAAACATCCACACTATAGAGAATTTCATTGAACACATAATGGATATAATACAACTATTACTTATCATGATAATACCACTTATCATGCCACTACTGTATCTCATGCTAATAGTGCATCCTAATTTATTAACACCTCAAAACAAAATAATGCATCCAAAGTTGCTTCTGCTAGTCAAAATAGTGCTCAAACTAATCATCTATTATTACTAACTCTCAACCAAATGGATACTTTTCAAACCAAATGATTCAAATACAAAACCACTTATTTAATGTCCAAAATCAACCTCAACATACTCAATGGGTTTTAAAAAATCCTAATTCCCCCCACCTCTCCTTAGGGATGCACATGGTAACCTTATACCTCAACACCCACTTATTAATAAAACTATTAAACAATTACAAAATGAACCTCTTGTACCTCAAATTATAAACATTGACATAGGAGGTATAATTCCCACTATAACTTATAATGAATCTACATATCCTACCTTACACTTAAAAACTTTTGGAAATCTATACAAAGATTGGGTTAAACTTAATACCTTCACTACTACCAAACTCTTAGCCAAAACCCTCTCTGGAGATGCTCTATATTGGTATAATCAACTTAAAACCCACTCCATCACTAATTTAAGGGACTTGGTCAAATCATTGGTTCAATAATTACAAACTAATGACATTCCTAAAAATAATTTAGCCCATTTAATTAACTATAAATAATAAGAATCTAAAACAACACAAGTTTTCATTAAATGAATAAAATCCTTGTCTAATAAAGCTAAACATAATATGGTGGATGAGAACCTCTTCCACTTATCACTAATGCTCTTATCCTAAATTAAATTAACATATTAGGAATATTTCCACAAATTATTTGTAAAATTCCATTGACTAATCTAAATGTCAAGATTTCTTTATACATCAGTTTGAAGCTTCCCTCCCTCCAACAGGATCTCACATGCCTGTAAAATTTAAAAAACTTATGATTCCATACACACCATCAAATCCATTTCTCCAAACACTACAATGGATCATGCATATTCACATAAACCCCTTTTCTTAGCATATATTCAAAAGTGTCTTCCATGAACTTCACCAATAGATCTTGACCCTACACATCTTATAAATCACTAGTATGATCCCAATAAATTTTATTTATTTCACGAAACTTGGGGTTATTATCATGAAACATATCACCAATTGAGAAATATTTGTATTGACTACCTCCTTAGACACAACTTATACCATGATTCACTTATATAATCCTATGAAATAGCATTTAAATCTCACAAAACCAAAACTAAAAATGAAGCTTTAAATCAAGCCAATGATAATCTAGATATCTATAAAGATCCTCTTTCTAACCATCAATATAACACTAATCAACCTACCCCTACCATAAATAACATCAAAATTACCATAGATACTAACACCAATGATGATAATGTGGTTAACATGACTAATATGAGGAGATTAGTTTCATATATTGAACAATGCCCAACCTTTAGCCATCATATTTCTCTAAAGGTCCACATTATTAAAGACACTTACCCATCACGTCTCATATAATTAGGGTATGTGGAACAAACAAATACAAAATTATCACCTCAAATAATGTAAATTGACCATACTTCTCATATAATTGATATAATTTATACTTTTCGTCCAACTAAGATACCTCAAGTAGATATCCCTCAAAATTCACATCAAATTTCTTCCATTCAAACACAAGAAACACTTTAAAAAAAAACTACATCACCTAATTTAAATCAACCCAGTGCAACCAAACTAAACTAAATATGCCTTATAAACACAAACTTTAATGCACATCTAACCCCGCTTTAGTTGATATATTACAACATTATGCACCTTTATTCAATAATCCTCTAAAGGGTCATGATGAATGGGATCTTATAGCTTATAACTTATGAGAACTTCCCCTCATCACCATAATCAAATAATATAATTACTATTTGAAATGAACATCCCTCGTCCTCCACCCATGGGATAAAAAGCTCTATTATCATGATCTAAAGATAACATTCTTCATTAGTGTGAAGAAATGTCTACCCATGTTGATTAAATGGTAGACACTTATCTTTCACTCAAATTATTATATGTTCCATGATTCCTGATGAGATATTGCTTCATGTGAATGACCCTCCTCTCTTCATTAGCATATAAATAGTAGATATCCAAGTCAAATGTGATTTAATCAATGAAGGATAAAGTACTTTTTTATTAAAACACTTGGATATTCTAAATGAAATATTAAATCCATATAAATTAAATGTCAAGGATATGATAGAAGATAAATGCATTATTTAGGTTATGTTTGTCTTCCTAACATTGTTCCTCCCATCACTATTTATGTGAAAGTTATGATATTTAACTTTCCACTTCCCTATAATATATTACTCGATCAACCTTACACACATCACATGAGAGCAATTACCTCATATTCATGTCAATGTGTTAAATTTACCTATAATTATGTTATCTATAAGTTTCAAGGTGACACAAACCCTTAGAATTTTGAACAATTCCAAGAATGAGGTGTTTTCAAAATACCTACCCTTGAATCATAGTGTTTTAATTATCCCATCAACTCTACTCAAGGTTATGTTAGCAACCCAAGTTTCACCCTTTAAAGTAAAAAGTTCAATTTTGCTTCAAACTTGGACTAACATGAGATTAACCTAAAGGTTATGGGTGACTTATAGTTAGACCAAACCTCTAGATTATGGGGCTAGCTCCCTTGATATATCAAATTAAACTCTTCTCCTTAGACTTACTAATGTTGGGATGAAAAGAGATAGGATGAAAGCTTGAAAAGAAAACATGTACTAGGGGTGGTGATGCACCAATGTCTACTTATCCTCTCTTAACTAACCTTCAACACACTTTGTGAATCAAATGAAAGACAAAAAACTAACCAGGATTCTTGACATAGTCCTAAACATGAATATTTCATATGAAGGTTAAGTGCAAGGTCTATAACTTGAAGGAAAAATAATTAAGGTATGTATGAGACACTACCAATCAACTCACTCTTCAACATGATTACCACCTATCAACACTTCACATGACCTATATAATATAACAATACAACACTATGTGAAAGAGAGGACATGAAAAATAAGATGAATTTCATACTTTTATATACATCAACAATCAAAATACACACTAATGTTGATGAATAAGTCTACAACGGTCTTTTTCTCTAGTGATTCTTCAGATGCAAGATACAATTTTGGTAGAGCTTTATTACACCCATTTGAAGGATAAGAACAAAGGAATCAATGCATGTGTGTGTGTGTGTGTGTGTGTGTGTGTGTGTGTGTGTGTGTGTGTGTGTGTGTGTGTGTGTGTGTGTGTGTGTGTGTGTGTGTGTGTGTGTGTGTGTCTGTGTGTGTGTGTGTGTGTGTGAATTTTCATAAGAGAGATAAATTAATCTTAGTAGATAAGTGGTCATGAAGAGGCCATAGTGATCATACAATAGTTATAATAATCTCCTTCACTCCCATATGCATTGCTTAAGTGGATAGGAGCCTTGAATGAGCTCTTTGGATTGTTAATGTCTAATTTTGGTAAATTTTGAACCATGAATATTCCAATAACTCCACATTTATCCAATTCCATCTCCATTCAATAGTTATCAACATTGAAATAGGTTTAATTGGACCTTCTCCATGAGGTATTAAGTGGTTGCCCATGCCTACACATTAGCCTTGATGAAGAAACCACCCAAAATCCTTCATAATTCTCATTAATATGGGGTCTAATAACCTAAATTTGTAATTAAATATGTCCCAAAATGTCTCATTAACTCTATGATGGCCTTCTACACCCAGTATCACCTTCATCTTATTAGTTAAGTAGGCCTTATGGGCTACTAAACCAATCTCTTGTATATTTACTATTTGTATAACTATGAGAGTTGAACTAAACCTTAAAACCATCTTAGTAGGATTGAATCATACATAAACCAAGATTAAACATCATAACTTAGTCCCTCCAAATATCTCACACTTGCAGACTTATCTTTCTTGCATGATTAGGCCATCTTGACTAGCTTCTACAAACTAGCTGATTGGTGAAGGTTGAAAGCAGCACTTCCTAGAAGGTATGTGAACATTTCATGATCTAAAAAGGTGAAAAAATATTGAAACCATCACCTCCAATTATTTATAACCTATGACCAATTTTTTCACTTCATTTCCTACTTAAAACCCTAAAAACTTATAGTTTATGAAGATGCCTATACATTGTAAATATGATCCAAATGTTTTCCAAGTGATTAAAATACTTATGGATGCATTTTATCCTAAATCTCTCTATTCAGTTCCTTATTAGGATTTTAGGGAGGTTTAAGAGTGTCTAGGACTCTTAACGGTGGTTTATAGAGGTTAGTGCCTAAACCTCTAAACTAATTCCAATAAACTCTTGTAGACAAATCCCATCACCTTTTTTAAAGTACTCATTCTCTCATTTAAAATTTCTATACAATTGTGAGCATGATAAGTTGCCTCTTAGATGAGAAGCATGCATTCTAAGTAGTCTCTAGGTATTTTTAGGATAGAATGACTAGTTATGGCATCTCCCCTATAACCCAAAGTTACCTACACCTCTAAATAAACCTGATGATCTCTCCCATAAATGTTTTAGGTGTCCTTTAGTCTTATTTTTCCCTTTGCTCTATCTCCCAAGTGGCACTATCTTAATGAAGATGTTAGATTAATGAGAATAAGTGCAAGGTTTTTGAGTTTTGGTCTTAACCTAGAGATTTGAGGCACCTATCCACTACCTTTGACATGAACATCACCCTTTAAGGCCCTTGGGGTACCAATGTTGGCATTATCAATTCATCTTATTTTTGTGGTATGCAATAGTGTCTCTCACTTAGACACCCATGTTTGCTTATAAGGGTAACTATTTATAAATGTTCCTATAGGTGGCCATTGTGAGATCATTTAATAACTTTGAGACCCTCTCTTACTTTAAAAACCCTTGGTCTATGAAAACCCTTTTGAATTCCTTACTTATAGGCTCAAACTATCTTTTTCAGGCCTAATTCATACCATAACCCCTGCACATGGCAATAAATAGGTCATTTGAGTGCTCATAAGACCTAAGGATACTTTTAGGACCATTTCATAGCTAAACTAATCCATCTAAATACATTTAGAGGCATAATTATATCATCAGGTATGAAGGGTTTTAGAGGTCCACCATCTTAACAATGGTTCATATAATACACACCTCTAAACTAGAACTTATTTTCATGAACCTTTATCCAATTTACCCCTTCATCTCTCCTAAATATCATATGATCCCATGAAAAGTGTGTGTGTAGATAGGAGTGTTAGAAGGTGTGCCTCAAGCTTTCTGCTGAGAAATTTGAGCAAGTTAACTTCTTAGTGTTCTTTCATAAAATTGAGGCCGTTAACCCATCTTATTATTTTATTTATTTTGAGTCCATAGGGGTACTTAATTTTCCATAAGATCCATGGGCCTGGGTCCTTCTATGGGGAAAGGTATGAGTGCTTGAAGATATATCTTTACATGCCTATTTAGGAAAATGGAACTCAAAGAAGGGATAAAACCTAGAAGGACTATCTCCTTATATTATTTTGATCCAAATTCCTTATCCAATGTCTAAAAAATCCTCCCACACACACTATATTACATTAAACTTGTTTGGAGGTCTTTACTTATTTTTGAGGTAGAAGTAGGGTCTTGAGATCTAGGTGAGCCCTTTAGGTATTTTAGAGCCATACTGGGTGTTGGAACTATTTTCACCAAATCTTACACCCTAGATAATATTATTCAAGCTTAATCTAATATTTGGGTAACATTAGAATACTCCTAGGTATGTGGGCTTACCTATAAGAGAAGTATACCTCTAGGTTTAAGGGACATCTCCTTAAATTTATCTTGAAGTGCTTGTCACCTATACTACTAATTGTTTGAGGGAAAAGGGATAGAAGTATGCATAAAATAAAGCTAATCTAGGGTATGATATATAATGAATATATCCACTATGTTATCATAATTTCTCTCTCTAAGAACAAGATCTACAAACTTGTCTCAAAGTCCCAAGATGTCCTAACATAAGTGTTTCAATATAGAGGTGATATACATGAGACCACTCGAGGTAAATAGACCATAGATCATATTATTGAATATAAGGACACTCTCACACTTTAAGGGATCCTAATACACTAAATACACTCTATATGGCCTATTATAATGAGAACTTCTTGCATAAGACTTGAAAGCATAAGGAAAAGTAATGATAGAATCAAAATACTCAACCATTCATCAATTTACACACTCAAATAATATGTTTATGAACTCAAAACCATATTTATTTTTTATTCAAATTCAAAATATTACATCAAACCAGTAGGGCTTCACCATACTAGATGTAGTATTAATCTACAAGATCTAAAATGGATACTACTTATAGAATTTGAGAGAGAAGTGATAAGAAAGAATTCAAAGAGTCACTAGACCATGTGTCAAGCTAATAAATGGAGTTACACATGTAGGAGAGATAAATGTGGAATATACCATGCAATGTCTACTTAGACAAATGTCCCTTAAAGCATGAAACTCCTAAAATGTGGCATAGTACTCTTTAATTTCTTGCTCAAAAAATTGCCTTCATCATTTGGCCTTCTTAGAATGTCCCACAAAATACTAGGGAAAAATGAGATGATTTAACTAAGAGTGGTTATAAACAAGCCTAAACATGCATTGGTTTCATCCCTAATCACTGATATTCTTTTAGACATGAGTTATCACTACTTACAATCTAAATAATTCCTCTTTCACTCACCCTTCACACTTGGCACCAAATTTGTCTTCAGTTTTTCAATTCAATCCATATATAGGAGTGTATGACACTTTTAAATAACCCTCATGACTTTATTGTCCTAAAATATACCTTAAAAGGCCTCCCACATAGAGCTTTCACCTTCTCACTTGTTTGTTCACTATGCCATTTTAGACTAGCTAAGATAAAGGCACTTGTGAGATTTTCGATGCATAAAATGGACATGAGGGGTTATCTCAAGTCCCAACATATCTCCCAAAGTGACTTTCATCCTTTTACTCTCCCTTGAACCTACAAAACACCAAAAATAGTCAAGAAAATCAAATTTCCACTTTGTCTGTACAAGTAGGTAGAACTCAAGTTGATGGGAAGGATATTTGGAGAGTAATATACAAATTTAATCATTTCCCAAGCCATTATATCCCTCTTGGATTCTTCTCTTACTTCATCTTCCCAATTAGGTCACTAACAAGCGATTTATATAGTTTAGAGTCATTTTCCCTGTAAGGATTGTTCATTTAGGGCTGCCATCCAATTTGTGAAAAACTTCCACATGATCCTTGTTCAATACCTCTTTCAATTTTACCCAAATCCTTAGACTCCCATGAAAAGTGTCCATGTAGGAGTGAGCATCTCAAGATAGCCTCTCAAATTTTGTTCTCCATTTTGCATACCCTATGATGGTCTTAAGCCAAAGAATAGTTTCCCTATGGTTTCCTTTGCATACCAATAGTTTTAACACACATTATATCTTCCTATAAACATGTTCCAATGAATTATAATGTCTATCTAGTGTTACAAATGATACTAACCCCCCAATTGGTCTTTAGACCTAGTAGGTCTACTTACATACTTGCAGGTTTGGACCTCCTTGTTTGGTTCCTAACCACTGTGCATTTTTTTTTATTATTGTTTCATGTCCATCATAGATCTCAACATCCTCTTTCAAGGTTATAATAGTATCTATCCCACCTTCTTATCTTCTTTCCTCAAAACCTATAGGTTTACACCCTTAGGGAGTGCCCTCTATCTGTGATAAAATAGAGGGAACTTACCCTATTAGTTTAGACCAAAGCGTGATATTAAGGGATTTTTGAAGTTGTGAGGATTCTATATGTAAAGTCCCAAGTTTTAATTATGTCTCTAGCACCTCTAAACATCATAAAACCTTCAAAGTAGATTATGAGAAAGTTGACTGTGTAGGCTTTAGACATATGACTATAGATTGCATTATTAGAATCTCTCTTTCCCCTATTTCTATGTTACGAGGGTCTATTGAGGTGGTCATCATCATAATTAAGTTGTTCACAATGATTACAAACTTTCTATCATCCATGCTTGCATCTTCAACCCATGTCTTTGCTTAACTAGGCCTAACTGGTAGACTAACTATGTTTTACCTCAAAAAAGGAACCTACCTATAGGTGTATCTACATGATAGACCTTATATAAAATGCCTAAATACTTACTTGGAGCCTTCTAATTCTCTTTGACAATTCATCTACATTTGTTACCATCATATTCATATTAGGATATACTCTAAGTTACTTGTTTTAACTCACTATCATGACATAGTCAACTATAGTTGACTATTTGAAGTGAAATGGTCTTGTAGGTGTATTTCAACCTTCAATACTTTTTATTAACCCATAGGATTAATCTAAGATATTAGAACCAACTCAAATGGAAATTTTTATGTTTTTAATCCTAGTGTCACCAAGGTTCACTTCATGAGTTTATGAGTCATCTATAGTTATGTTGTAGGTGACTGTTCTTAGTAATGATGCACCTGTAACTATTGATGGAGGTTCACACTTAGCATTTCAATCCTTATTGATAACCTTTGAAACACAAATGTCCTTATCACTTGATTAGAACCACTTACCATGAAGATATGTTCTCACCTTACTATATTTGGGTGTAAAGGTCACTTGAAGTTCAAATCCTATAAGAAAACACTAAAGAAATGTAGTGAAAAAATGTGCAACTTTGAAGCCTTCATTACACCACTTATTTGGATCAACACCCATTCTATTTGGTCAAGATAGTACACCTATATGAGGGTTACATGAAGAAATTATTCAAACTCAAATATATCCTAAATTATCCTATCTTATAGCATCATTAAAAGTGTTGAGGGCTCTATTTTGGAGCTTTTTAGGGAAGTTGTCCCTAAACACAATTCCTTCATATGCACATAAATTCTTCCAAATTACTTTCCACTATTGGCCTCAAACATGATTGTCATGGCATATTCAACACATACAAATTTCATGATGGTTTTAAATCATGTCAAACTCTTATATGACTATGCTCAAGTTTCTGTGTAAGGCCACCGATAGGTTTATATCTCAATATGGAGGCAATGACTATGAATATGGGTAGTGTACATGGAATATGAGAATTTAATGAGGTTTAGACCCTCTATCAACCTTGAAATGGACTCTATTCACAATATATAACCTCATTCAATTTAATTACTCCCTTTAATTGTGATTAATACTTGTGAGGCACCTGTAGGTATGCCTTGATGTTGCAGATAAAACATTGAATACAAGACTTGAGTAATGTGTATGTTATATGACCTTATACATGGTTATCAAGGTATCTCAATATTATTCAAACCTGATGAAGGTATAAAAACATGTTATAACATCCTTATGAAATAATCCCAAGTCTGTCAATGCCACCTATAGGTTTACATTTCAATGTACAGGGCAGTAGGGTTGAGATAATTAATTTGCATGGTTTATGGGCTTGCAACTAGTTTCAAACATTCTCAAAATACCTAAAATTTATTATATTCACCATTAAGGTCTTTAAACATGTCTCCATACTTCCATTCTAATGTCCTCATTCCTTACACAACATGGCTTAGTTGACTGTATATGGAATCACGTAGGAAATTGATTGTGTACTATGCTTTTGACTGCAACTCCATGAATGATATAGGTGTGATAATGAACTTGGAAATAATAATATTGTCATGAAATATGATATGTATGGGACATCATATCATCTTTATTTGAATCCATTTTAGTGAAAGAGACCTTCTTACATTGATGAAATCTAATTGCAATCTCACTAGCATACTTTACCTACAACCTAAGAGGTTTGAACTCATAATATGACTTCCAAACATGAAACAAAATATGGGGACATGAGAGAAGTCCAAATCCTCTAAAATACATTTCACCAATTTTATTGTATGAACATGCTCAAATAAAGTCAAAACCTTTAGGGTGTAGGGATTAACTAGCAAAACAAAATAGTAAACTTGTTAAGAATGGTTCATAAAGTATAGGAAACCATTCTTACAACTCAAAAAATAAAAATGAGTCATACCAAGTGTAATATCCACCACCAAGATCATTTGACTTGGAAGTCCTTCTACTGACCATACCATCCAAAGACATGTTGACTAGTTTTACTTACCTAATGGAGTGATGGAGAGATAAAATGGTTTTGGTCCAATTTTGGCACTACCAAAGCAGACCAAGCATGTAAATGGAGCCATGAAATGTTAAAGGTCTCTCCATAAGCTTTTTCCATGTGTCACTCTCCCTCATAGGTCATATAACCTTCAAAACTCCTTTTTCACTTATTTTCTTAATTTTCAATTAACACCTACAAATTTTCAAGTAAAAACTAACATACCTAACAAGGACTAACATATTGGATGTTATAAAGGAGATTATAATACTTGTCCACCTTGGAAAACTATACCACCTTCATTTATGACTCATAAATGACCCCTAAGTGACAGAAAATGATATAAAGACTAAAAATACTATGACCAAGGCTAGAAGCACATTAAAACACATCAAATGAACCATGACACACCCTATGACATTATAATAGACCCCTATATCAAGTTTTGGACTTTATTGGGTTGAATCATTTTGAATTATGGTCAAAATGGTCAACAAAAACCTCAGACCCCTCTATGGATGCACCTTTAAATATCATGGGCCATAACACCCTCATAAATACATTCCTACCTTGTTCACATATTCCCATTATCTACTCAAACCACTTACCATCCTATACTCTCTTTTTTGGCCTACCTAAAGTATCATTGCTTAGTGCACATACCTGAATCAGTTGACATGATGATCTAATAATTCCTTTTAGATCCTTATAGGGGTGTGGTCAAGGTTTATTCATCATGTTTCAAACTTGATCATAGCCTTGAGGCTCATTCCCTCTAACCCTACCAACATACCTACATATATAGTCACACCACTACTTGTATGATTCTAGTTATGCCATTCATACTAAATAATTTCACGGCTCATGGATACCCTAAAGTAATAATTTAAATATTTTGGATGTGTCTTATTTCCTAGAGACTCTCCTTTCAAATGTTATGGCCATTGTTATTCTCACTGGTGTGATATCTTCACATTTTTTTAGCAACCCTGACTGACTATGTGAGATTTACATAGTCTAAGTGCACTCCTATAGGTGTTTTTGTCTTTGGTAAGGTGAACCCAATGTTTTAATTCTTTTTATTAGTTTACATCTTCTCCCATCAATTTGTATAGGCCAAGGGTATAGACAATTAATAGTACTATGGGTACTGATTCATGCATACTAACTAGTAAAGGGTCTGTAGAACAAGTTTCTAAGTGAGGAGAGAGAGAGATCTATATCATACTTAAGGTACCCATATCCTTTGTCATGTTTGAGTCCATCTTTCCAAGTCACACATCAATCTATCTATAACCCTTTCTTATGCCTAGAGCTTATCTATACATAGTGAGTTTAAAAGACTTTACTAAGGTGGATTTAGGTCTTTTCTTATAGGTGGCTATTTTTTCCTTCAATGAGGTTTATGTCTATGTGGCTCATTATTCATGAATTTATGGTTATTTCCAACTCTAAGGAGTATATAGGCCTTGATCCCATGGCTTAGACTTGGGTATGAGGGTTATATGTCCTTTGGGTGATGGCAATGGGGTTATATGGAGTTTGAAACTATGAGATAGGGATTAAACTAAAGTAAAATGATAGTGCAAAGGTGGTCAAAATGCAAAATCTCTTTAAGGGCTTGAAATGAACTATGGACTCACACCCAATGTGACCTACAAGGATTCTAGACACTTCTATGCATATAATTAATAGGATATAGCACTTTTCAAGCCATTAATGAGGTATACATGGTGAAAAATGCAACCTAGGACTTTCCAAAAAACCTTAACCTTCACTAAATAACTTTAACTTCTGGTAAAAGAGCTATAAAGGTGTTTGAAGGTAGATTGGTAGTTTCTAGGCTTGTGTGGATATGATGAAGCTTGAGAACCTTATGATAAGGATGTATATGTGTGAATGCAATACTCCATGATGTGTTTTACTTTGTTTTGATAACCTTAAGGTCACAATTATATAGTACATTGTCTTATTTTGTATAAAACTCAAACATATGGGAAGTCTTCACTTGAAGGCCCGTGAAATAGTTAGAGGTCTATACGAATACCTAACTCTTAAACTAAAGAGGAATGAATCACTTCAATACACTTTATTAAACCTTCAAGACTATTCACCTTCTAGTGTATACATTTAATAATACTTCTCACCATTACAACCTTGTTTGTAGACTACATATACTGGTAGTTTAGATGTTCCTCACCTCTATATGCCCACACATGTGATCCAAATTCTAATGAGGCCATAGTAAGTCATTTTAAGGCCTAAGGAATTAGTAACAATCATCATTCTAATCAAACAAACCATAAAATCAAAGAAGTCATCCTCTTTCTTTTGCCCTGTGTAAATGAGGGTGGTAACCAAATCACTTAATTTCTTAATGAATTTTCATAAAGCTCAAGGGACTAAACCTACAACCAATTCCCATGATTGGAAGGTGACCAAGTTTACTTTCTCTAGCCAAGAGCTTAAACCCTCTTTCTCTCCTCTATATGGATTGAGCATAAAACTGAAGTGTTCTCTAATCTTTCCAATGAGATCAATGGGTGAGATGAATTAGTTGTGGGCTCCTCAAGCACTAAAACACTCTAATTTCTTCCATACATGCTAGTAGTGAACTCCCCTTGCATGCCCTTGACACCACCTAAGCCAATCTGTACTGTATGGATTTGTACCACTCAAAAAACTCCTAAATCCTAAAAATTCCTTGTGTTTTCTCATGTTTTATACCATAATCCATATTAATAGGTAGGAGGATGGAAAATAGGAGTTAGGTGATATATGAAATGGTATGAATTGGGGGAGTTGAAAAGGCACATTTTGGCATGTGTGGTCCTATTTAGTGGTAATTAGGTGTTGAATTTTGTGAAAAGGGTCTCATTAGTGTATGAAACACTTGGGTATGTCCTAATGGGTTTGGTAAAGGATTTTTAAGGCATGAATGGTGGTTTTAATGGCCTTTTAATGTCAAGTGATGCCACTTTAAGTTCAAATATCTCTCTTTTAGACCATATACATGGCTTTAAGGGAAGACTCCAAGTTAATATCATTTCAATACATATGAAAATACCTTAGGAATTGATAAGGGCTTCAATTAGGCCCCCATACACCTTAATAACATTCTCAAGAGCTTGTAATTAAACCATACCTTCCATATCTTGCATACACCTAAAGGGTTCATGATGACTCGTCATTTGTATCATTCAATCATCTCCACCATTAGAATTTTGAAATTGAGACCACTTCAAAGCCTATTTTGGACCTCCATACATTCTCAAACAATATGAGGACACTTGACACAAAATAAAACATGGAATAGAGGTAACCACTATGTGTTTTCCAAAATGACTAGACAATGAAATTGTTGAATTTGAAAAGACAACCAATGATCATGATTTGGACTATCCTAATTCACTAAGAGATGTGGAAACTATTCTAGATTCAACTCACACCCTTGGGAGAAGTTCTTTGGGCTTCCCCAAATGAAGCTATAAAATGAGAACAACCCTGGGCTGTGGGTATCCCATGATGGGGTTGAACCTCTAGAGTAGGTTAGTTCCTCTTTGATGCTCACCTAAAACTAAAACTAAGCCTTGTGATTCATGGGAAAAGGGTTAAAAGGGTATGAAGGATCCTAAGAAAGATAATAGGTGATGCACCAAATTTATAGATTGATCCTTCCTACTTGACTCAAAGAACACTAACAAAATAAGTAGAGACTGGGTTTAGAATCCAACTATCTACTATACATCCATGTAGACATTCACCAAATGGTCTAGGATGAGGTAAATGAAGGAGATTTCTAAATTAAGACACTAACCAGTCATAGTATCCACATGCAGGCTTCAACTAGGAGGTGCAAAATACTAAACATGATGTGCATGAATAGATGAACTAGCAAATAGGTGAAATCATTACTTGACAAGGAAGAAACTTCTACTATATGTGAAAATTGGATACATACACACTATACCAGAGCTTTGAAAACAAAATTGTTGGGGATCAACCAACAATTTGATTACACTTATGAAAGCAATAAACCACGGAATTAAATCAGATAGATAAGTAACTAGAATGATAAATAACAAAGAACCAGAGATACAAGAAACCACCCTAAAAACTTATATTAAACTCTTTACAGAAGGAATACAATGAAGAAACTTCTTTCTTCCACACCTCTCTCAGATGTACAGATCTCTCTCTAGATCTCTTTCCCTCAAGAGCTCTCTCTCTCAAGTACAATCAACTCCAACAACCTGGATTGATTCACCTATACAATTCTGTATTGTTCTTTCAACATCCAATAATGTAATAAGCTAAGAAGATCTATCCTATTATAATAATTAGGATACTTGAGCATGCACTTACAACCAATAGTTAAGCCTCTTGAATAAGGGCTCTAAAAATAGTCTTACTAATAATAGAGACGCAGACTTAAGACTACAACTTAAACTCATCATGCAAACACTTGGTTCTGTCCTCAGAAATAGCTTTCTAGACGCACAGGTAACTGACACCAGTTCCTGCCTACTTGCCTGTGACCGACGTCAGTCGATCCCCTGCCGATGTCGACATCTCTTCAACTGCACCTGACTAACATCAATCGCTCTTGATCGACGCCGGTGACTGTGTAAACCTACAACTTTGGTAATGCGCTCCTTGGTGAAGCTTTTAGGCTCCACACCTTAACAATCTCCCACTTGGAGATAAACAACTGCACCAGTACCTATACAGCAACATCTTCTAGCTCCTCCATCTTCAACTCAATCATGAAGACCAAAAGAAGTTGAATGAAGATTTAACTTCTCCTTTGTAATCGGCTTGGTTAACATATCAGTAGGATTCTTATCTGTATGGATCTTCTCCAGCTTCAACTCACCATCTTCCAATACCTGTCTTATGAAGTGGTACCTAAGCTGTATGTGCTTGGTTCTTGAATGAAAGGTTGAATTCTTAGCCAAATGAATTGCACTCTGACTATCACTGTATAATCTACAACTCTCTTGCTCCTTTCCAAGCTCTTCCATGAACTGTGTCATCCATATCATCTCTTTGCTAGCCTTTGTGGCTGCAATATACTTTGCTTCTGTAGTTGACAAGGCAACAACCTTCTGTAACTTTGATATCCAGCTAACCATCGTTCCACCTATAGTGAAAACATATCCTGTGGTGCTCCTCCTGCCATCCAAATCACCTACCATATCTGAATCTACATAACCATATAGAGAAGTATCTGAACCTCCATAGCACAAGTGCCTACTATTGGTTCCTCTCGGATATCTAAGGATCCACTGAACTGCTTTCCAATGTTCCTTTCCTGGATTAGCCATATACTTACTTACAACTCCCACTGCTTGGGCAATATCCAGTCTAGTACACACCATTTCATACATCAAACTCCCTACTGTGGAAGAATATGTAACTTTACTCATGTACTCTACCTCATCATGTGAATTAGGACATTGTTCTTTACTCAACTTAAAATGTCCAGCCAAAGGTTTGCTTACTGATTTAGCATCCTGCATATTGAACCGTTTCAACACCTTGTCCACATAATCCTCTTGAGACAAAATCAACCTGTGATTTTTCCTGTCTCTCTTAATGCTCATGCCAAGGATTTTCTTTGTTGCTCCCAAATCCTTCATGGCAAATGTTTGAGCTAATTTCACCTTAAGCTCAGAGATATCTTGCATGTGTGATCCTACAACCAGCATATCATCTACATACAACAATAGAATAATATATCTACCATTATCCAATCTATTAAAATACACACAATGGTCAAATTGACACCTACTGTAGCCATGCTCAGTCATAAACCTGTCAAATTTCAAATACCACTATCTAGGAGCTTGCTTGAGGCCATACAAGCTTTTATTCAATCTGCACACTAACTTCTCCTTATATTTGACCTCAAATCCTTCCGACTGTTCCATGTAAATTTCCTCATCCAAATCTCCATGAAGAAATGTTGTCTTAACATCAAGTTGCTCAAGATGCAAATCCTCAATATCAACTAAAGACAGTATAATCCGTATATAAGTCATTTTAACAATAGGAGAAAAAATCTCACCAAAATCAATACTTGGCTTTTGTGCAAATCCTTTCACTACCAATCTGGCCTTAATCTCATCTGTCCATTCTCACCTTCTTTCAACCTGTAGGTCCATCTGTTCTTCAGTGTCCTCTTACCAACTGGCAACTCAACCAAATCCCATGTTTGGTTCTCTTTCAAGGACTCCATCTCCTCAACCATGCCACGCTCCCATTGACTCTTGGACTCCACCTGTAATGCTTCTTCAAAACTCTCTGGTTTTCCACCATCAGTTAGCAATAAATAGAATAATGAAGGGGAATATCGAATTGGAGGCTTACTTACCCTTTCTGACCTCCTGATGGGTGTCTGAGACTCGTTCATAACATGCTATCCACCCAAATTCTCTAACAGTGACCGACCTCGGTCACTTCCAGGCCTATAACTGGCCGACATCGGTTCTGCCTGATCGATGTTGGTGACTGTCCTACCGACGTCAGTCTCTGTATGACCGACATCGATTTCTATCTTGCTGACATTGGTTCCTACCTTGCCGACGTTGGTCTCTATGTTTTCCTGCAAGTGATTATTTCTTTTTCTCGTGAGCTCATTTTAGACCATCACCTCGTCCAATTCACCATTGCTCTACCCAGATTGATTGAGCTTCTTCATCTAATCACTATACATCACTTTTTCATTGAAATCAACATCACGGCTCCTAATTATCTTGTTAGTTCCTAGATTCCAAAATCTGAAACCAAAATCATCTGAGCCATAGCCAATAAATGTGCACCTCATAGACTTAGCATCCAACTTCTTTCTATTTTCCTTATCAACGTGCACAAAGGCTTCACAACTAAAAACTTTGAGAAATGATAGATCTAACTTTTTACCTATCCATGCCTCTTCTGGAATTCCACCATCAAGAGCTGTAGAGGGTCCTCTATTAATCAGGTACACTACAGTGTCAACAGCTTCTACCCAAAACTCTAAGGGCAAACCAGCATGCAATCTCATACATCTTGCATGCTCCATAATTGTTTCGTTCGTCCTTTCAGCAATTCCATTCTGCTGAGGTGTCCTTAGAACCATCCTTTGCCTATGGATTCCATGCATATAACAATACCAGTTGAACTTATAGCTGCAGAACTCACCACCATTGTCAGATCTCAGGCACTTCAATCTTCTACCTGTTTCATTCTCAACCATAGCTTTCCATATCTTAAAAGTCTCAAATACATCAGATTTCTTCTTAATACAATAGATCCATACCTTTCTTGTAGCATCATCTATGAACGTAACATAGTATTGTGATCCTCCAATAGAAGCAACCTAAGCCGGTCCCCACACATCTGTGTGAACAAGCTGCAACTTATGCTTCTTCTTTGTAGACCCAGTCTTGAGACAACTAACTCTCTTCTATTTTCCAAATGCACAGTGCTCACAAAAATCTAGATCTATGCTTTTCAAATCTGAAAGCTTACCTTTAGACTTAAGAATTGGCATTTCCTTCTCACTCATGTGGCCAAGCCTTGAGTGCCACAATTTTGCATCCACATCTGAAGTAGATAATACAGAAGGAAAATTGTTAATAACACAATTACATAAATAGAGAGTACCTACTCTCTTACCTCTGGCCATAACAAGTGCTCCCTTGGTCACCTTCCAAGATTCAGCTGTGAGAGTTACTGTACAACCCTCATCCCCTAACTTTCTTGCAGAAATCAAATTCCTCTTCAAGCTAGGAACATGCATAACATCTCTCAACACCCATGTGTTTCCATTCTACATTTTCATCTGCACTTTACCTTTGCCAATAATTTTACAAGGCTCATCATCCCCTAGATACACTATTCCAAAATCTCCATGGATATAGTCACTAAAATATTCCCTATTAGGGGTAGCATGAAAAGATGCACCAGAATCTAAAACCCAAGATTCTATATTATTATGCAAAGAGAATATTAAAGTATCTTATGCAATACTTGCAACCTTTGCTTCTTCCTTTCCTTCGTGTTGATTGTCCTCCTTAGGCTTTGACCAGAAATCTCTACTTATGTGCCCCATCTTTCCACAATTCCAGCATTGTGGCTTCCTACCATTTCTAGATTTGGATCTACCTCTCACCTTAGACTTAGATCTTGATCTCCCTTTCTTGCTCTTCTCTTTTTACCTCCCCCTGCTCTCAAAACTTAAAGCATTCCCTGATGTTTCCTCTATGCTTTTCCTACAAATTTCCTCATTCAAGATAACACTAACAACATCCTCTACTTTTAAAATATTTGATGCAGATGCAGTATTACTAACTGCCATTACTAAGCTATGCCAGCTTTCAGGCAAAGAACATAATATTAAAATAGCTTTAATTTCATCATCAAACACAATATTGACTAAACTTAATTGATTTACAATTCCATGGAAATCATTTAGGTGAGTAGACACAGATCCACCTTCATTCATATGCAAATTAAATAACTGCTTCATAAGATATACCTTATTAGAAGCTGAGGGTTTTTCATACAAATTTTCTAAAGTAGTCATCAATTCTACCGTTGTTTTTGCCTGTGATAAATTAGATATCACAGTAGATGCTAGACTCAGTCTTATAGAACCCAGAGCCTTTTTATCAAGAACTTCCCATTCTTCATCATCCATGTCTATGGGCTTCTTTGCAATCCCACCTAACGGTAAGTATAGATCTTTCTGATATAGATAATCCTCTATCTGCATTCTCCAATGTTGATAATTTTTGCCATTGAACTTCTCCATTCTTAGTTTACTTTAATCTGCCATTGCTTCTCCCACTCAAATAGAAATCCCTACAAAAACCCCTGTGAGTAACCTATAATCAATACACACTACACAGATCTAAATCACCTGTTAGTGAACCTGAGCTCTGATACCACTTATTAGATATCAAGCTCTAAACCTGCAACCTGGCTCTGATACCACTTATTGGATATCAAGCTCTAAACCTGCAACCTAGCTCTGATACCACTTGTTGGAGATCAACCAACAATTTGATTACACTTATGAAAGCAATAAATCACGAAATTAAATCAGATAGATAAGTAACTAGAATGATAAATAACAAAGAACAAGAGATACAAGAAACCACCCTAAAAACTTGTATTAAACTCTTTACAAAAGGAATACAATGAAGAAACTTCTTTCTTCCACACCTCTCTCAGATGTATAGATCTCTCTCTAGATCTCTTTCCCTCAAGAGCTCTCTCTCTCAAGTATAATCAACTCCAACAACCTGGATTGATTCACCTATACAATTATGTACTGTTCTTTCAACATCCAATAATGCAATAAGCTAAGAAGATCCATCCTATTATAATAATTAGGATACTTGAGCATGCACTTACAACCAACAATTAAGCCTCTTGAACAAGGGCTCTAAAAATAGTCTTACTAATAATAGAGACACGGACTTAAGACTACAACTTAAACTCATCATGCAAACACTCAGTTCTATTCTCAGAAATAGCTTTCTAGATGCACAGGTAACCGATGCCAGTTCCTGCCTGCTTGCTTGTGACCGACGTCGACTGATCCCCTGCCGATGTCAGTGTCTCTTCAACTACACCTGACCAACGTCGATCACCCCTGACCGACGCTGGTGACTGTGTAAACCTGCAACTTTGGTGATGCGCTCCTTGGTGAAGCTTTTAGGCTCCACACCTTAACAAAAATATAGCCTTCTATTTATTTCAAGAGGTTACAAATTATATCTTGGTAGAGTTTTGTTTAACCAAGAGAAATAATCAAGAGAAATAAAGAGAGAGATCTAATTATCTATCTAAAGAAGTGAGAGATATATGTTCTTGGCCCCAAAGCCTCCATTTATTGTATAAGGGAGGGAGAGAGAGAGAGAGAGAGAGAGAATATTGGAAGCTTATTGTTATTAATAACCAATGAGATGTAAGATTTCAATATGTTCTATCATGATTTTGGTCCAATCAATTCACTATGAATGATATCTTCATCATTTACTCAGATAGCTTACAAATTATTCTAATTTTAGCAAGCTTCACTAGAAGACAATAGTTTCCAAAGGTGATAGGTTATGATCTAGATAGAAGTGAATTATCTAACTACCTTTCAAATTCCCAAACTCTAATCATTTTATCTTCTACTAGATCTTTATTATGAGGGCAAGATCTTTAGGTTTTTGAACTACCGGAGACACGTCATGTCTATCCTGAATGGCAGCATGTTGAGGCATGAATTGAAATAATATTTTCACACCTACTCTATGCTTTGGATCTTGAACCAAATTAACTATAGAGGAAAACTAATCTAAGGCTATTGGTTTTCTTATAGATATAATGCTTTGCCTAATAATCAATCCAATATGAGTCTATAGATCTCTATTTCTCTTACTTCTTAGGTCAAGCTAAAGTTTGAGATCTGTAGTTTGTTGAGTCAGGATTGTCTTGCTTGGTCATTCTTTACAAAAATACCCTAGATCATTCCTTTTTCATTAGCTATTGGCAACTTGGCTAGACTCCTTTGACACCTTAACCATCATACACCATTAGATCCTAAGACCTGGTTGATTTTGAACCATGGATCTTTGGGACCCATCACTTCAAGATCAACCTCTTATGAGTTATTTATATATGATAACATTTTGACTTGATCTAATCTCCCATGGTCTTGACACTTGTCAGTCATGTGCTCTTCTTCAAGTCTCTACCAAGGAGTTTTTGAACCCTATTGGCTAGTTTATGGATCTTAAATTTGACATTTGCATGAACATCATTCAACATCTATGAGAATGTTTTTGATTTCCTATAGACCATAAAATTTAATCTCATATGGATTTTTCCTAGGCACAAAGTTGATGCTTGCATGAACATCTTTCATATTTTGGCCAACTTTGTATACTCATAACTTGAAGTGTAGAGCTCATGAAGGCACCGAACTTTTAGGGGATGGTGAAAAAATTATATGGAGAAAACCCATTTTATATGTTGGCCTTAAATATCTTCCAATATGACTAATTTTTCTTAATTTTTCCATACACATGAAAACCAATAATACTAAAAATAGTTGTTTATGACCTCCTACTACTAGGGCTAAATGTTTGGACAAAATCTAGATAGAGTGAGTGAAACATATGAGTTCCACATACTCCCCAATTTTTCATATGATTAATGTTAAAAAATTTAAGTTTTGTGATCTCCATGACCCCTTCACTTCACCCACACCATCTAGAGTCTATCTAGACAATTTGAATTGAATGCTCAATCAGGAATTGTACATCAGAATTACTTAACAAGTGGGTACAGCTTGGTATGTGGGCTAAATATGGCCAATAGAAATAATGAGTTATTATGGTGGAATAGGCTTCATAAGGATTAGGTTGACACCTTTCTAGGCCTAGGGGAATAAATTGGTTAAAATTTTTGGTGACTCAGCTAGCTTACTTGCCTGCTAGTCAAGAGAACTCATAATCTCTCTTTACTTATCATTCATGGCTAGATAGAACCCATTGACTTCAAAATAGATTTACCTAATACCTTATATACATTAAGAACCAAATAAACACAAAAAGACACTAAACAAGAGATATGAAAATAAAAAATACACACAATATCAAACACCTAAAATAAACCAACTATCAAACATGTGCAGTAACACTTAGAGTAAGGAAACTAGCTACTATGTACAAGAGGACTTGGTTCTTCTAATAGTAGTACTTGAGAAACATCCCATTGATAGGTATAGGGAGTTACTCACTATTAAATTTGGATAATTATAAATCATTGATCTCCTTATAACTAGTAATGATGTATGACCCACTCTAAATACTGTGAAATTTTGAATGCTTACTTGACATGACACAATCCTCATCCCACTTAAGTACAATGTCACCTTATTTAATGGACCTATATGAGGCTCTCTTATCAAATTATATTTTTTTATTGATCTTTCTTAGACCAAATATAATTCATGGCATTATCTCTTGTCTCTTCTAACTCCATTAAGTCATCCATCCTCAATTCCATTGCATCACTCTCCATGAGCTCAAGCTAGTGTGTAAGCTCCAAGGCTGAAAGCTCAAGTTAGATGGGTAGTTTCTTTTCTCTTACATTAACAAGGAGATAAGTATAATGACCAGTATACTTCTTATGAGTAATTATATCTTCCCATACAGAAATTCTTAACTTGGCGTGTCACTCTCTTTTACTATCTTCCATTATCCTTTTTATGATCCTAATCAAGTTATTTAGTAGTCCATTACCCTATGAATAGTACTTAGATGAATAATTGAGTTAAATGACATGATTAAGTTCCTAATCACACACTTTTTCACTATTTAATGCCAAGGCATTATCTGATATAATGGCAGAGGGGACCCCAAACCTAGTCACAAGGGTGTCATAGAACTCCAAAACTAATTTCTCATTTGCTTATTTGAGTGAAACTACCTCCACCCACCTATTAAAGTATTTTATAAATGTTAAAACTCACTTATTCACATCACTATATGAGGGATGAATCATACCTATGAATTTTAATCCTCATTACATGAAGGGCTGCTCAACTTGAATGGATTTTAGAGGCAAGACAGTTAGTCTTTATTTTTTGATAAACATGGCACATTTAAGACACCTACTGACCCAAGAATGTGAGTCCCTAAATAAAGTGGGAAAAAAATATCCTTCTCTTATGACCTTGGATGGTGTGGTCTTGGGTGCAAAGTGCCCACATGCAAGCCCATCATGAAACTGCTCTAAAAGTCTGTCTACTTGACTAGTCTCCACACATCTTAGAAGTATGCAACCAATGTCCTTAAAGAGTACTCCATAAACCAATATGTAGGGGAACGAATTTAGTCTAAATTTCCTCCTTTTTCATATCTAATTCCATATTAAATTATCTCATTTGGAGGAACTTCACTATATCTTGGGTCAAGCTGGAAAGGGAGATAGTTATAGTTGCTTATTGACTATCTTGGACTACCAAAACCACTTCCTTATCCTCTTTAGAATTTGATGCAAGGTGATTAAAAATTCCTCTACCTCTAATAAACTTATTAACCTTAACCTATATGTTATATTACATGCACTTAGTCACCCAACCAGCCCTCTTCTCACTCAAGTCCCTATTGAGTATGAAATCCTTTATACTAGGCTGAACTACCATCACAAAAATCTTATTGTTAGATACCATGTGCCTAAAATTTTTTTAGCCTCTCATGACAAAAAGGACATGATTTTCAACAAATTTATATCTCTCTTCATACATTTCTAATGATTTACTAAATAAGGTAATGGGTTGCTCTAGCTCTTCATTGTTTTGTTGCATGAGCATAGTATAAATAATATCACTTGTGGAGAAGGAATAAATGAAGAGATGTTTTATAAATTTAGGGTTAAGGAGGGTGGGATCTTGGTAAATTTCCTTATTTTCTCCATGAAAACTCCTGATGTTTATTAAGCATGTGAGTTAGTGGCCTCACCAATCCTACAACTCTAGGATTGAATCTTTTGATGCAGTTGATCTTGCCCAAGAAACTTTGAAACCCCTCCTTGTATTTGGGCAGTGTCAAATAAATAATTTCCTCTATCTTATCAAGTTAAATGGAGAGTCCATCCTTTGATACATGTCCTATAATTTGACCCTCATGGACTACAAATATACATTTTGGGGGGTTTAAAGAGACCCCAAACTGTCTGCACCTATCAAACTCCAACCTGTCAAGTGATCCTTGGGATCCTTTATAAAAATAGTTATGTCATCAAGGTATGTGAGCACCATCTTCTTTATGAGACCTTAGAATTCCACATTCATTTCCCTTTGGAATTCATCCCCTACATTAGACAGTCCAAAAGACATCTTCATGTATGCATAAGTGCCCCACTTAGTTGTGAAGACAATTTTGTGTCTATCTTCCTCCCTCACTAATATCTAATTATATCTAGAGTATCCATCAATCAAATATAACCTTTGTGAACCTAAAACCCTCTCAATAATATAATCCATAGATGGTAGAGGATAATAATCTCTTAAGGACACCTTGTTGAGATCTCTAAAGTCCACACACAAACTTATCTCTCCATTCTTCTTCCTTATAGGCACAATATTTTCCACCCATGAATAATGTTTGATGGGGAAGATAATATTAGATTCAATAAGTTTTATCAACTCCTTCCTCATAAGTATCTCAATTTTGGGGTTGACCAACCTTTACTTTTACCTCATAGGTTTGGAATTTTCCTCTGATTCTATAGTATGTTGGGCCAACCTAGGTTCAAACCCTTTTAGGTCATGATACTCCCATGTAAATACATATGAAATTTTTTGTCATAATTCTATGAAATTTTCCCTCTCTTCTTTGGTATTCACCTTTCCTAACTTGAGTAAATTGTCTTTGAATATGACAACCTACTCATAATGTTCCTCCTTATTGGATATGCTTAGCTTGTCCTTCCTCAAATAGTCATACTCATTGCATATACTCTCTAATGTTACCAATCCCTTAGACAATTTATTTGTCCTCAGCTAGACAATCTGATCTCCATATTGATGTTATAACCTACCTTGATTCTTTGATCAAAATTATTCCATATGTTGTAAGAAACAAGCAATATGCCTATCACTTTAAAAAACTTGACAACTCACCTCATTATCAGGGACTGAGGTTCTACACACCACTTTGATTTAGGACTGATATTTTATTTCCTTGATCCCATCAACTATGTCATATTTGCCCCAATAGTAGTTAACTAATATGCATGATGATTGGCCTCCCTAGGTATGGAGTGAATGTCAAAGTCTTGGAAGTCCTTTGAGAGGTCACAAACCTTATGTTTGTAAGCCTTCAAGAGTGGATTCTTGACTACAAATAGGCCTCTTACCTACTACACCACTAACTCATTATCTCCTTAAGCTTGTAAAATCTTAATTCTTCTCTTCCATTTCCATTGTATCCAATGAATGAGGGCCTCATATTATGTAGTATTAGAAGCATAGTTAAACTAAAACCTTAGGGTATAATAACACCTTTGCTTCAAATGGGAGACAAGAATAACACCTTACCCACTCCCATTCTTTGATCTTTACCAATCAAAAACAAGTTCCATACCCCTTCAAGTTCTTGACTTGTGCTAATGAGACTTGGCATGGTAGATCCTTCTTCATGCATACAATACACACCTAAGACTACCTATTAAATGGTTTTTTAAGGATCATATGCATGATTTTATGCTTACCACTCATCAAGGATCAAATATAATATGCCTTCTAGTGGGTCCATAGGCTCTTGGTCATTGGCATGCTCATCCCCATCCAAGATGGTGCAATTAACATTTGATAGGTTGGGCATGTAGGGTTCTAAGTGGAACCTAAAAATAGGTTCAGACCATATGGTAACCTTTATCTCATACCTAGTCTTAAATACCATAGATGGCCTATCAGAAGAGAGATACCCCCTATTTTAGTAATGAAATCCCTAGACAAGCATAAGGTAAAGTAGGGAGGAAGGTCAATTACCATCACATATTGAGATATAGTATAGTTAGGAGAAGGATTCAATATGATATTAAGGTCCTTAAGGACACCCATAGTCTTATTAGGGGACCCATCTAACTATAAAACTCCCTTTTCATTAGGTTCATATTTAATCCCTAGTTTATCAGTTATAAACTAAGGCAAGAAAAAAATGTTAGCCCCACTATCTATCATGAAATTATACACAAGGGAATCACCTATGATGACTGAAAGGTAGAAGGGAGGTGGATTTACTACCTTAGGTGTTTGGAATTGATAATTTTGATTGGAATTAGTAAGAACTACATTTAAATTCTCTTCTTGTTTGTCTAAGACATGAAGTTTAGAGAGTTCTTCTTGAAGGATGTCCTTTTTCCACAAAATAAGAAAAGTATCCCACATAGGGAGAGTAACATGGACCTTATTCATGTAGTCCACAATGTTAATATTAGGTTTGGGTACATTGAAATACAAATTAGGGGTAGAAACATTACTTGGAGCTTGTGTGAATTGAGGTATAAAAGGAACCTTCTAGTTCTACCCTTTCCTATCTTGTATCTACTAAGTTGATGATGTCTTGTGAGTTGCATCTTGATTGGTATCCCCTTAAGGTGTTTGATAAGGTAGATAATTTATCTTTTACTATCCTAAATAATCATCAATTATTCTTTTCTTATCCCTTATATGGTATTTGAATAAATTTTCCATCTTGATTGCATTTTATCCTTGACTGGTTGCCACTTGTTTAAAGTAGTGTTCACCTTCTTGTAAATTATCAAAGGTGGTTACAAAAGGTACTTTGTTCCCACTTTCCCCTTGTTATCTTGGCACCTCATCTTAAGTTATGAAGGAAGTGTCTTTATGTGGCATAAGATGACCTTCTTTGTGTTATGGATGAGGTAGGTTATCTTGTGATGGAAGAGCAAGACCTTACTACATAAAATATGCTTGACACACCTCACCTTGTGGAGCCATTGTCATATCATTTGACTTCCCCCATTGAGTATACCACTAACCTTATTATTTATAATTGTTCTCAGATGGAACTAAGGCTCTATAACTAGTAGAAACATTAGGACTATAGGTATTATAAGGTTTTGTTTGTGTAATCTACCCTTGGCCTTGATAATTGGGTTGATAAAGAGGTCTACTATATTGATAAAGATGATAAGGGGATTAGTAGGAGGTTTGATAATTCCTATAGGGTGGATTTTGTTTCCTCTCTAAGGCTACTAACTTATTATTTTGAGCTTTGAGTAACCCTTCTATATTACCTAATCTATCTACTTGGTTGTCATCTGCCTGATCATGATTGGTTAGGGCTAGTAATGGAGCAATGGTAGGTACATGGGGATATATTTATGAGAACAAAGGTATGAGGGGTCTAGGGTTGAGTTTTCTTACTTTAATTATAAAATTTTTAACCCTTATATCTATCACATATTCTATTTTCAAGGTGATTCCCCCCATTCAATGTATCATAACTACCACATCAAAATTTAAGGCCCTTAAGTAGTATAAGAAAGCATAATTAGGGGTGGGATTGATGATTTTAGGGATCCTATCCTAGGTTTTCCAAAACCTATAGTTTAATTCTACCATGAATTCCTAAGAATATCTTTTTCTTGTAGTAAGCTTTTCTACCAAGGAGACATGGTCACTCCTATCCTCAAAGTGCTTATAGAAGTGTTCTCCAAACTCATACCAAGGCTTTATGGACATAAGTGTTAAGCCCCTATACCACTCAAGTGTTTTACCCTTCAAGGAGGTTATGAATAGCCTCATAAACACATTCTCTTGGGTTATATTATGTACTAAACACAAATTGTCTATGTCTACAATATGTTCTATACAGGTGTTTGAGTTCTCTCCTATGAAATACAGAAGGATTTTGAGGGTAGAAACAAGTATGTCATCAAACTAATTGAGCTTTAAGGGGATGCCACCATTAAAATGCATAAAGGCTTGCATTATAGGCCTAGATATTATAGGTATAGGATTTATAGTTGTGTTTTTTTGGGAAGAATTAGGAGTTAGGGGTGTAGGGTTAGGATTGAATCTAGGATACATCTTTCTCCTATCAATGTCCAATGTCAACTCAACAAACTCAATGTCCTTACCTTTTGAGGAAGATATTTTGGCCACTTTTTACATGTAACTTGACTATAGATCTATTATTAATTTACTTGAAGCCTTTAGATGTTCTCCAAGGCTACCAAAGTATGCTCCAAGTCACTTGAAATATGATCCCACCAAGCATGCTAGAACTGTTATCAACTAAGTTGCACCCTTTTAAGTAGATACTTCAATTCTACTTCAAAATTAGACTAACATGGGATTAGCCTAAAGTTTATGGGTGACCTATAGTTAAACCAAACCTCTATATTATGGGGATATTTCCCCTAATATATCAACTCAAAATCTTCTCCTAAGACTTAATAATTTTGGAATGAAAAAAGATAGGATGAAAACTTGAAAAGAAAACCTATACTAGGGGTGGTGATGCACTAGTGTTTACTTATCCTCTCTTAACTGACCTTCAACACACTTTTTGAATCCAATGAAAGACAAGAAACTAACTAGGATTCTTGACATATTCCTAAACATGGGTATTTAATATGGAGGTTTGGTGGAAGGTCTACAACTTGAAGGAAAAATAATGAAGGTCTACATGAGATGCTACCAATCAACTCACTCTTCAATATAATTACCACCTATCAACACTTCACATGACTTGTATAGGATGACAATCTAATACTAGGTGAAAGAGAGGACCTGAGAAAGAAAATGAATTTCAAAATTTTCTCCAAATAAATAATAACAATACACACTAATATTAATTAATAAGTCTACAATAGTCCTTTTCTCTATTGATTCTTAAGATGTAAAATACAATTTTGGTAGAGCTTTACTATACCCAATCGAGGGATGAGAATAAAGAACTCAATGCTTGGATATATAGAGTTGTGCAAAAGAGAGATAAAGTAATCTTAGCATAAAATTAGCCATTAAGATGCCGTAGTGATCATGTATTAGTTACAATAGTCTCCTTCACTCCTATATGCATTACTTGAGTAGATAGGTGCCTTGAATGAGCTCTTTGGAGAATTGATGTCAAACTTTAAGAAATTTTGACCCATGAAGAGTCCATGCACACCACCTTTATCTGATTCCCTCTCCCTTAATCAGTTACCATCATTGAAATTAGTTTAATTGGACCTTCTCCATGAGGCATTAAGTGGTTTCCCATGCCTACACATTGGCCTTGATGAAGAAACCACCCAAAATCCTTTATAATGCTTATTAATATGGGGTATACTCACCTCAAGGATAATTTACATATGTCTTAAGATGGCTCATTAACTCTATGATGACCTTATACATCCATTAGCACCTACATCTCATTGGTTAAGTAGGCCTTATGGGCTAGTAACTTAGTCTCTTGTCCATTCACTATTTGGATGATTGTGAGAGCTGAACCAATCCTTCACCATCTAATTATGCTTGAATCATACTTGAACCAACCTTAAACATCATAACTTGGACACTTCAAACATCTCACACTTGCATACTTACCTTTCTTTCATGATTAGGCCATCTTGACTAGCTTTTGTAGACTGACTAATTGGTGAAGGTTAAAAGAGGCACTTCCACGTAGATATGTGACAATTTCATGATTTTAAGAGGTGAAACAAGCCTCAAACCAACACATCTAATTATTGGGAACCTATGACCAAGTTTTACACTTCATATCCTTCTTAAAACCCTAAAAACTTGTAGTTTATGGAGGTGTCTATATAGACTAGTACTATAAAAATAACCTCCCCTGAGTGGTAAATATGATCCAAGTGTTTTCTAATTTATTTTGATACTTATGGATTCATTTTCTCTTAAATATCTCTCATCAGGTCTTTATCAAGGTTTTAGGGAGGTTTAAGAGTGTATACGACTCTTAAAAATGGTTTATAGAGGTTAGGGCCTAAACCTCTAAACCTATTCCACTAAACTCTTGTAAACAAATCCCCTCAACTCTCTTGAAGTGCTCAACCTCCCATGTAGAATTTTCATATAGTTGTGATTATGTGAAATTGCCTCTCAAGTGAGAAGCATTCATTATGAGTAGTATCTAAGTATCTTCATGCTAGACTGACCATCTATGGTACCTCCCCTACAACCCAAAGTGACCTACACATCTAAAAAATACTAATTATCTATCCCATAAAGGTTAGAGGTGTCCTTTAATCTCATTTTACCCTGTACTCTATTTCTTAAGTGGCAATGTCTCAATGAGGATGTTAGATTAATGAGCATAAGTGTAGGTTTTTTGAGTTTTGGTCTTAAACTAGAGATGTTAGGCACTTATCCACTACCTTTGACATGAATATCACCCTTAAAGGCCCTTGAAGTACATGTTTTATCATCATTAAGCCATCTTCCTTCTATGGTATGTAATAGTGGCTCTCACTTAGATATCCATGTCTAATTGCAAAGGTAACTAGTTATGAAGGTTATTATAGGTGGCCATTATGAGATCATTTAAGAACTTTGAGACTCTCTCTTACTTCAAAAACCCTAGTTTATGTAAACCCTTTTCAATTCCTTGCTTACAAGATAAAATTAGATTTATCAATCCTAATACATACAACATAACCCCTACATGTGCCAATCAATACATCATTTGAGTGCTAAAAATACCTAAGGAGACCTTTAGGACTATTTCATAGCTAAATTACTCCATATGAATGAATTTGGAGGCATAATTCTATCATTGGGTACCATCCATGGTTTAAAAATGGTTTTGGAGCTCCACCATCTTAACGATGGTTCATATAGTAATAACCTCTAAACCAAAACTTATTATCATCAACCTTTATCCTATTGACCCCTTCATCTTTCCTAAATAGCTTAGGATCCCATGCAAATTTTGTGTGGAGATAAGAGTGTTAGAAGGTGTTCTTTGAGCTTTCTGCTAAATAATTTGAGCAAGTTAACTTCTTAGTTTTCATTCATAAAATTGTAACCCTCAACCCCTCTTATTATTTTATGGATTTTGATTCCACATGGGTACTTAAGTTTCCCTAAGATTCCTGGACCTAGGTCCCTCTATGGTAAAAGGTATGAGTTCTTGAAGATATAGATTAACATGCCTATTTAGGAAAATGAAACTCAGGGAAGGGTCAAAACCCAAAATCACTATCTCCTTTCATTCCTTTGATCTAAATGCTTTCTATATTGTCTAAAACATCCTCCTACACATACTACATTTCACTCAACTTTCTTGGAGTTCTATACTTGTTGTTGAAGTGGAAGTAGGGTATTGAGATCTAGATGAGCCCTTTAGGTATTTTAGATCCAAACTGGGTGTTGGAACCTCATCCCCCTCTATGAATTCACCTTTAGATATCATATTCCATAACACCTTCCTAAATCCATTCCTACCTTCTTCACATGTTCCCATATGTCTACTCAAACCACTTACCAGCCTATACTCTCTTTTGTGTCCTGCCAAAAGTATCACTGCTTAGTACACAGGCCTAAAGCAATTAACATGATGATTTAAGTAGTCCTTTTATATCCTTATAGGGGTGTGTTAAAGGTTCATTAATCATGTTTAAAACTTGATCATATCCTTGAATCTCATTCCCTCTAACCCTATCAACACACCTACATACATAGTCACACGACTACTTATATGCTTCTAAGTCTACCATTCAAACCAGACAACTTCATGAATCATGGGTACCCTCAAGTAAGACTTCAAAGAGTTTGTATGTGTCTTATTCCCTAGATACTCTCTTTTCATATGTTATGGGCATTTTTATTCTCATTGGTCTAACACCTTCAAAAAAAATTGGCAACGCTAACTTACTATGTGAGATTTGCATAGTCCAGGTGCACTCATATAAGTTTCTTTATCTTTGGTAAGGTGACCCCCATTTTTTACTTATTTTTCTTAGTTTAAATAGTCTCCCATTGATGTGTATATGTTTTCTCATACTTGGGTTGAGGGTATGTAACATCAATAGTACTATGGGTATTGAGTCATGCATACTGACTAGTAAGGGGTCTGTAGAACAAGTTTTTGAGTGAGGAGAGAGAGATATCCATAGAATACTTAAATTCCCCATATCCTTTGTCATGTTTGAGTCTATATTTCCAAGTCATACATCTTCCTATCCACAACCCTTACTTATGCCCAGATCTTATCTACACGTAGTGAGTTTGAAAGACTTTAACAAGGTGGATTTATGTTTTTTATTATAGGTGGATATTTGTTCCTTCAACAGAGTTTATGGTTGTGGATCATTATTCATGACCTGATGGTTATTGAAAAAATTGAGTATTTAGGCCTTGATCTCATGACTTAGACATGGGTAGGGGGTGGATTGCCTATGGGTGATGACAATGGGGTTATAATGAGTTTGAAACTTGGAGAGAGGGCTTCAACTAAAGTAAAATGATAGTGCAAAGGTGGTTAAAAGTTATAAGCTCTTTGAGGGATTGAAATTAACTGTGGACTCACACCCAATGTGACCTATAAGGATCCTAGACACCTATATGCATATACCTAATAAGATATAACACTTTGGATGCCATTAATGAGGTATACATGGTGAAAAATGTAACCTAAGACATTCTAAAAAACCTTAACCTTTGATAAATAACATTAACTTCTATTAAAAGAGTTGTGAGTGTTTGAAGGCATATTGGTAGTTTTTAGGCCTATGGGGCTATGGTGAAGCTTGAGAACCTTTTGATAAGGATATATAGGTGTGAATCAAAAACTCCATGATGTGTTTTATTATGTTTTGAGAACCTTAAGGTCACCATTATACAATCCACTGCCTTCTTTTGTAGTAAACTCATACATATGGGTTGTCTTCACTTGGAGGCCCATGAGAGAGTTAGATATATCTATATATAAATACCCAAAACCTAAACCAAAGAGGAATGAATCACTTCAACACACTTTATTAAATATTTAAGACTAATCACCTTCTAGTGTATATAATGAATAATGATTCTCACCATTGTAACCTTCCATGTAGACTATAAATACTGATATTTTGGATGTTTCTCACCTCTATATGCCCATACATTTTATCCAAATGCTAAGGAGGCCATGAAAAGTCTTTGTAAGGATTGAAGAACTAGTAATAATCATCATTTTGATCAAACAGACTAGAAATTCAAAGAAACCATCCTCATTCTTTTTCCCTATGTAAATGAGGGTGATAACCATATCACTTAACTTCTTAATGATTGTTCATAGAGCTCAAGGGAATAAACCTACAAACAATGCCCATGATTGGAAGGTGACCAATTTTACTTTTCCTAGCCAAGATCTTGGAACCACTTTCTCTCTCCTTTGTACAGACTGAACACAAACCTAAAGTTATCTCAAAGCCTTCCAATGAGCTTGATGGGGAAGATGAATCAGTTTTGGACTCCTTAAGCACTAAAAATTTATTGAACTCCCCTTGCAAGCCCTTAACTCCACCTGAGCCAGTCCATACTATACGGATCTACACCACTTAGAAAACTCTTAAAACTTAAAAATTCTATGTGTTTTCTCATGTTTTAGACCATAATCCATTATTAATGGGAAAGATAAGGAAAAATAAGATTCAGGTAATGTATGAAATCTCATGGTACAAATTAAGGGAGTTGAAAAGGCATATTTTGGCACATGTGGGACCTATTTAGTGGCAATTAGGTGTTGAATTTTGTGAAAATGGGATAATTAGTGTATGAAATACTTGTTTATGGAATAATGGGGTTCATAAATGATATTGAAGGTGTGAATGGTGGTTTTAGTGGCCTTTCAAGGTCAAGTGGTGCCAATTTAAGGTCAAATGTCTCTCTTTTAGACCATATACATGACTTTAATAGAAGACTCCAAATGAATACCATTTAAATACATATGAAAATACCTTAGATATTTATAAGTGCTTCAATTATTACCCCATACACCTTCATAACATTATTAAGAGATTTAAATTAATTCATACCTTTCATATCTTGCATACACTTGAAGGGTTCATGATGACTCATTAGTTATATCATTCAATCATCTCAACCATTGGAATTTTGAATTGTTGAGACCACTTCAAAGCCTATTATGTAACTTAATACATGATAAAATAATATGAGGACACTTGACACAAAATTAAACATGGAATATAGGTAATCACTATGTGTTTCCCAACATGACTAGACAATGGACTTGTTGCATTTGAAAAAACAACCAGTGACCCAACTTTGGACTATCCTAATTCACCAAGAGTAATGGAAAACATGAGGTATTATGGTGTACTAGGGTTCATAGGGCTTAGTTTGACCCCTTTCTAGGCTTTAGAGTATAAATTGGTCAACAATTTATAATGGTCATCCTAGATTAAGAGGATACATTCCTCCCAACCTTCTAGACTTAAATGATGATGAACCAAATGAGATAATTTTAAAGATCAAAACTTTTGATATTTTTCTTAACATCATTTATAAATTACTTCCTTCTCTCCAACCTCACTCCCATCAAAAAGCTTCATATGAACTACCAATTACCATAACTAAAACTACACATTCTATTCACCATGCTTTTTTGACTAATAAAATAGTTGACGTATATACTATTGACTTATATACACCTAATTATGATGACAAATATTATTTGAAAAACTTAAGTTTATCCAAATTTATTCAAGCTAAAACTTTAGAGGTGCTTAGATATCATTATTCCTTACTATAGTCTCTCATTTATATTTCTATAGTTACTTCTCTTGAAATAGTACCTGATATTAGTTTTTCCTCTAATGTTCACAAGTTAGATATGGAGCACACACTCACTACACCTCCAATCACTAATGAACCTCTCAAGAGTATTATTATGGAATATTCCATGATGGGACCTTACCATTTTTCTAGATGCCATGATCCTTCTAGTTTGCTTCCTCCTTAGAATCCATCCACTCTGCTTTGACTTTTTCTAAAGGTGGCCATGTATATGACTAAGCTTAATCTATATCCCACTCCATATTCTTCCCTTATTGGTGAAAACATTCTACCATTACTTAATATTTATCCTTTACTATAATAATGGGTATATGATCCATATTGTGATATACATAGATTTTTTGGTCATTAAACCAAGGATTATCATACACATTAGCGGCAACAAGCATTTTCATCTATTACTTCAACTAGTAGACTTTCACCATCTACTAATAGATACATTTTTTCTTTAATTTTATATGTAACCATTCTTATACTCATTATTGATAGCTGAGGTAATCAATTGATACACTACATCCAACTATAGCACAACCTAAATGCAAAATGAAACCACCTCCTAAGCTACTTATAGAGTATATCCCTAAATATGGGGAAGTATATTCTCTGTGGCATCAATAAAATACACACCATACTAGTAGATTTTGTAATTTAGTAACATATTTAGGATATTCCATGGCCTACACCTTTACTGACTTAGCCTCCCTCTCCAATTCATCTTTTGGCAAAGGATTTTTTCTTCCCCACTACCTACATCTCCTCATAGATTTCAGAACACTAGTCACATTCCTAGCGTTGATTATCCCACATAGGAGGTGCCTCATGATCATCATCATTATTCTACCATACCTACTTTTTATATAGATATAATATGAAAGGAAATCTTCTCAAGACTTTATATGAAGATTTATGAGACTCTAATTAATGTCATAATTTAGCTACATAAGGATGTATCAAATGTTATGGATGATATTTGTAGTGAGATTTATTAGTATTTGTGAACACATCATGGTGTTCTCTTACATTATTTATCACATTATTAAATGATTTGACCTTGATTTATGATTATTTATACACTGGATATGTTATTTTTCATTTGTATTTGGTCTCATTTATCTACATCTTGGTCATAACATCTTAGGAATTATCCTTATAATTTTTATAAATTTATATTTATGGTTTATAATTATTTTCACATGGATTAATTTTTCTCTTGTTATGCTTTTATGATTGCTTGTTATCTTCAGTTAAAAAAAAGATAGTTTCCTGACTTGGTTATTAAACCCACATCCCCATAATATCCTATCTTTACCATATGATCAATTAACAAGAATAATTCTCATTATATCATTATATACCTAGATATATTTTTATCTCCATCTATTCCCTTTATTTCCATTATTATATTAAGCACACATATGGTTGATATTTAAGATCATATATTATCTTATAGGAAATTCAAATTGTTTAGTCCATCGTATCTCTAGATATCTTATTTCCTATAACCAAAACCTAAAGCTTATTTTCTGTGTGTCACTTTTATCATTCATGTTTGGTTATCTACAAAATCCATAAAAATTTAAAATCTAAATAATTTTAAACAAAAGGAAATGATCAGAAGGCAAAAATCAAAAATTCAAAATCACACCAAAAAACATGAATTATTGTACATATCATATTCTTAATCGAAGCTCAAAATCCATAATTGGCCTCTTAATAGAGCCAAGGTCCATTGGGGTGCAATAGGACAACAGATTGGGATAGGGGAATTTAAAATAAACTATATTGATACTTATTTCTCACAAAATTACCCAATCTTCATAGTATACAAATAGCTTTGTAAGGGGTCCTAAGGAATGGGGAACACATTGTGGGAATATAGGTCTATTTTAGTTTTCTTATATATATATATATATATATATATATATATATATATATATATATATATATTATATAACCTTCATGACTTAATCTTAGTACTCCACTTATTTACCCATAAAGTTTTTGGTCGATTGTAAACAAATATCATTTGCATTTGAGGGTCACTAATTTCTTGTCATATTCCTATATTTTTTATATACCTCAAGTCTACTAAAGTTTCATTATAAATTCCTATGTCATGTTTATTCCATTCACTAAAACAATCCCAATATTCATCCTTGATTAATATGCTTTTTAATTGATCATACTCTTAGAGTTATTCCATTTGTGAGTTGTAATATAAAAACTTGGACATGACCAAGCATTCCTCAAAAATGTATCCTTATTCCCTAATAATCATATTCCATATTTCACTTCGGTGGTGTTCCCTTTGAGATTTTAAATATAAGACCATGGATAGGACTATGCATTCCTCACAAAAATTTCTTAAAAACTTCTATACCATTAGTCACACAAATA